>JARHVA010001355.1:2585000-3097500 GCA_037957365.1 Torreya grandis
AGTTGGAAAAACTCTTAGACACAAAATGTGTCAAGTCAATCAACTATTCAGAGGGGATTTAAAATATTGTGCTAGTGAGAAAGAAAATAGAAAGTGTAGACACCCTATTTTGGCCACAATTAGATTTGAACTAGACTTCATATTTATTTCTACCAAATAGTGTAAATTAAGCCTAAGAATCACTAAATGTCCTACTTTTGTCTGCACATGGTACTCAAAATCATGTTGATGTATCCCTATTTGGGGTATTATCTTATATACAATAATAACCTCTCATAGATTCATCTCCAGTTACCTTGCAACCTAATAACTGGTAGTTTGGACTTTGGACCCATTAAGTGGGGCACTTGAATAGTTATTAAAGTGATAAAATGCTAAATATATTGAATCAACTAATTAAACCAAATTAAATGATTAAGTGAATTTTCCATGTGTAATTAGTGAAAACAAATTTTGTAAAAAGTAAATTTCAATAAATATGATGTCATGATGACATCATCATCCTCAAATTCAAGGTATTAAAATATCTCACTAAAAATCAATAAATTCAAAAATAGAGAGCCATGCTTAATAAATAAGATATCTATCCCAAATATTAATTACATGTCCCCTCATTAACTCATTTAGGGTTAGTTTGAACTCAATTATGGTCAATTATAAACTAACTACACTTGGGTTAGAATTAACTTTAGATGCTATAACTAGAAGGTCTCACCCATTGATCTTTAAGATTTTTATGTGCAATGTTATTATGCCAAAATAATTCATAGAAGCTTCATCATAGTGTTACCATGTCAATTTCATAATCCAAGCCAAGCCATCCAACATTACCAAGGTGCCAAGGAGAGGTGGATCACTGGAGCTTCATTGATAAATATTTCTTCAGTGCATAGTCAAGTAAACCAACTCAACAAGAAGATTTTTAATGGATAAGGAAGTTCAAATCAAGTTTTATTATGTGCTTTTAGTTGTGTCTTAATTTTGTTCTTATTATATATGCTCACCCTAGTGTCTAGGCTATAGGTGTTAGTTTTTAGTGTGTTTATTTTGGTTTTATTTTATTGACTAACACCATACTAATTTCTCCTCTTATATTCCTTGTTAACATAATGTCATGCCCAATAGGACACGTACCCCAACAATCTCTTTTATCTACCTTTCACTACACATTTTCATGTGAAAAGTTTTTAAAAATTTGCCTAAAAAGTGGAGTTTAACTCTCAGTCAAACCATAGGGATCAATGATGATTATATATAATTGATATCGATCACAAAGATCAATGTCGATCAACATGAATCAGCCATGATTTTTATGTCAAAAACCTAGTTGAATCAGAAGCCAAAAATGGTGTAAAAATTCAAGTTTTATTTTTTCTCCTTGATTTTATTGGTGATTAGTAAGGTGTTTATTTTATATTTAACCTTTTTATTATAGGTATTTGAGTATTAAAACATTACTTTTTAACTATTTTATATCAAAAACACATTTCTATTTTCTATGGTTGCAGAATTGATGATGATTACACAAAATCAGCATTGATATCAGGAATTGATCATGATCCCTATAGATCAGCATTGATTCTACATGTTTTTATTTTTTTAAAAACCCAAGAGATAAAATTTCATTGTTATTTTATTATTTTATTTTTATCTTCTAAGAAAAAGAACACCCTAACACTTTTTGCACAACTAAAAGGCCAAGGAAGACATTTTTAAGCACTGTAAATCTTAAAATTACATTTACATTTGGTGTGACTAAAAATCATTTAGTCACTTTGTTTTTGTTTTTCAAAATTCACAAATCAAAAAAAAAAGGCAATGGGTTAAATTTCATGTCACATTTAGCTTGGGGATCTAAAAATGAACACAAACTTAAAATAAGTTTTCTTAATTACTTGTTTGTTTATCATTTAGTTTATTTGTTGTGTGTTTTTGCAAAATTGACTTAACGTATATACTCTTCCCCTGTCCCCATTTGGGAACTCAAGTGACCAAAAATTCTAGGTCATTTTACTTTTTTCACTTAGTCCAAGCATAGAAATAATGTCACTAAGGCACTCCCCAAGATCCAAATGACTTGGGTGACCCTGAAATAACCTTAAAGTCCTATATTTACTTTCTTACATCTTGCCTTGTGGGCAGGATTTCATCACCTCCCCATAAGTTATTTAGGGGAGTTTTGACCTATAAAATCATCTCCTACCATTATTTTAACCCCTATCTATGCTGGGGTATATAAATTAAGGCATGAATACTATGATTTCTAAGAGGCTGAGTGGCTAGCCTCTTTGATCATAATGAAAACCAAAGTTAGGTCTATAGATATCTAATTATTAACACCATTTGTGTTAAAATTATAAATCTTACTTGAATTTCACTCAAACACACATTTTAGGTCAAAATCCATAAAACACCCTAAATGGTTTGAACTTGTCACTTACAAGTGCCAGTTCAGGTCAAAGTATCCCTAAATAGGGCAATGCATTTTATGGGCCAACTAACTTTGATCAAATAATTTTGAGTCAAAATGAAAATATTTCCATTTAGTACTATGGATCACTCTTTTCTTCTAATTTATTGGTGCACATCATGTACCTTTGTTATTTGGTGTTGGAAAAATCCTAAATTGAAATATAGATCTAATGCATCTAACATCACCTTCCAGTTCCTCTCTAGTTGAATTATGATCCATGAATATGACTTTATAACCATTTTGATTAATTATGCACCAATTTCCAAAGAATTTCACTAAACTTGATTAAACTTTCTTAAGCTAATTAATTCAATTTAAGAGCTTAAGTAAGAATTCCATAGATATTTTTGAATATCTCATTATTAGAAACTGATTTTGAATATATGCATCACCTAATGACATCATCTATGGGATGGCATCCATAAAGCCATAAGTGCATAAAATATCAAGATTATGGGTCACTCATGCCTAGTTAATGCCTCCCATGCCTCTTTAATGCTTATTTATCTTGAGGATATTTATGAGTTTAATTCCAAGTATTAGGATTATCCATGGACACACATCTCAATATTGAGATGGATGATCATGGTTGATCTTGACCAATCTAAAAAATCTATAAATAGAGAGCCATGGACATGAATTTTAAGCTTGAATATTACAATGTTATAATGCTAAATTGTTTCCTTAATCCTTTTCATTTGATCATTGATTTTATTTGCAAGCTTCATTGATAGGCTAGTTTAGTGATTTGGAATCATGAGCCTAGGTTTTATGGAGTTTTCTTGACACATTATAGGAGTTTGCCACCTTTGTTGACAAAGACAAGGATGCTTGATCAACGGAGAACATGATTTTGAGCCACATGGGTATATTGAATCCATTTGAGAAGGTAATATGATGTTTATTTCTTTCATTTTGTCTCTTGTTATCCTTTGTAATTCTCATAGGAATAGATAGGCTTAGTTAGTTAGTTATTTACATATTTTTCATTATTTGTGGACTAATTTTTGACTAACTTACTTTGTAGTCCTCTCTACACCTTGGCACACCTGGTGGGACTAGACACATCCCACACATGAAGAAGATCATTTTGTAGCTTTAAAATCTTCATTTGAATCATTAAAACTATTGTAAATTAATTTTTTAACTTTGTTTTTCCCTTTTTCTTTACCACAAGTTTACACAGCAATTGACGTCAGTTAGTAAAACTAACATTAATTGGATAGTTGTCATCAGTTACATTGGTATAACCAATGTTAGTTAGATAACCATCATCGGTTAGTAAATGTAACCATCATCGATTATATAACTGACATCGGTCATTGTGTTTTTCTTAAAACACAAACCTGAGAGACCTTTTTTTTAATTTCATTATTTCAAACCTAAAAGATAATCAAGGCTAAAGGACATGATAACATTTTTGTTACAGGACCAAGCTTGACATTTGCTAAAAACATGTTTAGATCACCTTTTGTGTGCTTAAAAATAAATTAGGAACCTTTTTTTGGTGTTTAACAAAAAAATTAGATGTTTATGGTGAATTTTTTCAAATTTTGTAGCTAATACCAAGAGGTCAAATGAACACCACCTCATTTTCCATTTGGGCTTAAAAATGAACTCACCTTTCCAAGTTTATTTTATTTACTTAGTTTTTTAAGTTAGATTTTTTTTTAGAAAAAATAGGGATGCCGCATGTATGCTCTTCCATTTATCCCCTTTAGGGAACCCTTGGAATCAAAAGTGTCATTCCTATTGCAAGTAGCCTAGTCCAAGGCTTAAAAATAATGTCATCTAAAGTGCTCCCCAAAAACTTGTTAAAGTTTGGGTGATCTTGAAAATGACCTTAAAGTCTTTCTATTTTATGCTTTATTTTTATGCAAACTTGGCTTATGAGTGGGATGCCATTACCTCCCGTGAGTTCTTTAGGGAAGATTTGACCTAGGGTTTCATCTCTCGACATTGACTTATTTTGGATCCTAATTGGAGTTTCACATAGGACATATCTACATTTGAACATCACACTACACTGAGCGAACATTAGGATGAAGTGGTTGTAAAAAGGACTAGACCTTTTTATGACTACCCAATGTTGTGGTCACCCAATTTCAATGCTTGTATTTTGCATCATTTGATGTGAAAGTCATTATGCAATTGATTCCCCTAGAATGATTGAAAACTTGCTAGTTTAGTAGACCCCACTTTACCATACCTTGTCAGTATAGACTTAAGACATTTGTTTTTTGTCATTAGCTTACTTGGTCTTGATTTGTGTCTAAAACTACTTTTTAACTCATTGAACTTAACCAAAACACATTATCCTCAATTTTCTTGAGCAAGGGAGGCATTACGCTGTCCAATCAGAGAATTAATCTTTTCCTTGTTCAAATTATTATCAGAAACTTTGTGTCAGGTCATCCACTTTGGCATATTCATGCTACCCAATTGAGTCTATATCTTTCACCCAATTTGTTTAAATCTTTCATTTATAATCCACATTCAAAATTAAACCTTTTTGAGTTCTAAGGGTTGGTGTGTCAAAGTGGGTTCACCATTTATGCACTAAGCGTGTTCTAACTTGGGTTCAATTTTCCATTTGGATTGAAGGTCATTTATTAAGACTCAAAATCACATTATCATCTTGGTGAACTCAAGTCATCTTGCATATCACTTACACTTTGATTCTTAGAACATATTTTATCCTACTGGAATCATGTGGTGATGTTATGTTGCTTATTTGGTCCTATATTTATACTTAGGGATTCACATATATTTTTACATCTTGAGTTGCTTACTCCATTTTATCTTCTTCATAATTTGGAGAGCTTTCCTCTAAATTTCTAGGGTTAACTTGTCAAAGTTGAAACTAGATTTTATAGTACGGGTCTATCACAAAGATCTAGATTTTGGTGTACAAGTTTTCACCTTGGGTCTTTGAGTTACCTTACCCTCTTTCGATCTATACATGAACCAAATATTCTAATTGTGCATGGTTTCAAACCACCCTCCCTTATAGTCTCATTGGTACCTTGGTTATTTTTTTAAAAGAGAGCCAAAGCATATTTTGTTTGTTTACCAAGCATTGGTCCAAAGTTAGTCAAACACATAAAACAACTATTTTAGACATGACTCAAAGGTTCACTCATAGTGGGGCCTCTTATGGACTTAGTTATGAAGATGAATTTTTTTATGATAGTCAAGATAACCCCATTGTTTTTGATGATATACCTATAATAGTAGGATTCAAATATGATTACAATGAGTATCAATCCCAAGAAGATCAAAATGAATCCCTTCTTAGATTGATAGAATCAAGTGCTAGACTACCTTCTAACTTTCATATAGAACAATTGCATACCTTAGTTAGATAAGGAGAACAATGATGGAAAGAGAAAGCTTTTTCACAAATAGACATACCTTCTTCCTCTAACAAAGGAAAATAAATACAAATGAAAATAAATACAAATAGAGTCAAAACCCACAAATCTAGATCTTCTAGCTAAGATCAAGATAATAAGTCAATGATATGCAGATCAACTTATCATAGACTTAACTAACTTCCTATTTTCCACTTTAATTCACAAAGATGTTTTGAAAGAACAAGGAAATGTGGTTGAAAGTATGTAACAAATATTAGATGAGAACATTACCATAGTGGATCAAGGTAATCTAAATGAATAGTTAAAGTCACAAGAGACCTTACGAAGTGTTCCATTTGACATGAAACATACATTATTCAATCATCAAGAACCTCTTGTTACTTTACAAACTCAAAAACCCAAACATTCAGTTCAAATTGAGGAAATCCCTCAAGACAATTTGGCTAGATCTTTTCAACCAACACAAAAATTGAAAAATAAACATAGAAATTTCCAAAATCAACAAAATACAAAAAAACCAAATTTAGGAAATATTTTACAATCCAATAATAAATGGCCTATATTCTCAACTCAAGGAGTAAATCAGAACCAAGTCATGGATTAAAAGGTATACACTCCCTATAGATCCACACAAAACTAGGGACACATTCCACCCCAACAACAACAACAAAACCAAGGGCACATTCCACCCCAATAGCAATGAAACTAGGGGCACATTACACCCCAACAACATCTTATTCAATCCAAAAATGCACCAAAATGTAAGAATGGAATTATATGAAGTAAATTGTTTAAATATTAGAGACAAATAATAGAGTCAAAAAGTACAAATTTGATGAGATATGCCCATATCCATTTGATTTATCTATTCTCCAAAACCCCTTTCCACCTCAATTTGAGGCACCCAAATTTGACAAGTACAAAGTAAAAGTAGATCCATGTGAGCACATACAAGCATTATTCATCTTATTTCAAGAGGTTACTTATAGTATCAAGTACTTAATATGACTATTTTCATGAAGTTTAGTGGGACAAGCTCTTGATTGGCTACTCAAACTACCCAAGGGATCAGTTGCAGATTGGAATGACTTATTATAAAATTTTGTTAACCATTATCATATAATATAGAACATGAATTAACTATTTTTGACTTATGCAAAGCCAAACAATGTGATGATGAAAGTTTTGTTGCATATCTGCAAAGGTGGAGAGGATTGGTAGGCTACTTTCAACATAATTTACCAGACAAATAGTTGGATGATATCTTTGTACAGAATTTGAATCTTGAAGTTGTGCATAATCTATAGTTAGCTTGTGTTAACTCATTTAAATAAATTATTGACAAAGGAGTGTAGATTGAGAATGATCTTATTGCTAAGGGACTTGTTAAGATTTTTGTGCAAGGTCAAGCATCTAATCATACTAAATCACTAGTTCAAATAATTATGTAGGATAAGCCTAAAGGATTTAGCAAAAATAAGAACATGGTTGGAAATGGGGTGACTGAAACAAGACATGTACAAATGATACAGGCTATGCCTCCTCCAAATATATAATTAACTCCCCCAAATCCACTACCTACTTTGTAGAGACAACCTCCATGAAGGAAATTTCATAATAATTTTAGGGTCTTTAGCAAGTTAGGAGAAATAGTTGAAATATTGTTACAAAATCTCATTGTAGTTAATTTAATTGTATGGCCAGTATCAAGGCCATTTCCTCAAGATCAACCAAAACTAGATTGGTACAAAGAGAATGAATGGTGTAACTTTCATCATGTTGCTAGTCATGGTGCATATCATTACATTCAATTATGACATATTATTGAGGACTTTATTGAAAGTGGTGAACTATAAATTAAGTTGTCCCCTAATCAAGACAAAAATAAGGATATGGGAATCTACAAAGACCCCTTTCCTTGACATGATCCACCACCACCAAGAAATAATCAAAATAGTCACAATCAAGGATAAAGGTAGAATCAGAACCAACAACAAGGTCAAAATCATAATGAGCATAATCAAGATCATAATGCCCATTCTAATAGTGTGGCTTATAAAAACATACCTTATGCCTATAATAATACTATGGGATGTATTTCTAAAAGCCACATTGCCACTATTACTATAAAAACATGTGGCTAATCTCATGTTCCTCACAATATGGGATCCATCATTATAGGGTCAGCACCCTCTCCCCCTAGTAATATCATGTCGAGTTTGCATCATCATGTTGATACTCTATTTACACAAGTTACTAATCCTAAAAAACAACACCTTTCTTCTGATTATAAAGGCTCCTCATTGACCCAAAAATTGTATAAATATAGTTAATCACCTATGAGTCACCATCTAAGGCCCTTTACCTTCCTCTTCTAATTATAATAACTCCTTACCACCTTTAGGTTGTGCAGTTGTAACTAGGCACCCATGAGTTAGCATCTAGGGCCCTTCACCCACTTCTTCCATAGAACCTAATGAGAATATTGTGCCAATAGTTCCAAAGCTAAATACTATCCCTAAAAAGACTAAAATAGTTCAATCCAAAATTCAAAAGCCTTATAGTCTAATGGATCAATTAGATAAAATCCTTGCACAAATTTCCATATTAGAACTCTTTTGGACATCTGATGTCCATAGAACCATCTTCAATAAACTTTTGAAAGAGTTTATTATGCCCAATGATATAAACCTTGATCAGTTATAAAACCTAATTGGACACTTGTCTTCATTTTATAAAATCACATTTGATTAAAAATACATGTCCACCCTCGACCCAAACCACAATAACCCACTATACATTGGGGTAGTCATTATGGATCACAATATCAAGTGGGTTCTTATAGATAATGGTTTAGGGTTAAACATCACGTCACTTAAATTGGTATGATGATTGAGCTACATGAATAAAAACATTCAACCAAAAATTATTACAATCAAGGCTTATGACAATGTCGAGAGGGAATCATCTAGTATAATTTGGTTGTCATTCATGGTTGTGTCTATTTCTCATCACACATTATTCCATATTGTGGATATTGAGATTGATTATAACATACTTCTTAGTTGTCCTTGGATCCATGAAGTACAAGCAATTCCATCTACTCTTCACCAATGCCTTAAGTTTACCCATGATGGGATCAAGGTTACTATTCCCACTGATCAGTAGCCATATCAATACTATAAAAATCTTGAAGTAAAAATTTATAATTATAACTATTGCCTAGGTTTTGAATTCATTACAAAGAAGAACAAAACCATCATTTCTCATCCATCTCCATCTAATTATATAGACCCTGGTAATCTAGCCTCCACTTTGACTGATCCCTTTCTTATAGCTCGGGCCAAGTAGTTTATTATTAAAGATGTAGGAATTTGCACATACCATCTGAAGGATGTCCTCCATATTACAAAATTACCAAAATACCATAAAACATTTGGTAAGCCTAAAACTTCCCAAATTCCTAACAAACTTGATCATATTTGGCAACCAAAGAAGAAATAACAAAAACCTCCTATGGTTTTTATACTTACAATTACACCAAAGAAAGATTGAGAAGATTTTACCAAGGGAGATTGGTTATGTTCTGAAGGCCTTGCTAATTATTTTTAGAATCTAAAGTATCTTATCCCTAATAGGATAATGGATCATCTTGACTATACATGGAAAGGCCTTGGCCCTTAGGCACAAGGAATTTTATAACCCTTAATAGGTAGAGTTATCAATTGGAATCATGGTCTCAGATTTAAACCACCAAAGGATGACCTCATGACATTTGATAATGACTCTTCTGAAGTGACTAGCAATGAGACTCCTAGCAATGACACAACATCCCATTATAGCCTTTTTGATGAGCTTGTGACTCAGAATCATTTGATTCAAATGCCACATTGACCATAACACCTATTGGAGCTTCCCATCTTGAATCAAAAAACTATCCTAGTGGTGCTTCCCTTCCTAAAATTAAAACATTATACATTTACCATTGGCAATTCCCATCTTGAAGCAAACCCTCACTATAACCTATGCCTTTTCCATCTTGAACTTATAGATTAGGATAAAAAAAAAATTATCATATGCCTCAATGATTTCTGAAATGAAGAATCGATTGTAGAATACATGGGCCACAAGATGTATTCCCCATTGGTGATCATAAGTAGGGTTTTGATTTTTCATTAGATCCTTTTGCCTACTTTGGAGAGTAGGCAAACTTTCTTGGTCATAATAAAGAAAAAACATCAAGATCTTTAGGTGAAAACCTCTTTGAGGTACTTATCGATTAGGGAAAAAGTAAAGAAAAAGATAAGACTTTGAGTGAAAACATGTTTCAGGCACTCCCAGGAGAGAAAGTTTGCTCATCCCCTCAAGACGTAGAAGCCCATTTAGCCTAAGTTCTATAGCTAGTACAAGCATCTCTTTAGAATAACATCAAATATTTGAGCGTCTTGCTCTTGAGTTTCCAAAGGTTTTTACTTGAGAAGGCAAATTCTAATTCTTCATATTATCTAGATCTTTGGTAGGAACAAAAAGAAGATATAATAGAGTCAAATGATCATGACCATAAATTGCCTACAATTCTAGAAGATGAATCCACACTCCTTATGGAGAGCATAATAGAAGTGAATTTGGGAACCCATGAGGATCCTAAAATTATTTATCTTAGAGTTTCCCTTACTGAAGTAGAACATGAACATATTATATCCATTCTTAAGGATTATATAGACATCTTTGCATGGGCATACTCTGACATGTTAGCTTGGACCCAGATTTAGTTTTGCATCATCTTTTTGTTCACCCTGGTGCTAAACCAATAAATCAAAAATTAAGAAAGATTCATCCATGTATCTCCCTTTTGGTTAAGGCCAATTTGGAAAAGTTTTTAGGAGCCAATTTTATTAGACCACTGGACTACTCTAAATGGGTTTCTAACATAGTACCAGTGAGCAAAAAGATCCCAAGCATACGTATTTGTACTAATTTTAATGATATCAACAAAGCATGCCTCAAATATGATTTTCCTTTGCCCAACATTGACATGATCATCGACTAAACTACTAGGTATGAGATGTTATTCTTAATGGATGAATTTTCTAGTTATAATCAGATCAAGATAGCCCATAAAGATCAACATAAGACCATGTTCACCACTCCATGGGTGACATTATATTACCAAGTCATGCCATTTGGTTTAAATAATGCTAGAGCCACATATTATTATGTAATGACTATCATTTTCCATGACATGATGCATGACATTGTCAAGGACTATGTTGATGATATACTAGAAAAATCAAGAACAAGAGCTGGACATCCTAACATTCTATGAAGAATATTTGAGAGGTTTTATGAATATAAAGTCTTCTTGAATCCTAAGAAATGTGTCTTTGGAGTCACATCAATAAAATTGCTAGGGTTCATTGTATCACACCGAGGGATCAAATTCAACCCTATAAAATTCAATGCTATTATGGAAATGCCTCCACCGAAAAATCTTAAATAGTTACGAGGTTTACAAGGAAAGATCTAGTCTATATGCAGGTTCATTTCTTAATTGGTAGATAAATTCCACCCATTTACCCATCTCTTAGAGAAAGGGGTAAAATTTTAGTGGGATGAAGATTTTTAGATATCATTTTTAAAGCTTAAAACATACTTGGCCAATCCACCAGTCTTATGACCTCCAACACAAGAAAAACCACTACTTTATATTTCAGCCATAGAACATGCACTAGGGGCACTTTTGGCTCAGCATGATGATCATGGTAAGGAACACACTATTTATTATTTAAGCCACACATTGGTAGCCTATGAACATAATTATATGCCTATTGAGAAGGAATGTTTAGATATGGTGTTCACCACTCAAAAATTATGACATTATATGCTAAATAACAAAACTATTATTATCACCAAGGTAGATTCTCTCAAGCTTCTCTTATCTAAAGTAGCTCTTCAAGGATGTATGGCTAAATGGATTATGCTTCTTAGTGATTTTGATATTGAGTACTATAATCAAAAGGAAATCAAAGGACAAGTTATTGCTGACCAACTTATAGAAGCTCCTATTATGGCCACTCAACCTCTCAACTTTGACCTTTCAGATGATACTATCATGATGATAGAATAAGCATCAAAAGAACCTGAATAGTGGATGCTCTATTTTTATGGATCCTTCACATCTTGGGGGTCTAGAATTGGCATATTTTTTATCATGCCATAGGGGGATCTAATCCCCAAAGCATTCTATATATAATTTCATTGTACAAATAATATGGCTGAATATGAGGCATTGGTTGTAGGGCTCTATCTTGCTATATAGTGGGATATTCAAAGCTTAAAGGTCTATGGAAATTTGTAGCTAATCATAAATTAGAAAACTGACCAATATCAAATAATGGATGATAATATTGTTCCTTATAAGCAAATTATTAATAACCTTAAAACACATTTTAAATCTCTATAGTCTGAGCAAGTTCTATGAGTCAATAAAAGATCTACTAACTCCATGGAAATCATTGGTTCCATGATTCAAATGCATGAAGATGCTAAAGAGTATCAGTTCTTAATTGAAAATCTTCTTCAACTGACATATATTCTATTAGATTTAGAGAGGATATGCATTGTTGTTGATCCTAATCCCTCACCTGAGATACCATGGTACCAAGATTTTTATAACTATTTCCATAGTCATGTATTTCCTACCAACCTTTCCAAAATCCAAAAAAAACTATTCCTTCATCACTTAACATGTTATATCCTCCTTTATCATAAATGTTACAATGGAACACTTCTTCATTGTTTATCTTTGGGAGAATCCAAGCTGGTACTAAAGGAGGTTCATGAAGGAATGTGTGGGGCCCATACCAATGGTGTAGTCCTAGCAAAGAAACTCCTCAAAATAGGCTATTATTAGCCCAAAATGGAAATATATGCTTGTAATTATGTAAATAAGTGTGTTCCTTGTCATTAGCATGGAAACTTGATACATTCACCTTCCTTACCATTGTAGCCGATTACAACACCATGGCCATTCCCAACATGAGGTCTCGATCTCTTTAGAAAAATTAACCTAACATCTTTAGATGGCCATAAGCACATTTTGACTAAAACCAATTACTTTATCAAGTGGATTGAGGCCATTCCTCTCACTTATGTTACTAAGAAACAAATAGCCAAATTCATTCATTACCATATCATTTATCGATATGGCATCTTAGCCTATATTATATTTGATAATGGCAGATCCTTTGTGAACCAAGATGTGAAATATCTTTGTGAAAAATTTAAGATCAAGCACAAGAAATCAACTCCATATAACCTACAAGGCAACAGACAAGCTAAGGCATCAAATAAAACCATTATATCCATCTTAAAGAAGATTTTCAATGATGTTGGCTGTAACTGGCACTTACAACTCTTTCCTGCTCTTTGGGCTTATAGAACCAATCATCGCACCCCAATTAGAGATACTCTATACTCCCTTATTTTTGGCACTGAAGCTATCATTTTGATCAAGATTGAGATCTCATCATTAAGAATATCACTAGAGCACATTAAAGATAATGAAGACTATAGAGCTTGATGACTACACGAACTAGAGCTTCTTGATGGTAAGCATTTGGCTACCCTAGAAAAATTGTAAGCCTATCAAAATAGATCATGGAGAAGCTACAAAAAATGCATTCTCCCTCAAGAATTTGAGATTGGTGACTTAGTTTGAAAGAGAAACAAAATAATATGAATGCTAAACTGAAAAAGAAAGGCAAGTTTTAGCCTAATTGGTTAGGAACATATATTGTCACAATAAACTATGGATCAGGAGCATATTGATTGGCTGAACCTAATGGTGAAGAAATTTTAGAGCCCATGAACATCATACACCTTAAGAGGTTCTATGCATGAAAAACTTTGAACTATTGTCTA
Organism: Torreya grandis; assembly: GCA_037957365.1. Taxonomy (NCBI): domain Eukaryota; kingdom Viridiplantae; phylum Streptophyta; class Pinopsida; order Cupressales; family Taxaceae; genus Torreya; species Torreya grandis. Next base: position 2,598,774 of record JARHVA010001355.1, read on the forward strand.
TAAGGCCCATGACTTGGGGGCAACTTGTGCTATTGTAATTTTATCCCACCCTTTTAACTTACCTAACATGAATTTTATATGACCTTGGTCCACATTTTATGATTCTTGATAGTAAAGGATTTGAATCCTTGGCACTCTGAACATATTCTTCATCCCATTTTGGATTGCTCTCTTTGAGAAGCATATTATTTATTATGTCTAAGGCATGTTATAAGCTTGAACACTTTTTATCCCTTGACCAATTATGGTCTTGATTATGTCTCATGATCATTATGAACATCCTCAATAGTAGTTCTACAAAGCAATTCAGCCGTGATAGTATTGTGTAGCTTCAGACAAGTAAATAAAAACATCTTCTCAGTTCTAGACTGTTGCTACACTAATATAGGTAGGTGAATGTAGATACTTCTTTTTTACTTCAGGTTGCACATTATTTTATATCACATTTGATGTTCTTTATTGTTTTATCAAGATCATCACTCTCACCAATTTATGAGCATGGGCCATTACAGCCAAATTAGCTATCTTATTGGAATGTCTACTCTTAAGACATGCATCTCCTTTACTAGATGGTCCAACCTTGTGCATATTTTATCCTAAAAATACCAAAAACATTAGAAATACTTTAAAAATATCAAAAACATCATAACATGATCCACAAAAGAAAAAAAAACATTATCTTGTGATTATATACATTTGTACATTCCCATCCCACCATGTTACACTCTTTCCATTTTTCAAGCACATAAATTCTAGTTTATTTCATCTTGTCTCACACACTTTACATTTTGCAAGGTCATTCTTTATCATCTCATCAGCTTCTTATTTGCTAGACCATTCTCATTTGTTTTTCATATCTTCCATTTCTTCTATAACATTAATCAAGCTAGTCTGATCATCATTTTTCTGCTATCTCATTTCCTAGGAGAACTACATTTGGCTTAAAGTTCATGTTGGTACATGCATCTATGGAACTATGTAGGCAACGTCCACTTGTCTTATATATCTGGAGGTAGCTCGGCTAACCCGTTCCTTTTCTTCTCCTCCCCCATTTCTTTTTTCATTGTTCCTCTTTAATTAGGGAATAATTATCATGTCATTGTTCTTTGTTATGATGTGGTGGAACGTAATGCCTCTACCACACATACATGAACATTTGTCTTTAGATCGCACTAACTTTATTTTTGTTTTTGTGTGTTTATTTGAGTTTTCTTGGTGTTTTGTTGTGTTTTATTAGTGTTTTATTGTGCTTTCACACCTCTCCTTTTATTTCTTCTCTTTTTCTCTTTTTATTACTTCTTGTCTCATCTTGGTCTTGTGTTTCCTTGATTGTTTTTGCTTACCTCTTTTGTGCTTTTGAAAATCTTAATGATTCACATGGATCTCAATTGTTTATATCTTGATCCTATGTTATTAAATTTTTCTTGGACCATTTTGTTTATTTGATTATTGTTTGTGTCTTGTTTTTCTGTTTGATTTTGCTTTTCTCTTTTGTGTTCAAGAATGCCTTGATGGTCCACATGGATCTTGATTATTTATATCTTGGTCTCATGTCATTAAGACATTCTTGAATTTTGTTTTTAAACATTTTATTCCTACTTAAGATCATTTATTGATTTCAAGTTAGGTTCATTTATGTTTATCTTTTTCTTTGTTTTTACTTTTTTGTTTAAATGTAAATCATTGTAACTTTGGTTTTGGTCATTCTTTTACCATTATCCTTAGTTATAGGTATTCACATTTGAACTAGCTCAACTCAATTGGAATCTTATGTCATTATAAGTTATTCATAATTATGATGCTTAATTTTTTTTGATATAGAAAGCACGTTGTGCTCCAGTATCAACATCTTAACGTCAACATCAACTCTGATGAATGATTCTCAAGAATAATTTACAACACCTAGGCTCATGATATGGAATTAGGCTTCTAGGTAGCATGCATTTCAAGATTCTTTCTCTATGCTTAGATGTTCATCTCTTTGCATACATTGTAAGTCTAATTGATTCTTGGTCATTTTTCATCATTCCTCATTCCATTCTCTTACAAACTTGGGTGAACTACATTGGCTTGAAGTTCATGTTAGAACATGAGTCCATGGAACTATGTAGGTAGTGCTCAATTTCTATTGAGGTTAGATCAACTATCTCTATTCTTATTTTCATCTCTCTCATTACTTTGTGCATTCTCATATGCTTGGTTTTATATAGCTTTTTAAGCCATTACACCATTGTGTATATGTTTGCACCCACTCACTTTAACCTATCTTTTCTGTTATATCCTTGAGCTATTTTTTATTACCAAATTACCCATGTTGGGGCCCAAAATCTAAACCATGTCCAAATTAAATCATATTTATAGGGGAAAAATCATTATTTATTCTTTATCAATGATCAAAATTTTCCCTACTAGAGCAAAACTATTTTATCATGATCACATTTTCTCTACTAGAGTACTTATTATCTTTCCTTTAAAGACCCTGTTCTAGTGGTACTTCCCTTCCTAAAGTAGAATGCTCTCTCTTTTCTTCTAATTCCAAGATCTTCACACTAATTTCCATGATGGAAATATTTTAGTGTGAAACTTGTCTTGGTATTGATCAATATCGTAAGCATGTAACTTGTACTCTCAAATTGGGTACATTTAAAGTGTGTCCGTTACATTTATGGATTGTATATTTCCTATTCACCCTATTTATAGGGCCTATTATACTCCTAATTATATTTTATCATTGATGGTAATCACACGTGCAAGAATTATCTCATCTGGATGTGATCTATTCCATGGGTTAATCTCTCACTTTCTCTCTCTTTTCGAGAGTCCATCCTTTTCTTCCATCCTAGTATGTCCTCTCAAGGGGGCATCATGGGTCTATTCCAATTTCTTCTTGATAACTCTTTTCTTTTAAAATATGTTGCTTCACCTAAAAGTATCTCTACACCTTTTCAAAAAGGGGCAAAATGTAGATATCTAATTCCTATCACTATTTGTGTTGAAATTGTCAATCTTACTCAAATTGCACTTAAATGTGCATTTTAGGTCAAAATCCATAAAACACCCTAAATAGTTCAAAATTGTCACTTACAAGTGCTAGTTTAGGTCAAAGTATCCCTAAATAGAGTAATGCATTTTATGGGGCAACTTACTTTGATCAGATCATTTTGAGTAAAAATACAATTTCACCATTTAGTGCTCTAGATCACTCTTTTCTTCTAATTCATTGGTACACATCACGTACCTTTGTTATTTAATGTTGGTAACATCCTATATGGGAATATAGCTCCAACACATCTACATCTCCTTCCACTTCCTCTCCAATCAAATTATGATCTAGTAATATGACTTTTTGACCATTTTGATTAATTATGCACCAACTTCCAAATAATTGCACTAAACTTGATTAAACTTACTTAAGCTAATTAATCCAATTTAAGATCTTAAGTAATATTTCCATAGATATTTTTGAATATCTCATTATTGGAAATTGATTTTGAATATCTACATCACCTAATGACATCATCTATGAGATGGCATCTATCAAGCCATAAGTGCATAAAATATCAAGATTATGGGTCACCCATGCATAGTTAATGCCTCTCATGCCTCTTTAATGATTATTTATCTTGAGGATATTTATGAGTTTAATTCCAAATATTAAGATTATCCATGGCCACACATCTCAATCTTGAGATGGATGGTCATGGTTGATCCTGACCAATCTCAAAAATCTATAAATAGAGAGGCCATGGACATGAAATTTAAGCTTGAAATTGCAAAGTTATAATGTTAAATTGTTTCCATAATCCTTTTCATTTGATCATTGGATTTTTTTGCAAGCTTCATTGAAAGGCTAGTTTAGTGATTTGGAATCATGAGCCTAGGTTTTATGGAGTGTTATTGAGACATTGGAGGAGCTTACCACCTTTGTTGACAAAGACAAGGATGCTTGATCAAGGGAGAACATGATTTTGAGCCACATGGGTATGGTGAATCCATTTGGGAAGGTAATATGATGTTGTTTTCTTTCATTTTGTTTCTTGTTATCCTTTGTAATTTCCATAGGAATAGATAGGCTTAGTTCACTAGTTCTTTATGAATTTTTCATTATTGATGGACTAATGTTTGATTAAATTGATTTGTAATACTCTCTATAAGGCTTGGCTAACTAGGGGACTCTACTAAGAAGTACATGGATGGATTCATTATGCAAAGGAATAGACACTTGCATGGTAAGTTAACTAGTATGAACTCAATTGACATGATTGTATATTTAGTATTAAACACACTTAAGACCATCTAGATGTGCATAACTTTTAATTTTAGTCAATCCCCACTTATCATGGAAATATTATCAATATAGAACAAGTAGCCTGAAGTTCCATGTCATTGTACGAACTCTTGAGAGAAGAGGGATTGGAATTTGACAATATGAAACCACCATGTCAATTTTTAGTATAAGACAATATACTTAGGTGTTTTTATGTCTTTTAATTTTTAATTTCATTATTTTGGGTCAAAACTATTAGATGTACAATCACTAAGAGTGGGGTTGAATCAATGAGCCCAAATAATATAACATCAATTTCAATCCTTTATTACTTTAATCAATTACCATAGGTATTCATGAAGAATACACATTATTCATAGAAATGAATAAGAGAGACAATTCAATATTAAGCACATAACACAAGACATGTGGGAAACCCTCTTGCGGAATAAAACCCACTCTCAAACCTTGATATTCTTGGAATACTCATCCTATAAGGTATTTCAAACTAGAGACTGATCATGTCCTCTTAACTAGGATTTAATGAAACACTTGTTTCACAAGGAGCACCTATCCCTAAGATGATGAACTTTTTTAGACCACCTGCCCTTTAGTGAAACAATTATTTCACAAGGAGCAATTGTCCCTAAGGAAGACCAAGTCCTTTAGACCCTCCTTTGAAAACCTCCACCTTTGAACTAATGTCTTGAACACTTGATGATATAAATATGATTATCTCTCTTCACATTTACTCAACACTCCCTATTGGCCAAATCACATTACATACTTGAACCAACAAACAAAGATTAATTAGTACACATTACATATCCCAACTTACCTCACTTATTCAACTCTGCACACTTAATGAATCCAAATCCACCTTTTGGATCACTCTTCACTCCTCAACAACAAATGTATCACCACATCAAAAACATGACTAAATGGTTAAGCACACAGTCCACACTCTAAATTGTCTTTCAAATTAGCCACCAAGCTCACATAGACATCATTTATCCTTCACTCATCCTTAACTTGCAAGAACACTATTAAAACATCATAAATATGACCTATAGGTAATACAAATAGTCCTCAATATTATCTTATCATCAACCCAACCATTGGGCACACTTGGCCTCTTATTTTCTTCAATTTAACGCACACACCACTCACCCAAGCCTAGAAACCATCTCCTTTGGTTTCACTATATATAGATCCTTCATGATAAATAAATTCTTGGTCATCCATTAGACTTGAATTAACACTTAAGGTTTATATTAAATCAAGACATGGCTCAAAACAATCTTCATTAATTATACATAGCATTTATAGGTCACCCTTAAGGAGCTACACCTTTTAATAAGGCCCCTATATTTCTTATAAGTCTCATGGAGACTTATTCACCCACTTAGAACTTTAATGAGAAAAATAGAAACTTAGGACCACTTCTAAAATTATAGGTCCACTCCACATGACCATTAGTCACGCCTACATGGGTCCATGCCACCTATAACACCAAATCCACACTTGAACCTACCAATTAGGTCACCTCACGCTTTAGGTCTTCATACATAGAAAATATAGTCACAAAATTTTGAATCAAACATCTAACTTACTCACATAACCACATAAAAAAGTCATATGGATAAACCCTCCAATATCTCTAAAACATCTCCATGTGCCTTAAACACTCCAACATAGGCTGAAACACATCAAATTATCTCATTCAAGATGACCACTCAAATTGGTCATACACAGTCAAAATATAGTCAATCTAATATGATTATTCATATCTGATAAGGAGCATAATACGACAAAAAATTCTTTTTCATAAGTATTTTATAATTTTACAACATCTCCATGCTCCTTTTCTTCTTCAACCTAGCTCAAAAAACCTTTAACTTGCCTTTGAAATATAGTCACTCAATCTGCTAATAACCTTTAAGAACACAGTCAAATGCATAACCTTTGTTCATATAAAATATCAAATGGTCAAACCTATGAATACCACAAATATCATCCTCATGGATTATAAAACACTCCCAAATAGCTATGTCATCATGAAACATCAACACAAGCTCAAACGTTATTCTTAGGTCACTTGCAGAAAAAACATAGAAACATAGTAAACTTTGAACCTTTATAAGTTTGAATATACAAATTTTCATATCTTAAAATATATATTTATATATGTGCCTTTTAATCCTCTACAATTTTTATTTTTACATCATGATCAAATTTTTTATAGATCAAAAGATATAGCACAAAAATTACGCACTAGTCTTTTCCTTTGCAAAATTCAAATATTAAAAAATAAACAAACACAGTTAAACTTTGACCACTTTGATTGCATCTCGTGTCCTCACTACTTATATTAATTATGCACCATTGATCTTTTCTAAACTTTAATTCATAGGTTCTAATGCTCAAATGTTAAACCTCGGTCACTTTGACCTCATCTTGTGTAATCTTGTAATGTTGACTACATGAGCTCTGTCGATCTCTTTGAGATTGTCCTCACTTTAAAAATTCTAGACAACTATCACTTTGACCTCTTGACTTTAATATGAACCATTTATCTCTATATGTATGATCTCCCACTCACCATTGATCCTCTATAGAGTGTTAAACATCATGCACTTGTCTTCATCTCATTGCTTTTTGACATCTTGGAGCAATGCACTCTGTCGATCTTGATTGAAATGACTAAGTATGGGAACCTTGCTTATCTTCATGGAAGGTCAAATTTTCACCTTCATATCTTTTGCTTTTCTCAATTTCATGTTTTAAAAAATATACCATATGATCTCCTTACATAGGATAATTCAACCATATAAAAATCTACTCTTGGAACCCTCACAAAAGTGAGATATATCACCATTAAAATGCCTTCTTAAATTTTTTTGTAATAGAGCCAACTATGCGTATAACTTGTTTGGGAGACTAAATTTTAACATACATAACTTTTACTATGCTTTAGCACAAATAAACTAGGCTCAAAACTAAACAAACCCATATGATCATCATGTTCTAAAATGTCCACATGTGTGATATAAAATCATCAAAATGACTACTCAAATTTTCTTTCCACATGAAAATTTGGCTAAGTATGGAAAAACACAATCAATCTTCTTGGGATCCTAACTTGTTAGGTTGTGGAGCTAAAAGCTTTAACTATGCAGACGAAGAGGAGGTTGCTGAAGTTCCAAAAGTACCGGCATCGACAGTATAACCGATGTCGGTCATGATGAATGCAGAAGGCAACCGGCATTGACAGGAAGTCGGCCGATGTTGGTTAGCACCAGTTAGACAGGGACCAACGTCGGTCACCTGTGTGTTCCAAAATTGTTCATTGCACAAACAATTAGTTTATTGAACTCAGTGTTTGCATGTAAAGGTTATTTTGAGTCTTGAGTTGCGTGTCTATTATTAGTAAACTAAGAGTCTAAGTTATTGTTAAAGTCTGGGATCTATTTATAGACCCATTGGCATGTATTGTAATTATCAGCTAAAAAGGAAGGCAAGGAAGATCCTTCCATTGCAAGATCATTGAGTTGCAGGTTGTTGCAAGCTCATAGGAGATCTACATGTGTAAGTATGGTCTGTTGAATTTTAGGTTGCAGGTTCATGGGAGATCTACTTGAAGTACTTTAGAGTGCTTGGTATTGGCAGGGTTATTACTGATCAGTTGGAGAGGTGAACACCAATTCTGTGTGTGAGTTGTGTGTTGGGACCATTTTTGGTAGGAGAGTGAACTTTTGAAGAAGAATTACTGTACACTTGAGGTGTGGGAAGCCTCTGTAAGGTGGAAGAGTGTGGCGTCTCTTTATTGTATTATTTTTTGTACGAGTATTAATACAAGATAGTGTATTGTCTCTCATATTTTGTGCTATTTGTGAATTCTAGTTACTTGTACTTCTAGTTAATTCTGCATGTTTAATTGCTTGTATTTGGTAATCATATTGTGCTCTTTCTAAGGAACAAGATCCTAACAAGTGGGATCAGAACAAGTGTGTTATTCTTGGATTCCACAACAACTGGTATCAGAGCTTTTGGTTGGAATACTAACAGGTTGTATCAGATCTATTTAGTGTGTGTTGATTATAGGTTACTCACAGGGGTTTTTGTTTGAGTGGGAGTAGAGCAATGGCTGAAGAAAGTAGAATACAAATGGAGAAGTTTAATGGTAAGAACTATCAATTATGGAAGATGCAGATTGAAGATTATTTGTATCAAAAAGATTTATACTTACCATTGGGTGGGGTTGATTGCAAGCCCTGGGATATGAAGGATGAAGAATGGGAGGTTCTTGATTGGAAGGCTCTGGGATCTATAAGGTTGAGTCTTGCATCGTCTGTGATTTCCAACTTATCACACGCTAAGACAATGGTAGAGTTGATGGAATCTTTGGCAAATTTATATGAAAAACCCTCAGCTTCGAATAAGGTATTTATTATGAAGCAATTATTTAATTTGCAAATGTTGGAAGGTGGATCTATTCATAGTCATCTTAGTGATTTCCATGGTTTGGTAAACCAATTAAATTTAGTCAATATTGTTTTTGATGATGAAATTAAGGCTCTCTTAATCTTATGTTCATTACCTGAAAGTTGGGAGAGTTTGGTAATGGTAGTTTCTAATACTGCATCTGCTTCAAAAATCTTAAAAGTGGATGATATTGTGAGTGTGATCTTGAATGAAGAGATACACAGGAAAAGCATAGGTGAATCATCAAGGAATTCTTTGAGTGTTGAAGGTAGAGGAAGGCATAGAGAGAAGATCGAGCATGGGAGGTCAAGGTCCAAGATAGGCTAGAGATCTAAGTCTAGGTATGGTAGAATAACCTGCTGGAAATGTGGAAAGCAAGGGCACTTAAAGAGAGATTATTGGTTGGGTGAAGATCAGCATGAAGGACATGAAGAAGAAGCAGATGTTGTAGAGTTCATTACACAGGATGCTCTGGTATGTTCTTTGGATAAAGTAGAATCTTGGGTTTTAGATTATGGTGCCTCTTTTCATGCATCCCCAAATAGGGAATTTTTTCATGAGTATGTCCAGGGTGACTTTGGAGAAATTTGTTTAGGGGATGGTAAGCCTTGTCAAATGGTTGGCAAAGGGAAAGTGAAGCTGAAATTGTAGATAGGTAACACATGGGTGTTGAAGGAGGTCATGTATGTCCCAGTTCTAGAGCAGAATTTGATTTCTGTAAGAAGTTTGGGTGATGAGGGTTGCACAGTAACTCTCACAGCGGACTCTTGGAAGGTTACCAAGGGTACACTTGTTATAGCAAGAGGTAAGAAAGTAAGTATGCTTTATCTATCTACTTGTATTACTGTTTCTCTTTTTGGGTTATCTACTTCAGCTGTAGATTCAAAGATGTGGCTTAATAGGCTTGGCCACATGAATAAGAAGGAGATGCATGTTCTTGAGTCAAAGGGTATGCTTTCAGATTTGAAAGGCATAGATCGAGATTTCTATATGCAGAAGAAGAAGGTGACGTTTCTTGAGGAATCCGATGTTGTAACAAGAACAGGAAAGCCTTGGTTTTCAAGGAGAAGGTGATGGACAGAGTTTAGCACAAGGGGCAAAATAATTCTGAGCAGAGCAAGGGTGATTTGGACAAGGGTTTGATCTAAAAGGAGTTCATAGGTAGAAGTCAGTTCTCACAAGAAAAACACAGAGACTGACGTCGGCTAGAAAACTGACATCGACGTCCATACAGGGACTGACGTCGACTATGTACAGCCTGACGTCAGTGACTCAGGGACAGATAAACATCAGCATCAGTCAAGGGGAACTGACGTCAGTGATGAGGTAGTCACATAGAACTAATGTTGGTTGGGTGCAGATTGAGATGTGACCGGCATCGGTCACTGAGATAGATTTTGGGTGGACAACAAGCTGTCAAGGAATCTCAAGCACCCATATGGAGGACTTAAAGGGTATTTAAGCCTCAAATTCATCATTTCCCTTCTTTACACTACTTGTTACTCACTAATGGTAAAGAACCAAGAAGTTTTTAAAGAAGTAGAGCAGGTAGATCCAAGAAATAGTGGGAGCTTGGCATGGATGAAGCATGTGATTCCTTGGAGGAGAACCAAATAGGAGTTTTGGGTGGAGTTGCCAACTGGAAGGAAGCACTAAGAGATGAATGGATGTTTAGGATGAAGAAGAGTGAAAATGGACATGTGAGATAGAAGGCCAGGGTATATGGTCTTGAATAAGCTGCAGGGCAATAGAGGTTTGATCATTGTGTTTCTCTTTACCAGGTTGGATAATATTAGCTACATTATCCTGTTATTGTATGATGTGCTTGTTGCAAGGTTACATATACAGGGAGTTACTGAACTAAAGGTAAAGCTAGTTCAGAGGTGTGTCATGAGGAATCTGGGAGCAACAAGATTCTTTGACATGAGTGTGTTCTAGGGACATGGAAGGTCACAGGTTGACTTTGTTTCAGGATGATTGTGTGAGACCATTTAGCATGCCGATGGTTGGACAGTTCACAGAACAGTGTCTTGATTCACATAATGAGGTTAAGTGCATGGTATGTACTAGACCTAAGTTTTCCCAAGTAGTGGGAGTTGTCACAAGTTTGGATCCAATCTGGGAAAGAAGCATTGGAGGGTAGTTTAGTGGATTCTTAGAGGGACCAGCAGTAGGTGCACATGCTATGTAGGGTCAAGTTATTTTCTACATGGTTTGTAGATGTGGATGTGGTAGGTGATTTGGATGATAGGTGTTGCACCACAAGATTTTTGGTGGTTGGTCTTCAAGAGTGATCTTGAAGAGGGATACAAAGCTAAGGGAACAAACTAGATGATGTACAAGTACAAGTACAGTTGTAACTATTTATCTCCAAGTGGGAGATTGTTAGGTTGTGGAGCTAAAAGCTTCAACTATGCAGATGAAGAGGAGGTTGCTAAAGTTCCAAAAGTATCGACATTGGTCATGATGAATGCAGAAGGCAACCGGCATCAGCAAGAAGTCAACCAATATCGGTCAACACTAGTTAGACAGGGACCAACGTCGATCACCTGTGTTCCAGAACTGTTCATTGCATGAACAGTTAGTTTTTTGAATTGAGTGTTTGCATGTAAAGGCTATTTTGAGTCTTGAGCTACGTGTCTATTATTAGCAAACTAAGATTCTAAGTTATTGTTTAAGTCTGGGATCTATTTATAGACCCATTGGCATGTATTGTAATTATGAGCTAAAAAGGAAGGCAAGGAAGATCCTTCCATTGCAAGATCATTGAGTTGCAGGTTGTTGCAAGCTCATAGGAGATCTACATGTGTAAGGATGGTCTGTTGAATTGCAGGTTGCAGGTTCATGGGAGATCTACTTGAAGTACTTTAGAGTGCTTGGTATTGGTAGGGTTATTACTGACCAGTTGAAGAGGTGAACACCAATTCTGTGTGTGAGTTGTGTGTTGGGACCATTTTTGGTAGGAGAGTGAACTTTTGAAGAAGAATTACTGTACACTTGAGGTGTGGGAAGCCTCTGTAAGGTGGAAGAGTGTGGCGTCTCTTTATTGTATTCTTTTTTGTACGAGTATTAATACAAGATAGTGTATTGTCTCTCATATTCTATGCTATTTGTGAATTCTAGTTACTTGTACTTCTATTTAATTTTGCATGTTTAATTGCTTGTATTTGGTAATCATATTGTGCTCTTTCTAAGGAGCAAGATCCTAACAAGTGGGATCACAACAAGTGTGTTGTTCTTGGATTCCCCAACACAACTTTATACATGCATATCTTTTGATGCACTTCATCTCATGATCTGAAATTTAGTGCATAAAAACTAGTGAAAAAATACACAAACCTATATGATGATTTTGTCCTAAAACCTCCAAATATGTGAATGCTGACCTCATCAACATGCTTATGTGATTCTACTTAAACCCTTTTGTAAATTTGTCTAAGTATGGGAACTTAGTGAATTCTATCTGAGAAGCCAACTTTGCACACTCATATATTTGACCGTACTTCTATATATGACTTGAATTCTATCACATAATAATTAGGGACTAATGTGATCACAATCATATGACCAACTTCCCTTGACTCATTCCCACATGGCAATGGTGACATCAACAAACAACCTACTCAGATTTTTTGCCATTAGACCAAAAGGTTTAGATGAAACAAAGAACAACCATATGAGATCCACTCACTTTCATACTCATTCTAAGCACTCTTAAAACCCCATATGGACTCTTCAACATGTTTATACCAATAATATCATCCATCAAATTTCTCACTCAGGAAAACACTAAATAACCATGTAGGAACACTGAGGCTTATTGAAGCACACTTTATCATTATCATTATATAACACATGACACCTCATCAACATCTTTAGTCACCTTGGAGACATCATTTACAAACCTCTAACAATCTCCCCATTTATCATTAATGTCAAACACCAATACAAATCTAATTCTCAGACTCTACCTCTCTCTTCAGGTTCTTTTTCCTCCTTTGACATAATGACAAAGTGGGCTAAACTTATAATCCTACAGACCTAAAAAGACATCAAGGACTAATAATAGGAAGATATCATCTCTAAGAGATGATGTAGCCTACCCTTAACATTGATCAAAACTCTTCTCACCTTAAGCTTCTCAACATGCTCCATGACTACATTTTTCTAATCATACCTAGCTTCTATGAAGACAAAACATTAATGAATAATAGAAACTACATGAACTTACCTTGAAAACATTAAGAGGGACTCCCCCTAAGTCACATTATCTTAGGCACCAATTTCTTTGAACATATTTAGACCATTTCCAACAATGATGAATCAATACAATTGCCTCCATTCCTTCTCTCCTTAGATTCAACTACAAAGTCCTCTGATCCTAGGACCTAACCAATTACAAAGCTCCCCCTCACATCATGCATAACTCCTCAAGCCATTCAAAATAACTAGGTTATCTCCCCCTAAATCCATGGCATACATAACTTGTCATCTACAAAACTCAGAGACCTTCTTCATGATATCAAAGATATGATAACACATTCTCCTTATCTTCCATATCAACCTTGTCTTACAATCTTTCAACATTTGATCAATCAATTTGAGTAATAGAAACAAGTTCTTCCCTTTAGAACCAAGAAACCTAAATATATCTTGAGCCCATTTGAACAATATCAACATACCTTTTTATATAATAGAATATATTAACACCTCATCATCCTTGATTAGATACTTGGAAAACTTTCATTCCCTACTTACAGACCTTACACACATAGTTGAATTCTAAACAACATCCATCATGCTTTCTCTATCTGTAAAGTGTCTCCTTGAAGTTTAGAGAGAGACACCCCTTTTGACATAGTGAGACTAAAAGTCCCAAAACTTTGGAGACTCCCATATCTCCATATATTTCTCTAACTTGAAATCTTGTTTGACTTTGAAAGGATGCTTGAGTTCATTCTTTTCTTCAAATTTGTTAGCAAAATCAAACAACATAAACTCTTGTCTTTCCTTCATTTCTATCATGGCACATAAACCATCTTTGGTCTTAGTCTGATCTCTCCTAATAGGGTTAGGTTTCTATACCCATTTTGGACATCTTCCTTGCATACTAGGAGCTCCATACACCTTATTTTGATTTAGGAAATCATTCAACATGTTTTTAAAATATATAGCAATGTGGCCAACTCTATGACATTTGAAAAAAACAAGATCATTCATAACTTTTTCTTGATGATGATTATGATCTTCCTTTTCTATTTGGACATAGGACAAATCCTCTTGGCATTCATTTATCTTCTTTATATCTGATTCCTTATTTGTAGTAGTAGATAGTCCAACTTGATCAGGATTATCCTTCATAGTCTTTATTTTCAATGCCATTGAGTGATGTTTAGGATCAAAATGCTTCTTCAAACAATTCTTGTAGAATCTGGCAATATGTCCTACTTTGTTGTAATTATATCAAATAATATCATTCAACATACCTCTTGACTGATCTAAGTTAAATATTCTTCAAGACCAATTTCTCCTTCTTCTAAGGCACCATGTGAACTCATTCTTAGAGCTCATATTTCTATAATATCTTGCCTTATGAACATATTGTTAGAAGAAATGACAATGGCCATGAAAAGAACTGGTATACCTTATTACATTGGGCTATCTAACTAGTCTTCTTTCATTAATCTTGACTTGATCTAACTTATTTTGACCTTCTTCAAGATTGCTTATTTTTACAATAAATTATTCATGCTCATCCTTCAATGAATCTAGCTTGGTTTCTAATTGAATGTACTCATCTTCTTTAGCTCTTATATTTGAAATAGGAGCCATCAACTGATCTCTGAGAATTTGGATAGTATATTTATCAATATTAGCTTATTTAGCAATGCCATCTTTTATTTTACATGCTTTCTCTAACAAACTTCCCTCAACAGAACTGTCATGAAAAACTTCTTCATTATTCATGATGTCTTTTTCTTTTGAACTCAAGCATGCCTTGGAATCTTCTAGCTAAATTTTGAGGTCATTGATATCCTTCTTATCCTCTTTAACATCTTTCTTTAAAGTAAATATATATTCTTAAAGTTCCTTGATCACAGTCTTCCACTATTGATTCTCTTTCTTCAACTATTTATCCATCTTTGTACCATTCAAAATCTCCTTCAAGTTTTTAAGCTTCTTCTAAAGGACCTATCCTGATACCAATTATTAGAGGTATAACCACTGAGAGGGGGGTGAATTAGTGAGGCTAGATAATCTAACTTTAATTTCAATCATTTCTTACTCTTAATCAATTACCATAACTATTCATGAATAATACACATTATTCATAGCAATGAACAAGAGAGAATGCAACATCAAGCACATAACATAAGACCTACATGGAAAACCCTCTTGAGGAATAAAATACACTCTCAAGCCTACAAAAACTTGGACTACTTATCCTATAAGGTACTAAAAACTAGAGACTGATCATGTCCTCTTGACTAGGATTTAGTGAAACACCTATTCCACAAGGATCACCTACCCCTAAGATGATCAACTCCTTTAGACTACCCACCTTAAGTGAAACACCTATTTCACAAGAAGCAACTACCCATAGGAAGACCAAGTCATTTAAACCCTCCTTTGAATACTTCCATTATTGAATTGATGTCTTGAACACTTGATGTTGGAACTCTGATTATCACTCTTCACCTTCAATCACCACTCCCTATTGGCCAAAACACATTACATACTTGAACCAACAAACAAATGTCAATTAGGACACATTACATATCCCAACTAACCCCACTTCTTCAACTTTACACAATTAATGCATCTAAATCCACCTTTTATATCACTCTTCAATTCTCAACAAAAAATCTATCACCACATAAAAAACATGACCAAATGGTCAAACACATAGTCCACACTCTAAACTATCTAACAGATTAACCACTAAGCTCACATAGACACCATCTGTCCTTTATTCATACTCAACCTACAAGATCACTATTTAGACATCATAAATATGACCTACAGTTCATACACATCGTCCTCAATCTACTCTACTCATCAACCCAACCATTGGGCACACTCAACCTCTTCTCTTCTTCACTTTAATGCACACACCACTCACCCAAACCTAGAAACCATCTCCTTTGGTTTTACTATATATAGATCCTTCATGATAAACAACTTATTAGTCAGCCATTAGAATTGCCTTAACCCTTGAGGCTTCTCTTACATCTAAACACAACTCAAAACAAATCTTTATCGGTTGGCCATAACATCTATAGGTCACCCTTAAGAAGCTATACCTTTTAATAAGGCCCTTGTAGTTCTTATAGGTCTCATGTAGACTTATTCACCCACTTATCACTTCAATGATAAAAATAGAAACTTAGGACCACTTTCAAAAGCATAGGTACACTACACATGACCCTTTATTCACATCTACATGGTTCTATTCCACTTGAAACACCAAATCCACACTTGAACCTATCAATGATCTCTTAACTTTAATACACACCATTGATCTCTATCTGTATAATCTCCAACTCACCATGATCCTTGCAAAAATATTGGTCTTTTATCTCTATAGAGTGTTAAACATCATGCACTTGTCCTCATATAATTTCTTCCTAACATTTTGGAGTAACGTACTTTGTCCATTTTGATCAAAATTTAACTAGTTCAAAAATGACTATGGGAACCTTGTTTATCTACCTAGAAGGTCAAATTTTCACCTCCATATCTTTTGCTTCACTCAAGTGCATGTTTTTAAAAATGGACCATATGATCTCCTTACATTGGATAATAAAACCATATAAAAATATGCTTGTGGAACCATCACATATGTGAGATATATTTCCATTAAAATTCCTTCTTAAAAAATTATGTCACAAAGACAACTATGCTTAGAACTTATTTGGGAGACCAACTTTGAATATGCATAACTTTTTATGTACTTCAGTGCATAATCTAAAATTTAATGCAAATAAACTAGGCTAAAAACTAAACAAACCCATATGATCATCATAATTTGAAACATCCACATATGTGATATATAACATCATAAAAATGCCTACTCATCTTTTCTTGCCACATGTAAATTTGGCTATGGAAAAATACAGTCAATCTGCTTGGGAGCCCAACTTTTCACATGCATATATTTTGATGTGCTTCATTAAATGATATAAAATTTAGCACATTAAAACTAGGCATAAAAATGAACAAACCCTTATGATCATTTTATCTTGACACCTCCATATGTATGAATTCTAACCTCATCAAAATGTTTACTCAGATCTTCTTAAACCCTTTTATAAATTTGGCTATGGGAACTTAGTGAATTCTGTCTAAGAAGATAAATTTCACCCTCATATCTTTGACTGTGCTTTGATGCATGAACTAAATTTTAGTGCATAACAACTATGGACTAATGTTATCACAACAATATGATCAACTCCCCTTGACTCATTCCCATGTGGCAATGGTGACATCAACAAACTACCTACTCAGATTTTTTGTCCCTGGACCAAAAAGTTTAGATGAAACAAATAACTACCAGATACATGTCTATACTCATTATAAGCACTATTGACACTCCATAGGGACTTTGTAACATGTATATACCAATAATATCATCTATTAAATGTCTCATTTAGGTAAACACTTAAGAACCATGTAGGAACATTGAGGCTCATTGAAGCACACTTTTTCATTATCATTCTAGCATACATGACACCTCATCAACATCCTTGGTCACCTTGGAGACATCATTGACAAACCTCTAAAAAAAATAATTTTTTGTCCAAACCACATCTAAGTCAAGTAATGTTTACACACCCTCTTTTTACCTAAATAGGTGTTATACCATCTATTTAATGACATACTTTGCCTTAGTCATTTTCCAAACTTTTATGTGTGTGTGTGTCACTTATTTGAAAGGGTCATCATTATGATACCCATTTTTCTCCAAATTTGTGCCTTAGAGTTTTGAAAAAAAAATCATTTGGCATACCTTTGGAGCAAGATAACATTGTTACACTACTTATTTTGTTTCAAAGACCTTTACCTTTGTGTCCAATAAATTTTAAAAACCACATATGTCTTTTGGTCTATGCCTAATATTATTATGACATTCATTTTGGTCTATAATATTATCATTTGAGAATCCAAGTCTTTTAATGCTATGCACCTAGGGATACGATATATTATTTTATATGGGTTGATGGAGATGCTAACATGTGGCACACATCCCCTTAGTTAATTATATGGGTACAATATATTAGGATAGTAGAGTAACTTGTGGAAGTAGTACATTGGATAATGGTCAGCCTACATTGGAATTAGGAGGTTACCCATCCATGGGTTAGATAGATGTATATATATAGGAGATGATTATCATGGTAAAGATATCAAGTAAGCATTGAGTCCTCTATTAAAAGAAGATATTGGAGGTTATCCCCTCAAAGAGACATTGTGGAGTTATTCCTTCCTAAAGGATTATTATATGGTGTTTCACTAACTTAAGGGTATTTCTTCATATATTGAATATTAAGATCATATCAAGTGGTATCAAAGCTTTGATTTGGGCAATGTGTGTGGAGTGAAACCCTAATTTAGCTATATCTTCTAAAATATAGTTAATTTTTATTCAAAATTTTTACTGGAGATGTAAGAAGATATAAGAGAAGCACATTCAAAATTTTAAAAAACATTGAGTTGTTTTGAGTTAATTGTTGTGATTTTATGGTTTTTCATATATTCAATCTACAAGTCTAAATTTGTGATATTTTTTAACAAAATTTTGAATAGATTTCCAATATCATAAGAGGAAGCTAAAATTAAAATTTGGGACTTTTAAAATTAGTTTTGTATGATTTATTGACATTTTAGGGTTTTGTGAAACCTAATTTTTATGTGGATCATGGAGTTGCAAAAATTTTTAGGGGAAGATGATGTTGATGCTAGAAAATGGTGGCTCAATTTTAAGAAGAATAATACTAAAGATATTTTATGGAAAATAGATTTATCTCTTTTTTTGTTTGGGCCTGCACAACATTGGTGGTTTAATCAATTGAGCTTTGCGCAAAAGTATTCTTCATGGGAAGCAATGGAACAAACCTTCCTAGATCGATGGGATATAAAAGAAAAAGAGGAGGTAGAAATAGAAGAAAAAAATGATGATAAAGAAGAAGAAGAAGAAGAAGAAGAAGAAGAAGAAGAGAAGGGTTCAAATAATTTATCTCCAAAGAAATTCGAGTCAATTTTTCAGTTTCATGGATGCATTCAAAAGAAGAAGGTGGTTGTGTCCATAAACCCTACCAACAAGTATAACTTCATTAACATGAATGTGGCCAAGCATCTACATGTTCAAGCAAATAATATCAAGGAGGTTCAAGGAGATGGTAATAATATTTCATTGTTTAAATATTTGAAGCTCATTATGGAAAAATATGTTTTGCATTCAGATTTTTATGCTTTGCATATGGATGATATGGATATAGTTCTTGGATATCCATGGTTAGTACTTTGGGAACAATGAATATTAATGTTTATAAAAATTTCATGAAGTTTTGGTATAAGAAAAAGATCACTTTACAATATATCATAGTGAAAAAGGCACTAATAACAATCTAGGTAGATCATAAGGATAAGATTGAAATAGGTGATGAAGATCATGATGAAGATTCAAATGATATAGATAAAGACACACTACAAATGAACACTTCATCTACTCAAGACACAAAGAAGGAAAAGGTGGAAGAGGTAGAAGCAAAGGTGGATAAGGTCAAGGTATTGGAAAAATTTGAGGTATATAAACACCCACATCATCATGAGAGGAAACAATCATGGAACCAGGTGAGGAAGTGTCATAACAACAATCATTTTGTCTATACATGAAATAAAATTTCCAATCATTATGGATATGCATGAAATACAAAGAAAAAATACTATGGCACATGGAATGAATGGTGAAATCACTATGACTATGCATGGAAATATACCTACTATGGTCATGGTTGAAATTAGAGAAGCGCATCAAAATATGGTACATGGAATAAAAAGAGGAATAATTATGCTTGGACACCAAAGAAATATAATTATGATCATGAACAAAATCAGAGGAGCACAATGGATTTTAGAAACAAGATTGGAGAGATATCACCTGCCAAGATCACATATAGATGGTTAGATGATCGAGATTGGAGACAAGTGTGCAATGATTTGAAGCACACTCATTATTTGGTTTCTTCCTATGTTTCGGGGACAAAACATGTCAAAGAGAGAAGTAATGAGATGTACCTAGGGATATTATATATTATTGTAAATGGGTTGATGGAGATGATGACATGTGGCACACATCCCCTTAGTTAGTTATATGGGTATAATATATTAGGATAATAGAGTAACTTGTGGAAGTAGTACATTGGGTAATGGTCAACCTACATTGGGATTAGGAGGTTACCCATCTATGGGTTATATATATATATATATATATATATATATATATATATATATATATATATATATATATATACACACACACACACACACACACACACACACACACATAGGAGATTATTATCATGGTAAAGATATCAAGTAAGCATTGAGGCTTTTATTGTAAGAAGATATTGGAGGTTATCCCATCGAAGAGACATTGTGGAGTTATTCCTTCCTAAAGGATTATTATATGGTGTTTCCCTACTTTAAGGGTATTTCTTCATATATTGAATATCAAGATCATATCATTTAAATCAAGTTATAAATTGGTCTTATGAATTTATAATTCAAACATTCATTGGTTTATGCCTATGTTGTGATTAATTTTGGCTTAGATGGTTACCTTTCACTTTTGGATTATGCAATTTAGACTAACTCTTTGCTTGATTTGAAGATCTTTTGTGCCTATTGTTCCTAAAATCAGCTATGCTCATTTTTAGAAACAACCCCTGTGAAAATTATTTGTTTCATGTTTTTCACTCTAAGTTCATCTTTTGAGAAAAGTTTTCTTGATCTTGTGTTTGGTCAACTGACATCCTTGAAAAGTTCATGACGTTCCCTCGTTACGAATTCTCAAAAAACATAAAAATTATTATGATTTTGATGTGATCCAAATGTTAAATTTTTGATAAATTTCAAGGAGTTAGTGTGTTTTCTTAGTTTGCATGTAAGGATGTTATTTTTTGCTGCTATTTCATACAGTTTTTCAAGTTCTCATGCAAAGGTGGTGATTTTCACCATCCTTACATCCTTTCATGTAGGAGTGGTGAAAATCACCATCCTTGCATTTTCTTCATCTGTTCCATGCAAAGGTGGTGATTTTTACTGCCCTTGAATTTTTCCATGCAGAAGTGGTGAAAATCATCTCCCCTACATCCTTCTTCAACCTCACATGTAGAGGCAACAATTTTTGCCACCCTTGCATAATCTTAGTTTTCACGCGTGACATTTATGGCCACACACGCCGAGTGGTTAGAGTTAATTTTCAACCTTTTAAACCCATTTTTTACCTCATTTGTTTCATTTCAATTTATCTTCTCCTCCTTCCTGCATCTAGTCGATCATGTGAATGAGTGGAATTGTGATTTCTTAGGATTCAAGCGTTTCATTGTGATTTGCTAAGTAGGGTTTTATGTTCTTCTTTTCAATTTCTAAATTTTCATTTCATTTTTGTTTTTCTCTTTCTCAGGGTTTTGGTTTCTCCTTCCTCTTCTTTTTTAGGTTTTTTATTTTTTGTTTTTCTTCCCCCTCGTCCTTTTCTTCCCTGAGGAGGTGACCTAGGAGAAACCCCCCCTCGAATCTATTGGCCATTTCTAGTGGTGTGATGGCAGTGAAAAACACCACCCTTACACAATTTGCCTCATCTTGTGTAAAGGCAAAAATTTTCACTGCTATTACACCATCCATTCCCCCTTTGTGAGGGTGGAAAAAATTGCCACCATCAAAAAAAATTCCTCACATTTTCCTCCCATGTAAGGGCAGTGAAAATTGCCACCCTCACACAAAGTTCCCCCCTTTTGTGCATGGGAAGCAAAAATTACCACCCTTACAT
The DNA here is from genome assembly GCA_037957365.1 of Torreya grandis. Classification (NCBI taxonomy): domain Eukaryota; kingdom Viridiplantae; phylum Streptophyta; class Pinopsida; order Cupressales; family Taxaceae; genus Torreya; species Torreya grandis. Next base: position 2,620,577 of record JARHVA010001355.1, read on the forward strand.
GATGTTTCCCTCTATATGCAAGGGCGACAAAAATTGCCACCCATGCATGACTTTTACATGCAATGGTGGCAAGTTTTACTACCTATGCAAAACTAATATCAACATGCAAAGGTGGCAATTTTTTCCACCCCTACATGATTTCCCTCTAATTTTCCTAACTCTAAGAAAATTTGATTTTCTTGCTTTTTTGAGCTTACTTCCTTTTTAAATGTTTCAACCTACTCACGCCTTAGCCCTTTCAAGCAAATTCTCATGGTCGTGATCATCAATGTGCAATTTTCCTAGATTACCAATATTTCCCCTAATTACATGATCATGATTCTTGTTGCAGTTTCTCTCCAAGATCCTTCTTCATCAGCATACTTTTGACAAAGGCTCTTCTAAATGACTGAGGTTTCTCCCAATAAATTGAAGATGATGAAATATAAGTACCAAGGTGTTTTTCCAATCACCTTGATTACTTCTAATGTCGATGACATTAGGGATATAGAGATCGGGCACGTGGATATGGCTGAGTTCATAGAAATAAAAAAGTCAAGCAACCCCAGCTAGGAAATGATGAAGATATTCAAGAGTAATATCCATCTAGTATCTCTTTTTCCTATAGTAGCCCATAACATAGAGTTCATTCTCCAGTGCGCTCAGTTTTACAATAAGGATACCAAGGCTGTGTTAGATGCCAGTGGTAACATGGTGATCAGACTAGATCTTGAGTTCATCGATAAAGTGTTCATGTGCTCTCCTGGTACTGAAGTGTTGAAGCTTGACTTCATTGAAGTACAAAATAAATATGACAAAGATCCCAAAATAGTGAAGAAAGTGATCAATAATAGATGGCTCAAAACTCCCAGAGTGAACTTGTCCAAATGGCCACTAAACTTTCCAAAGAGTGATTTTATAGAAGAAGTTGGTAACTTGATCACTCTTCTTAATAGAGTATGAGGTTTACCTTCTTCCTCTCAATTTCACGAATGCATGTACCCCTTCGTTAAGATAATTCTCCAGGGAAAACAAGTCATTTTCTAGGGAGAAAAAATCAACAACACTCTACATGAGCAATTGATGAAGGTATCCACTACCTCCAAATGCTATATGATGTTATACTTGGTGTATATTGCGACGTCAATGAGAACCTTCCTAGGTTTAACATCGGAAGGAGATAGGAAAACAACCCTAGTGTATCAATATTATCCTCAGTTGACATTGAATGGTTCCATCCATCATTTTAGAAGGGCAAATGATGCTTTATTCATTATATTTTTGTCTTTTTGATCCCCAATTAGAACACAAAAGAGTGTCAGATGAAGCCTAGACTATTGTGAAAGACTTCGGGTGTATATTCTTGTAGTTCCCTTCTTTTTGTTATCTACAGGTTAGTTTTTTCCAAGGTTATCCATATATGCTTCCAAGATTCCCCTCAGACAAATTGGTCTTTATGGAGCTATGCAGGCAAATTGTTGTTGTGCATAATAAGCAAATGGAACTTAAGAAACTTGGTTTTAGGTTCCCAATTAAAATTGGCAGATTCTCAGTATTGACTGCTGCAAAAGCTAGAGCAATGGAGACTGAAATGCAACTTGTAACCATGAAGAATTTCAAAAGGAGGCCAAATTTTGACTATAATCCAGAGGAAGACCCAGTTTCATGAGCCTATGATCGAAGATATTTGGGTCAATTTGAGGACAGCGAAAGACATCAGAAAGATGGACTAGAGTAGATTATCTTTTGAGCAAATAGAATATCTGGGGCTCGCTAATATCCCTAAAAATTTAGTAGATGATAGAGATTTGATAAATAATAGATACCATGCTAAACAAGTCACCAATTCCCCTCTTCCCTCGATCCAATGGTCTCAGAAGGAGTTGACTTCCCTGAGAATGAGATTCGAACCAATATTGGCAAACACAAATTATTGGTTATAAAATAAGGGAGTCACTTTGAAAGAGTTCATTATAGGGTCAGAAGCTGAGTTTCAAGAAGAAATAAGAAGGGCAAAAAATAAGATGAAGAATAAAAGTGATGTCCCTGCTTCTGATAGGCCACATAAGCCTAGGATCGTCTTCATGACAAAGAAGTCACAAGTTGCAGAAAAGAAACTAGGAACAATAAACATGGAAGTTGAGAAGTAGAGTGTTAAAAAACCAATAGTGGAATAGATGGAAACTGATGATAGGCTTGCAAGTTAATAGTAAAAGAAAACTCTATCTCCACAAGTAGGTGTACAACCAGACGCAAGAATTTCTTCTTCCCTACCTAACTCACCTGATGTAACTCCTTCACCTATTTCTCCAATCAGTATTCCCTCTTTTAGAGCTACCTCTCCTTCCAATATTATTTTTGGTGACCCTCAAAACAATTCTGGAGATGTTCTTCATTCCTCAGGATCCATCCCCAATTTGTCATCTCCATCTTTTGATATCAGAGATAGTTTTTCCCTTGACCATTCAATAGTAAGTGTAGTTTTAACTAATACTACGCCCATTTTTTCCACCATTAGTGCAGGTGCTAACCTAGTGATGCCAACTACAGGGATTGATGCTAATGTAAGTGTTTCTTCCCTCCCACCTTGGTTTTTAGCTTATACACCCAAAAGGAAAAAATAGGCCATCTCCCCAAATGACTTTGATTTCACTAAAATGGTTTTAGCTAAAGTCAAGACTCCTAAAAAATTGAAAATTCTTTCAAAGATGATTGAAGATAAGGGGCACAAATTTTTGGAAGTTGCTAGACCTCCACAAGATGCAACTCTTGAAAATTTTGATATGAGTGACTAATTTGTCTCCCAAATTGAATTGGGTAAGGTAACTCATGAAAGTGCTAAGAGTGACTTGCAATTAGCAATGGACATTATGGTTTAGAAATTTGACAGGGAAAGAGAAATGAAGGACCATTATAAAGTAATGGTGGAACAATTGACTGCGGTGATAAGGAGGATTACTTTCACTCCAAAAATTGTAACTCCAAAGGCTATCTCCATCGATGACCCCATGATTTAGAAGGTAGAAAAGACCTATCTCAAAGGAAAAGTGCTTGAAGATTACTTAGGCAAGATGCATATACAAGGGATTTCCTTACTTTCAAAGTTGTTTGAGAAATTAGATAAGATGAGGAAAATGAGAGTAGAACTCAATGATATTATTAGTATCATTTCTTAGGATATTGAAAACACAGATAAATATCTTAGCAAATGGACATATATGAAGAAGCTAAAAATAAGCACTCTAGTATCAATTGGTGTTATTGCTAATAGATACTTATACATTGAAACTAAAGACACATTGATATATAGGAGTCAGGTGCTTAAGGAATTAATCAATGACCTCAAATCTTCTAGGGACCTCAGTGAACAAAGTGATATCAATATGTTGCATGATTTGGAGGAGCTACCTTGCAAACTTACCACACAAGACAACTAGTTTATTTTAGAAAAAGAAATGATTCAGGAATTTGAAGGTATGTTCCAAAAAGAATGAGAAAACATTTTTAGTGGCCTCTGTGGATAATGTCTTGGATAATCAGTTAACTCTGGATAACCTAAAAACTAGGTTAACTAGTCATGCAAAATCGGTCATAGTAGTGAGAGATGCCATAGTCAGGGCTAAGGTGATCTTCAAGAATACTGTTGCTCTAGATAGTATCGGGATACAAGCAGCTATCACCATGTATGATTCTCATATGAAAAAAGATGGAGCTACAAATTGAATTAACTTTTCATTGATTTAATTTCCTTTTTTCTAAACACACTCTTATAAAATGCTTTGGACATTTGCACATGTACTTTTGTCATGTGTAATTACATGTAAAAATATGGAAAGTCTAAAGTCAACAAAGACTTCCATCTTTGACTTGAAAAGATATTTTGGTCTTTTTCAATCTTCAAGGTCTCTCCCTATAAATAAGGAGAGCCTCTTTTGTAAATAGATATATTTTTGTAATCAAAAGCAATACTCTGCCAAAATCGAGATGCTTCTTGAGACTTTGAGCTTAGATTGTAAATCATATTTTCTTGAATGAATGAGAAAATGGGTTACTTTTCAGACTTTGTGTTGGAATAACTTGTATTATTTAGGAAATTATTCTTACGTCCTTTTTTGAATAATATCTCATCCATTTGATTAAATAAGCAAAGTATGTGGAAATTATCTCAAAGATATTTTGAAGTTAATTATGAAGACTTAGTGCTGCTATAATTACCTTTGGTTTATGTTTCTTGTGTTTTGGTAGAAATGATATTAGAAAGGATTTATACTACTTTTATCCTTTTTAATCTTGTATTCTATTATGGTTTTCAGTGGAGACTTTGAGTTTAACTTTATTCTATAGTTTTATTAGTCCTAATTCGACAAGAGAAGCAACAGAAGACTTTGTGTTTTCATAGGTTTCTCATGAATCCAATTACTACCCGAGAAGTTTTCCTACTGTTTGTTGAACATCATTTCTAAAAGAGGAGGATTGCCTTTAGTTGTTACACAAGAATTTTTCTTTACCTTGTGAACATCATCTTTGAAAAAAAGAGATGGATGGTGTGATTTCACCCCTGAGTCTATTTTCAATTTATATTAATATATAGTAGTTTATAGGGAACCTCCCCTTGATGAGAGGAGAGATATATCTCATTATGTTGTGGTAAACTTGCACTTTTTTCCATATAAATTTCCTTGTGCTGTGGTTGATATACCCATTTTATCTTTAGTTAGTTGACGATAAAATATTCACCCAACATTTTTTTACGACTCCACTGGGGAACACGAATGCACACTTTGAAGCCTCAAGCTTCAAATTGAAGAATTTCTAGTCTTTTTTCATTTTTTCACTCTAGAAGATCCACCATACATGTGAGGCTAGAGAGCTTAAGGTATTGTTGATCCTATATTTGAGTTAGTGCGGTGAAATAATTTTGAGATTTCTCCTCTGCCATCTCACCTCCAGCATATCAGAAGTTTTCCTCTTATCAATGCTAGATCTCCAATACCAAATAAAGCTTATAGTCTTAGTGCTAGTATATTTTTGTCCATACTTACCCCACCAAGATTTGTTATCCCTCATTTCAATCGTCATATCATGGTAGCCCAAGGTCATTGGGGCAACTCTTTTGGTCCTCTCAATCTAGCCCCACCTTTATACAAACTACCTCATAGATCGAGAAAGAATTTTTCTAAATTCTATGGTGACGAGAAGGTTCATCCTGATGAGCATATTGATGCCTTTTGCATAGCATGTGGTGTGATAGGCATGGAATATGAAGACATAGTGGTGAGACTGTTTGTAAAAAAATTTCAAGGTGTTGTCGTAGACTGGTTTTATCACCTTCAAGCTCAAACTATAATTGACTGGAATATGCTCAAGGCCAAGTTTGAGGCCAAGTTCAAATGCATTAAAGATGTACATTCCTTGTTGGCTCAGCTTACACAAATGAAGAAGGAACCTCGTGAGCCTATGCGAGACTTCATTGCTAAATTCAATACACTGAGGAACCAAATTATTACAATTACTTAGCCGACACTGGAGAACCTCAAGTGCTTTTTCATCAACTCTCAACTTCATGAAGTAAGTTTTCTATTGAGGTGAGCTGGTCCTATAGATATTTTTATAGCCCAAAATTTGGCTACTGAGGTTAAAGATGATCTTATCTTGGTAGGTAAGATTAGAAAATATTTCAATAAAAATAAATTTTCCTCATCTGTTGAAAGTTCTTCCACAAGCACCATAGATCTTATGGTGAAAAATTTGACAAATAAACTACTATCCCTAAAAAGACAAATGGCCCAAAGTATGCTTGATCTTCCTTATCAGGATATGCCAAGGAGGACATTTCAGAACCATTCATATCAAGGTAATGTTGCCAGGAATCAAGGGCAACCAAATCGTCTGCCTCTCCCATAGGGGAAACTTGCCATTGAAGTAATACCAACTTACTCATCAGTTCGTTACCTTGAAGCTAAGCATGATTTCTCACTCCAACCTAAGTTGGACAAAGAAGATGATGCTAATCCCTTTGCAAAAGGAAAATAAGAATTAGCTGGTGACTCTAACATTGGTTTCCTAAATTACCAAGATGAAGCTAGAAGTAAGGGAGAAGTGTTTGATAGATCATACACTATTTTTATCAGATCCCAAAATCAATAAACTGAACAAGCTAATAAATGAAAAGAAAGAGAAGAACCCTAGTCATTAGTCTCGATCAATAAATGGGGGACTTCACTACCCTTTCAATCAAAGGACTTAGTGACTAATAAGAAAGTAAGTGCCTCAAACCATCTTGTACCTTTTACTTCTATTTCTTAGACCACTACCACACCCAATAATGATCAAGATGATAGACTTCCTTTATTTCTAGTTCATTTCAATTATTTGATATAATTGATCATGCCAAAAAGACTAAGATTCAAATGACTGAAGTTGAGTACTTGAGAGCTAATCTTGAATAGTTTGATAGGCTGGCCGAATACGTGAAAAATAAAACTATCCCTGTAGGAAAAGATTTTCCAAAGGTGTCTCATGATTCCTCAAAGAACAAATCCACTTAGAATAATTGTGTCGCTACTCCTCCTCCTACCCCTAGGAAAATAGAACCTTTCTATGTTTCCCTTTTGATAAATGGTCATAAGTTGAGTAACTGTATAATAGACTCTAGGGCCTCTGACAATGTTATGCCTGCCAAGGTAGCAGATTCTCTTGGTCTTACCTTAACTAAGACTTTTGGTAGATGCTTTTCCATGGAGAATAAGTAAGTACCACTCTTAAGTCAAATCAAAGATGCCCAATTTGTGTTTGCAACTTTTCTAGAGAAGAGGATCAAAATGATATTCTTGGTAGCTAATGTTCCAGCCTCTTATGGCATTCTACTCAGGCACAATTTTTGCAAAGACGTAGGTGGAGAATTGAATATGGACCTGTCTAAAGCAAGGATACCTGTTAAAGGCATCATGAAAAAATTTCTTTCTGAGAAAGAGTTGAAATATATAATCACCCAAACATTAGATTATGAAGCTCAAATTTTATTTAAATCATCGAGAATGGGTAATTATTCCCTGACTACTGAAGATGTTTTCATCTCATCAGATGAAAGTCATTTTAGTGAGAATTCAAAAAATTTAGATAGAAAATCAAAAGAATTGTTAGAGTAAAGTTTAGATAACAAAAGATCTTTCCTGAATAATGAAGATAAATTTTTGAAGAGATCAAATTCTAATGATGTCTAGATTTTAGAATTTGATGGCAATTGCTCTTCTACCAGTTTTGAATCCAGAATTGTTTTGATCTCCCCTCGAAGAGAAATTTTTCCTTATTCATATAAGTTATAGTTCAACAATACTAACAACACTGCCGAGTATGAGTCTTTACTGCTTGGATTGAAAGCTGCTCATGCTAAAGGTATTAAGATTCTTTGTGTTTGAGGAGATGCTAAACTAGTGGTTTGTCAGGTAAGAAACCTATACCAAACCAAAAATGAAAGATTATGACATTACCACAATCTAGTATGGATTGTATTAAAAGTTTTAATGCTTTCAATATTTCTATTGTGTTGAGAGAATTCAATGATCATGTAGATTCATTGGCGATCTCTACAACTCTCATGGTTCCCTATAAAGATTTCAAAGGGGATAAGTACACTATTGAGCTAGTCTTTCGACCAAGTGTACCTGATAATTTCAACCATTGGTAGGTGTTTAATGATGACAACCAAATCATTGCTTTTCTAGAAAATATGGATAGCTTTGAGAAACTTTATTTTGAAGGAAGTGAATCTCCACCATGAGAATTAGTTTCCAAAATAAATTCCAACACTGGCGAAGAGTTCCTTCAACTCAAGGGGAATAAAATTCCAAAAGGTTTGGTTTCTCTCAAGAGGTTGTTTGATAAGCATGATAGGTATGCCAAGCAACACTAAATGGATTCAAGTTCCTCCAAGAAATTTGATCAAGTGAATTTGAGTACAATAGGAAATCCCAAAATGGTTAACATTGAGAATTGTTGCACTTATGATGAAAAACTCAAATTCGTTACTCTTATTCACCATTAAATTGATGTTTTGTCATATTATTATGATGATTTGAAATCTCTTAGGCCTAAAAAAATTTGGGATGAAATTCCTCTTAAAGTCAGGTCATTGCCTTACAAGCAAAAACAAAGGCAATATAACCCCAAAATATCAGGTACTATCCTTTATGAGATCCAAAAGATGCTGAATGCAAGAATTATTTTTTCAATCCATCATTCCACCTAGATTGCTAACATAGTTCCCATGAGAAAAAAGAATAGATAAATTCATATCTGTGTTGATTTCAAAAACCTAAATCATTCTTTTTTAAAAGATAACTACCCCTTGCCCATCATGGATCAAGTGTTGCAAATAGTGACTGGTTCAAAAATGTTATCAATGTTAGATGGTTTTTTTGGGTACAATCAAGTAGAAGTCAATGAAGCAGATCAACATAAAATTGCTTTGACTACACTTTGGGGCACTTTTGCATATCGCAAAATGCCTTTCAGTTTGATCAATGCTGGTGCTACCTTCCAAAGAGCAATGGATCTTGCCTTCAGAGATGAAATGGGGAGATTTATTATGGTATATCTTGATGACTTGACCATTTTTTCCAAACATCAACCTGATCATGTGCATCATCTACAACAAGTGTTGGAACACTGTCAATAAAATGGTATTTCTCTTAATCCCAAGAAGTTAGTTTTTGGGGTTATAAAAGGTAAACTTCTCAGTCACATTGTATCCTAAGAAGGCATAAAAATTGACTCAAAAAGAGTCAAATCTATCCAAAACCTTACTCTTCCTGCTAGTAAGACTGTTGTTCATTCTTTCTTTGAAAAGGTGAATTTTCTATGGAGATTCATTCTAGAATTTGTAGAGAAGACTCGCCACATTGTCAACATGATGAAGGGTAAAGCCACTTTTCATTAGACTACAGAAGGAAATTCAGCATTTGAAGATATCAAGAAAGAGATCACCCACACACCAATCTCAGTTTATCTAGATTATACCAAAGACTTCATAATATATAGCTATGCTTATGAGCATACACTTTTGTCTATTTTCATTTAGAAAAACAAAGAAGGTGTAGAATATCCCATATGTTAGGTTGTGGAGCTAAAAGCTTCACTGATGCAAATAGGAGAGGAGGTTGCTGAGGGTCGCTGAGTTGCAGAGCAACCGGCGTCGGTTTGATCAGTTGACATCGGCAGGATACTAAAGGGAAGCAACTGACGTCGGTCAGGTATTGGCCAGTGTCGGTCACCTCCAGATAGACAGGGACCGACGTCGGTCACTTGTGTGGTTCAACTGTGAGTTTATTACAGGCAGTTAGCTAACAAACCAAGTGTTTGCATGATGAGTGCTAATTTTAGACTCATAGCTGTAGATCTAATTATTGTAATTAGATGTCTAATTATTTTTTGGATGAGTTCTATATAAAAGACTCATGGTTGTATTGTAAATTAGTGTTAGGGAGTAAGAGAGCATAATTATAAGCTCCTTCGGTGTGTGAGGTAGAGCAATGGTGCGTTCCTCCTAGTGCCACAGTACCAGTTGTGTTGGTGCTGGATTGGAGAGTCAGCTGGATTCTTCATGTATGTATGATCTTGGTCATCAGGTGAGCATGGCTACGATAGGAGATCTACATGGTAAGTAAGATCATTGATCTGCAGGTGTGTGTGTGTGTGTGTGCAAGGTCAAGGTTCACAGGTGTGCAGAACCAGTATTGATCTGTAGGTTGGAGATCAGATAGGACATCAACACAACAGGGAGCAGAATTAGGTAGGATCTACTTGGAGTACGGTGTGTACTCATTGGTATGTACGTGGAGTACATAGAGAGCTAAGAGGAAGGCAAGGCAGTTCCTTCCATAAGTATGGTCTATTGAATTGCAGGTTATTACAGGTTCATGGGAGATCTACTTGAAGTACTTTGAGTACTTGTGGAGTGCATGGAGCACAGGTGTAAGGTGAACACCAAATTTGTGTTTGAGTTGGGTATTGGGACCTAGTAGAGAGAGCTTTGAGGAGAGAATTACTGTTCACTTGAGGTGTGGGAAACCTCTGAAGAGGTGGTGGAGAAGAAGTGGCATCTTCTTTATTGTATTCTTTTCTGTAAGAGTTATTAATACAAGTTGTGTATTGTCTCTCATATTTTGTGTTATTTTGAATTCTAGTTACTTGTTGAATCTAGTTAATTTCCGCATATTAAGTTGCTTGGTTTGGTAATCAACTGTGTGCTTCCGGTGTTTCGTGCACCCTGACAAGTGGTATCAGAGCTAAGGTTACAGGAAGCAAGTTTTGTGTTTGGTTACAGGTCACTCTCAGGGGTTTCTGATTGAGTGGGAGTAGAGCAATGGCAAATGAAAGTAAGCTAAGAATGGAGGAGTTGAAAAGCACAGATGGTCACTTAAGGTCCCATGGAAAGAAAGAGCAGGTAAAAGAATATTGTTGGTTTGTGGAAGATCAGCAAGAAGGAATTGAAGAAGCAGATGTTGTAGGTGATGTTGCACAGGATGCTCTAGGAGGTTTCTTGGATAAAGTTGAATCTTGGATAAAAGATTTGGTTGCCTCTTTCCATGCAGCCCCAGGTAGAGGAGCTGGTGAGCCTTGCCAAAGAATTGGCAAAGGGAAAGTGAAGCTGAAATTGTAGGCAGCCAACACACAGGTGTTGATGAAGGTCATGCAAGTCCCAGATTTGGAGATATGGCTAATTTCTTTAGAAAGATTGGGTGATGAGAGATGCACAAGAACTCTCACAGTAGGTGCACTTGAATTAGCTGGTGGTAAGAAAATAGGTACTCTTTATCTACTTGTTTATATTACTGATTCTTCTTTTGTTGTAGAGACGTGGCTTCGTAGGCTTGGTCACATGAGCAGGAAGGAGATGCATGTTCTTAAGTGGAAGATAGATATATTTGACAAGCTTAAGAACTGGAAAGCCTTGGTGTTCTTGGAGGAGATGGCAGATAGAAACCAGTGGATGGTGTTGGATACTTCTGAGCAGGGCAGTTTGGACATAGATATTGATTCAAAGGAGCTCGCAGGTAAAAATTCATCACTCACAGGCGAACACAGATACCAGCATCGGTCAGGAAGAACCGGTGTCAAACAGATAGGTGCCGATGTCGGTCATGTGTAGACCAAAGCCAGTGATGTCGGGCAGAGTAAGACCGATGTCGGTAAGGAAGACCAATGTTGGCAGTAGGTAAGACTGACGTCGATCAGATGACTGACGTCGGCAATAGGGACACCGACGATAGTAGGTTGGTAGTCAGGGATAGATGCATGGGAACCGACATCGGTCGGATGCAGACTGTGGAGTGACTGAGGTCGGTCACTATAACAGATTTTGGGTGGATAGCATGTTGTCAAGGAGTCTTAAACACCCATACAGAGGACTGAAGATGTAAGTAGGCTCTCAAATTCGTTGTTCCTCTTCTTTATACTTGTTGCTGATTGTAGAGCAGGAAGGATCCAGGAAACAGGTGGGAGCATGGCAGGAATATGATGCAGAACCAAACGAAAGTTTTGGTAGGGTTGCTAGTCGGTGTGAAAGCACATAGACAAATAGATTCCTTAGTTGAAAAATAGAGAGAACGGACACGTGAGACAGAAGGCCAGGCATATGGTCTTGAGGAAGCTGCAGGATAGTGGTACAGGTTTTGACAGGTGGAGGATGAAGCATGGCTTCAGTCAATGTCAGGGTAACTACTGTGGTTCAACTTACCAGGGGGATGATGATTGCAACATCATTCTATTACTGTATGTGGATAGTATGCTAGCTAGCAGGGGTGCACATACAGGGTTTTGCTGAGCTAAGGGTAAGATTAGTTCAGTGGCATGTCATGAGGAGTTTAGAGCAGCAAAATTCTTTGACATGGGAGACATGGAGATCACAGGTAGATTTTGTCTCCAGTGGGAGCTGATGTGAATCAGGTGTTGGCGAGGTTCATTACGTAAGATGCAGAGTTGGAGCACACTAAGGGCTGGATAGGTACAGTGTTTGAAATCACATGAGGTCTGGTATAGACCTGAGTATTCCCATGCAGTGAGAGCTATCAGAGAGTTAGGAGCCAATTCAGGGAAGTGGGTTCTTAGGGATTTTGAGAGGGACTAGCAACAGGTATACATGCAGGGTCAGGACTTCACTACATGTGTTTGTAGGTTCAGATGTGGCAGGGTACTCGAATGATAGGAGGTGCACCACGGGATGTGTGGTGGTTAGTCTTCAAGTGGGAGCTTGAAGAGGGATACAAACTAGGAAATAGATAGATGGAATATAGGTACAGGTACAGTGCAACTGTTTATCTCCAAGTGGGAGATTGTTAGGTTATGCATCTAAAAGCTTCACTGATGCAAACAGGAGAGGAGGTTGCTGAGGGTTGTTGAGTTGCAGAGCAACCAGCATCGGTCTGATCAGCTGACATCGACAGGATACTAAAGGGAAGCAACCAACGTCGGTCAGGTATCGGCCGGTGTCGATCACCTCTAGGTAGACAGGAAGCGATGTCGGTCACCTGTGTGGTTCGACTGCGAGTTTATTATGGGCAGTTAGCTAATGAACCAAGTGTTTGTATGATGAGTGCTAATTTTAGACTCATAGCTATAGATCTAATTATTGTAATTAGATGTCTAATTATTGTTTGGATGAGTTCTATATAATAGACTCATGGTTATATTGTAAATTAGTGTTAGGGAGTAAGAGAGCATAATTATAAGCTCCTTCGGTGTGTGAGGTAGAGCAATGGTGTGTTCCTCCTAGTGCCACAATACCAGTTGTGTTGGTGCTGGATTGGAGAGTCAACTGGATTCTTCATGTATGTATGATCTTGGTCATCAGGTGAGCATGGCTATGATAGGAGATCTACATGGTAAGTAAGATCGTTGATCTGTAGGTGTGTGTGTGTGTGTGTGTGTGTGTGTGCAAGGTCAAGGTTCACAGGTGTGTAGAACCAGTATTGATCTGTAGGTTAGAGATCAGATAGGACAGCAACACAATAGGGAGCAAAATCAGGCAGGATCTACTTGGAGTATGGTGTGTACTCATTGGTATGTACGTGGAGTACATAGAGAGCTAAGAGGAAGGCAAGGCAGTTCCTTCCATAAGTATGGTCTATTAAATTGTAGGTTGTTACAGGTTCATGGGAGATCTACTTGAAGTACTTTGAGTACTTGTGGAGTGCTTGGAGCACTTGTGGAGTGCGTGGAGCACAGGTGTAAGGTGAACACCAACTCTGTGTTTGAGTTGGGTGTTGGGACCTAGTAGAGAGAGCTTTGAGGAGAGAATTAATGTTCACTTGAGGTGTGGGAAACCTTTGAAGAGGTGGTGGAGAAGAAGTGGCATCTTCTTTATTGTATTCTTTTCTATAAGAGTTATTAATACAAGTTGTGTATTGTCTCTCATATTCTGTGTTATTCTGAATTCTAGTTACTTGTTGAATCTGGTTAATTTTTGCATATTAAGTTGCTTGGTTTGGTAATCAACTGTGTGCTTCCGGTGTTTCATGCACCCTAACACCATATCATTTATGAGTTGCCCTCTCAAAGCTCATGAATTAAATTATTAAAATATGGAGAAGCATGCTTTTGTTGTGGTTAAGGTGGTAAAGCATTTCATATTCTACATATTAAATTCACATATTGTTATTCTAGTTCCTCATACAATAGTGAAGTCCATTCTAACTCAACATGAGTTTGGTACTAAGAGGGGTAATTGGATTACCAAAATTCAAGAGTTTGATCTTGATATCAAACCAACCAAACTTGTATTGGGAAAAGGGCTTTGTTAATTGATTGCTAATAATATACCCAAAGAAATAGAACATGAAGAAATAGAGGTCGAAGATGTGCCTACAGTTCTCTTCGTCACTACTACTAATGAGCGGTATTCTAATATCACTCATTTTATTACCTATGGTGAGTGTCCCACCCACCTATCCTAAAAAGAAACAAGAATGTTAAGTTAAAGGTTGCTAATTATGTCTTGTGGGACTATGGTTTGTACAAGAGAAGCCTTGATGGAGTATTTCTTTGTTGCATCGATAAGGTGCAACAAATTAAACTTTTGGAGTCCTTTCATATGTTGACTTGTGGAGGACATTTTTATATACTAGTGATAGCTCATAAGATTATATGAGTAAGATACTATTAGCCTACGCTATTTCAGGATACACACAAATGCCTACGTAGGTGTGAGTTATGTTAACAATTCATCAAGAAACCTAAATTGTATGCATTACCTCTCAAGCCAGTGGTGATCGAAGAACCTTTTCAAAAATGGGGTATTGATTTCATTAGCACATTAAACCCTTCCTCAAGTGCTGGACAGGACTATGTTCTCACTGCAACTGACTATTTTACCAAGTGGGTGGAAGCCATTCCAACTAAGCATGCTACTTTTGAAGTGGTGTGTAATTTTCTTAAAGAAAATATCATATCTTGATTTGGGGTCCCAACTAAGATTATAACAGATAATAATACTTGTTTCAATTCTCAAGAGGTTACTAAGTTTCGCTATAATTATGAGATTTTTCTTTTCCACTCCTCTGACTACTATCCACAAGGAAATGGTCAAGTAGAATCAGGCAACAAGAATTTGGTTACTATTATCAAGAAACTGGTAGATGATAATCAGAGGATTTGGCATAATTCATTGTTTGATGCTTTATGGGAAGATAGGATTATACCCAAGAGGGTAATAGGCATGTCACCAATCCAACTTTTGTATGGTTTGAATGTGGAGGTACCAATCAGCCTAGAACTACCAGCACTAAGGTTGGAAAAAGCAATCAAAGATTCAACTTTTGAAAATTCTATTGATAAAAGGATCATGTGCCTAACCAAACTAGATGAGTAGTGAACCATAGTAGTGGACCGGATTACTGCACATCAAAATTAGGTGAAGAAACTCTTTGACAAGAGAGCAATGATTCTGGATTTTTAGATTGGGGATCAAGTCTTGTTGTGGGACAAGAAGAGAGAACTAAAAGGAATGCATGTAAAATTTGATTCTTTTTGGAGAGGTCCATTTACCATTCATCAGGTCTATGGTGAGAATAGTTTTTTGCTAGAATATTAAGATGGAACACCATTCTCATTGCCTCATAGTGGGCAACATCTGAAACACTTCAATCCTTAAAGTATTAGATGAGTTCACTTATACATTTGTATATTCTTATGTTTATTTATTTCTATTTGGTTTTTCATGTCTTTTTCTTTTTAGCTCAACTCCATGGCCCAATGGCCTAGATGAAGGCAATTAGAGACTAGTTTCTACTCCCGTCGATCATTTCAAGGTTTGATCAATAGAAGTTCCCCAACATGAGCTAGTTGTTGTTCCCAAAATTAGCTACTCTCATTTTTGGAAACAACCCCTAAAAAACTTGTCTATTTCATATTTTTCACTCTAAGTTCATCTTTCAAGACAATTTTTTCTTGATCTCATGTTTGGTCAACTAGCATCCTTGAAAATTTTGTGACATTTCCTCGTTACAATTTCTTAAAAACATGAAAATTGTTATGATTTTGATGTGATCAGAACGTCAATTTTTTGATAAATTTTAAGGAGTTAGTGTGTTTTATTAGTTTGCATGTAAGGGCAACATTTTTTACTGCTATTGCATATAGTTTTTGAGTTCCTGTGTAAAGGCGGTGATTTTCACTGCCCTTGCATCTTTTCATGCAAGAGTAGTGAAAATCACTACCCTTCATTTTCTTCATCCATTCCATGCAAAGGCAGTGATTTTCACTGCCCTTGCATTTTTCCATGTAGGAGTGGAAAAAATTACTGTCCCTGCATCCTTCTTCAACCTCACATGCAGAGGCAGTGATTTTTACCGCCCCTGCATAATCTTGATTTTCATGCACGGCATTTATGGTTTCACATGCCAAGTGGTTAGAGTTGATTTTCAACCTTTTAAACCCATTTTTTACCTCATTTGTTTCATTTCAATTTGTCTTCTCCTCCTCCTTGCATCTAGTCAATCATGTGAATGAGTGGAATCATGATTTCTTTATATTCAAGTGTGGGATTATGATTTGCCAGGTAGGGTTTTGCATTCTTCTTTTTAGTTTCCAGATTTTTGTTTCATTTTTGTTTTTCTCTTTCTCAGGGTTTTGGTTTCTCCTTCCTCTTCTTGTTTAGGTTTTTTATTTTGTGTTTTTCTTCCCCCCTCCTCCCTTTCTTCCTTGAGGAGGTGACCTAGGTGGAAACCCCCCCCCCCCCCCGAATCTGTTGGCCATTTCTAGTGGTGTGATGGCGGCAAAAAATGTTGCCTTTACACAATTTGCCTCATTCCATGTAAAGGAAAAAAATTTCACCACCATTACACCATCCATTCCCCCTTTGTGAGGGCGGAAAAAACTGGCACCATCACACAAAATTCCTCACAGTTTCCTTCCATGTAAGGGTGGCAAAAATTGCCACCCTCACACAAAGTTCCCCCCTTTTGTGCATGGGCAGAAAAAATTGCCGCCCTTACATGATGTTTCCCTCTATATGCAAGGGCAAAAAAAATTTCCACCCATGCACGAATTTTACATGTAATGGCAAATTTTTTTGTCACCTATACAAAACTATTATCAACATGCAAAGGTGAAAATTTTTGCCGCCCCTACATGCTTTCCCTTCAATTTTATTAACTCTAGGAAAATTTGATTTTCTCATTTTTTAGAGCCTGCTTCCCTTTTAAACATTCTAACCTACTTATGCCTTATCCCTTTCAAGTGCATTCCCATGGTTGTGATCATCAATGTGTAATTTTTATAGATTGTCAATATTTCCCCTAATTGCGTGATCATGATCTTGTTGTAGTTTCTCTCCAAGATGCTTCTTCATCAGCATACTTTTGACAAAGGCTCATCTAGATGACTGATGTTTCTCCCAAGAAATTTAAGATGATGAAATATAAGTACCAAGGTGTTTTTTTAATAACCTCAGTTACTTATAATGTTGATGATATTAGGGATACAAAGATCGGGCATGTGGATATGGCTGAATTCATAGAAAGAACCAAATCAAGCAACCCTAGCCAGGAAATGATGAAGATAATTGAGAGTAATATCCATCTAGTGTCTTGTTTTCATATAGCAGCCCACAACACAGAGTTCATTCTCTAGTGTGCTTAGTTATACAATAAGGATACCAAGGCTATGTTATATGCCAGTGGTAACATGGTGATTAGACCAGATCCTGAGTTCATCGACAAAGTGTTCATGTGCCCTCCCACTACTGAAGTGTTGAAGCTTGACTTTGTTGAAGCACAAAAGGAATATGACAAAGATCCCGAAAGAGATAAGAAAGTGATCAATAATAGATGGCTCAAAACTCCCAGAGCAAACTTGTCTAGATGGCTATGAAAATTTCCAAGGAATGATTTTATAGAAGAAGTTAGTGACTTGATCACTCTTCTTAGCAGAGTATGAGGTTTACCTTCTTCCTCTCAATTTCATGAATGGATGTACCCCTTTGTTAAGATAATTCACTAGGGAAAACAAGTCATTTTCTAGGGAAAACAAATCAAGAACGCTCTACATGAGCAATTGATGAAGGTATCCACTACCTCTAAATTCTATATGATGTCATACTTGGTGTATATTGTGGCGTCAATGATAACCTTCCTAGGTTTAACATCGGAAGGAGATAGGAAAATAACCCTGATGTATCAATATTATCCTTAGTTGACATTGAAGGGTTTCATCCATCATTTTAGAAGGGTAAATGATGCTTTCTTCATGGTATTTTTGTGTCTTTTTTATCCCTAATTAGAACAAAAAGAGTGTCAAATGAAGCTTGGACTATTGTGAATGACTTCAAGTGTATGTTATTGTAGTTCCCTTCTTTTTATTATCTATGGGTTGGATTTTTCTAAGGTTATCCCTATATGCTTCCAAGATTCCCCTCAGATAAATTGGTTTTGATGGAGTTGTGTAGGCAAATTGTTGTCATGCATAATAAGAAGATGGAACTCAAGAAACCCAATTTTAGGTTATCAATTGAAATTAGAAGATTCTTAGTATTGACCATTGCAAAATCTAGAGTAATGGAGACTAAAATGCAACTCATAACCATGAAGAATTTCAAAAGGAGGCCAAATTTTGACTATAGAGGTGTGAAAGATATAATCTAGAGGAAGACCCAATTTCATGAGCCAATGATCGAAGATATTTGGGTTGATTTGAGGACCACTGAAGACATTAGAAAGATGGACAATATTAGATTGTCTCTTGAGCAAATAGAATATCTGGGGCTCACTGATATCCCTACAAATCTAGTGGATGATGGAGATTTGTTAAATAATAGATACCATGCTGAGCATGTCGTTAATGCCCCTCTTCCCCCAATCAAATGGTCTCAGAAGGAGTTGACTTATCTAAGAATGAGATTTGAACCAATATTGGTAAACACCAATGATTGGTTAGCAAATAAGGTAATCACTTTGAAAGAGTTCATTACAAGGTCAGAAATTGAGTTTCATGAAGAAACAAGGATAAGGGTAGAAAATAGGATGATGACTAAAAGTGATATCCCTACTTTTGATAGGCCACATAAGCCTAGGATCATATTCATGACAAAGAAGTCACAAGTTGCAGAAAAGGAACTACGAATAACAGACATGGAAGTTGAAAAATAAAGCATCAAAAAACTAGTAGTAGAATAGATGGAAATTGATGATAGGCCTACAAGTCAATAGGAAAAGGAAACTCTATCTCCACAAGTAAGTGTATAGCTAGATGCAAGAATTTATTCTTACCTACCTAACTCACCTGATGTAACTCCTTCACCTATTTCTCTAATCAATATTCCCTCTTTTGGAACTGCCTCTCCTTCAAAAATTATTTTTGGTGACCCTCAAAGCACTTCTGGAGATGTTTTTCATTCCTTAGGATCCATCCCCAGTTTGTCATCTCCATCTTTTGATATTAGAAATAGTTCTGCCCTCCACCATTCAACAGTAAGTGTATTTTTAACTGATACTACGCCTATTGTTTCCACTAGTAGTGTAGGTGCTACCCCAGTGATGCCAACTATAGGGATTGATGCTAATGTAAGTGTTTCTACCCTCCCACCTTGGTTGTCAACTTATACACCCAAAAGGAAAAAATAGGCCATCTCCCCAAATGACTTTGATTTCACTAAAATAGTTTTAGCCAAATTCAAGACTCCCAAAAAGCCAAAAATTCTTTCAAAGATGATTGAAGATAAGGGGCACAAATTTCTAGAAGTTTCCAAACCTCCACAAGATGCAACTCTTGAAAATTTTGATATGAGTGACTACTCTGTCTCCTGAATTGAATTGGGTAAGGTAGCTCATGAAAGTGCTAAGAGTGACTTGCAATCAACAATGGACATTATGGTTCAAAAATTTGACAGGGAAAGAGAAATGAAGGACCATTATAAATCAATGGTGGAATAATTGACTATGGTGATAAGGAGGATTACTTTCACTCTAGAAACTATAACTCTAGAGGCTATCTCCATCAATGACCCCGTGATTCAGAAGGCAAAAAAGACCTATCTTAAGGGGAAAGTTCTTGAAGATTACTTAGGCAAGATGCATACAAAAGGGATTTCCTTGCTTACAGAGTTGTCTAAGAAAATGGATAAGATGAAGAAAATGAGAGTAGAACTAGATGATCTTATCAATATGATTTTTTTAGGATATTAAAAGCACAGATAAATATCTTGGAAAATGGACAGATATGAAGAAGCTACAAATAAGCACTCTAGTATCAATTGGTGTTATTGCTAATAGAGACTTGTATATTGAAACTAAAGAAGCATTGATATATAGGATTTAGGTGCTTAAGGAATTAATCAGTGACCTCAAATCTTCTAGAGACCTCAGTGAACAAAGTGATATCAATATGTTGCATAAGTTGGAGGAGCTACCTTGTAAACTTACCACAAAAGACAACCAGTTCATTTCAGCAGAAGAAATGATTCAAGAATTTGAATTCGAGAAGAAAACATTTTTAGTGGCCTCTATGGATAATGTCCTAGATAATCAATTAACTCTGGATAACCTAAAA
Source organism: Torreya grandis (assembly GCA_037957365.1). NCBI lineage: Eukaryota > Viridiplantae > Streptophyta > Pinopsida > Cupressales > Taxaceae > Torreya > Torreya grandis. The sequence continues at coordinate 2,640,596 of JARHVA010001355.1, forward strand.
ACTAGGTTAACTAGTCATGCAAAATCGGTCATAGAAGTGAGAGATGCCACAGTCAAGGCTAAGGTGATCTTCAAGAATACTATTGCTCTAGATAGTATCAGGATACAAGCGGCTATCACCATGTATGATGCTCATATGAAAAAATATGGAGCTACAAATTGAATCAAATTTTCATTGATTTAATTTCCTTTTTTCTAAATGCACTTTTGTAAACGCTTTGGACATTTGCACATGTACTTTTGTTATGTGTAATTACATGTAAAAATATGAAAAGTCCAAAGTCAACAAAGACTTCCATCTTTGACTTGAAAAGATATTTTGGTCTTTTTCAATCTTTAAGGTCTCTCCCTATAAATAAGGAGAGCCTCTTTTGTAAATAGATATCTTTTTATAATCAAAAGCAAAACTCTACCAAAATCGAGATGCTTCCTGAGACTTTGAGCTCAGATTGTAAATCATATTTTCTTGAATGAATGAGAAAATAGGTTAATTTTTAGACTTTGTGTTGGAATAACTTGTATTATTTAGGAAATTGTTCTTATGTCATTTTCTGAATAATATCTCATCTATTTGATTAAACAAGCAAAGTATGTAGAAATTATCTCAAAGATATTCTGAAGTTGATTATGAAGAATTTGTGCTGCTATAATTACCTTTGGTTTCTGTTTCTTGTGTTTTGGTAGAAAGGATATTAGAAAGGCTTTGTACTAATTTTGTCCTTTATAATCTTATACTCTATTTTGGTTTTTGGTGGAGACTTTGAGCTTCACTTCATTCTACAGTTTTATTAGTCTTAAATCGACAAGAGAAGCAATGGAAGACTTTATCTTTTTATGGGTTTCTCGTAGATCCAATTACTACCCAAGAAGTTTTCCTACTATTTGCTGAACATCATTTCTAAAAGAGGAGGATTGCCTTCAGTTGTTACATAGGAATTTTTCTTTACCTTGTGAACATCATCTCTGAGACGGATGGTGTGATTTCACCCCTGAGTCTATTTTCAGTTTATATTAATATATAGTAGTTTATAGGGAACGTCCCCTTGATGAGATGAGAGATTTATCTCTTTATGCTATGGTAAACCTACACTTTTTGCCATATAAATCTCCTTGTGTTGTGGTTGATATACCCATTTTGCCATTAGTTAGTTGACGATAAAATATTCACCCAACAGTGCCTAGATTTTGGAAGTGGTCTATCTTTTGTGTGCCTTATGTCTCTTTTATTGCTTAGAACTAAGGTCAAAACTCTCTCTCCAATTACAACCTTAAGTATAACTAGTTTACATTTGAGTCTTTCTCATCACTTGGGCTTGAATGTTTTACTCCTTATCCTTATTTTTGCCTACTTGGAATCGATTTTCCCAATTAGTTTTATGCATATGTCTAAAGTCTAATGCCTTTTACTAATGGTCAAGTTTGTGTTTGAATCTGAATGTGTAGTTTAAGTCCAAGTGTTTCAAATTATTAGATTAATTATTTTACCATTTTTACCTTGACCTAGTGTTATTTTCAAGTCTACCTTTTTTGTCATGTTTCCAAAAGACCTAGCATATTACCTTTCATTATTAGACCTAGTGTGTTTCAAGTTTATCTTTTGTGTCATGTTTGTAAAAAACCTAACATTGTACCTTATTAGACCTATTATTGTTTTCAAAGTCTAGATTTTGTGTTGTGTTTCTAAAAGACCTAGCATTGTGCCTTTTGTTCTTAAACCTAGTGTGTTTTCAAAGTCTAGATTTTATGTCATGTTTCCAAAAGACCTAACATTTTACCTCTTGTTTTAGGCTTAGTTATTTTGAGCCTAGATTTTATGTCATGTTTCCAAAAGACCTAACATTTTTTTCCATTTTTAGACCTAGATTAGAATTTTTTGAAACACTTTTTACCAAACTTGGCATTCGAATTTATATTTTCACTTGACCATTTGTGTGAGACATTTGAAATTAGACCTTTAGGATATTTTAGACTAAGTTATACTTGATCAATTTTTGGAGAAAAACTTCTTTCCTCGACCATCCTAGATCAAGTTTGCATTTTATACCAAGTTTATACCCATACCAAGTTTGGACCATTTACCATTTAGACCTTATTTTTAGAGTTTTTATAACACTAGACCTATTTTTCATGAGATGTTAGTTGTGGATTTAATATGTCATGCTACACTCATAGTGGAGCCATGTATAATCTAGGTTACAATAATGTAATCATGAATGATAAATTTGTTTAAGATCCATATAGTGATGATGTAGTTTATGAGATGGATTATTATCCTCCTTAAATTGATCAATATGTGGAATAAAGTTAGGATCTATTAGCACACTACTTTGTTAACAAACCTCCATATTCAGAATAAGACCAAGAATAAATAATATAATATCTAGCTAGTGTGCCATTGATTATGGAATAAGTTCAACAATAACCATACTATGTAACCATGCCATCAACATATGATCCATATTTTTTTGATCATCACTTGATTAAAAATAAGGATGAGATTTTAGTTAGATTCAAGGATGTAGGTGCCAAGTTTCCATCAGACTTCCCTCATGAAAACCTACCTAGTCTGGTCATAGTACTAATAAACATGCCTTATACCCAAACCATTAAAAAAGCCTCTACTATTTATCCTCAAGTGCTCATGTCGATGACTTAATAAGACCCAAATATGATTACAAGAGGAAAAGGACCCATGGAAGACCAATTTTCATAAATTTAATAAGCATATCAGAACTATCTAAACCTAACACATAATTTCAATGCCATAGCCATCTCAAATGCTCCACTTATTGAGGTAACTCCTTCAGTAAGAGTAATAGTTGATCTAACAAGTTAAGACAATTTGGGTATAAACTAATTTGATCAAAGTAATTTAGTAGGTGACATGATCAATGTCCCACTTGTTGAAGATGTGACTATGTCTTATACAAAGAATAATGTACTAAATACCATAAATAACATGCAAGTGTCTTTCAATCCAGGCCAAAGTGGTTTAAATACACCAAAAAATAGTCCACAACAATAATTTCCTTTTAGTTAATACCATGAGTGGTTCATAACATCAGGGGTAGTGATTCCTACTTCCTAACCACAATAAGTTACTTCCAATCCTCAATCAACTACTTCTTCAAGCATGTAACAATATGGAGTAAGTAACCAAGCCCTGACCAATGTTTTACCTCAATAAAACATGACAAATGTTATCCCACCTCAATAGGTGATGGCTAATATTCCAAAAAAATAGGCATAGTCTAATCTACCATTGTAGTAGAGGTAGAACACTATGCCACCTCAATAAGGGGCAACAAATGTTCTACCTCAATAGGTAACAACAAACATACCTCAACAGTCATAAACCAATGTACTTTTACAATCATAAACATTATATAATCAATAACATATTTATATTGGTCAAAGATAAATTCCAAACATACAATAAGCATCTAGTTCACAATAGGTGTTTGCACAATAAAGAGGTTTCAATGTTCAAAAAGTAGTTATTAGGCAATAATTACCTTTTATTTAGTAAGTGTCGTAAATACAAAGATAGGGACTTGGTCCAGAATAGGTTCCCCTTATTCAACCAAGTTTGATGAGTCAGCAACAAGTCCCTACTCAACCTTGGAAGGCATGGTATGTTTCACATTGTCATATCCTTCCATCTCAACCCCAACTTCCTCAGACCTAGGGCCATATATCAAATATGAACCAGAATATATACCAATAATGCATGTAATTTCAGCAACAACATCCCAACCTATAGATGCATATTCCTAGTTGATTAACCCATCAAAATAATATTCCCAAAAAAACTATTCCTCCATTATATCCTAGTCAAGATAATCCACCTTTGACCACACAACCACCACCTCAACCAAATGTATCATCTAGTTTATTGGCTCAAGAACTACAAAAAATGAAGGATGTGATTGTTGCCATTCAAATAGAGAAGTAGACCAATAAATTAAAATTAAATGATGTATGTTCATACTCTTTCAACATGGAGTATCTTTAGATACCATTTCTTCCAAGCTATGAACCATCAAAATTTAAAAATTACAAGGGTAAAAGAGACACTAAGTGCATCTTATAGAGTTATTTATCACTTTCTAGTAAGTGGCTTCTAGTGACATTTACCTACTCCTTTTGTTTCCTTAAATTCTGGCTAGATAGGCTTTGGAGTGGTTCTTTAAGTTGACAAACTTGGATGAACTCTCAAATAAATTTGTACAACACTTCTATAATCTCAAGCATGAGATTTCATTAGTAGATTTGACTTAGGCCAAGTAGAAAGGCAATGAAAGGTTTACAAGCTACTTAAAAATTTTAAGATCGCTTGTTAGTCATTTCACCCACAACTCAATAGACAAATAATTGGCCACTATGTTTACCAAAAATTTACACAGTGAGATATCTTATCATCTAGATCTTTAGTGTCCATATACCATCAAAGAGATTGTTGAGAAAGGTTTACAGATTAAAAATGACCTTATTGACAAAGGGATTATCAAGTTGACCTCCTCAAATTAGAACCATAACTAAAACCAAGGTATAGGCCCAAGTCAAATCCCTAACCAAGTCCAAATACAAGCATCAACACCAACTCAAACTAAAGACTATAAAAAATCCAAACCATACAACTAAAATAAGAATATTGTTATAAATGGAGTAATTAAGCCATGTCATGTCTAAATGGTGAAAATACCATTTATTTAACTCATACCTCAAATGCAACTTACTCCTCATTATTAGCCTATCCATCAACTGTTGCCTATGTAATAGTTTAGACCAGCTCCTCAAATGCAACAGCCACCACCTTTAAAAACCCCTATGCTAAGAATAAAACCCACTTCTCAGGTCTTTGGTGCCCTTGGTAAGATCATGGAAGTAGTGTTTCACAAGATAAACATGACCAACATGATTAGTTGGCCAATTTCAAAACATTATCATGAGGGTATACTATATCTAGACTAGTATAAAAATCATGAGTTCTATGAATACCACTGTGTTCATGGACATTTCATACATTTTTGTGTATAGTTAAAGCACCTTATTCAAAATATACTAGAAAATGGGGAAATCTAATTGGATAATAGAGTAATTACATCCAATCAAAACTTGTGTATCTACCAAAAACCTTTTACACAACATAATAATAATAATAATAATAATAATAATAATAATAATAATAATAATAATAATAATAATAATAATAATAATAATAATAATAATAATAATAATAATAAAGGCCACCACAATAACAACAATATCAGCAACAACAACATCAATAATAGTATCAACAACAATAGCCACAATAAAATTAATATCAACAATAACATCAACTGAATGGGAAGAGCCAATGCCAAAATGACCCCAACAACCAACAATCTTACCATGTAGTTACACATGAATATAATAAATTTGTAGGTCATATTACAGGTGGACATGTTTCTACCATTACCATTAATCCTAGACCAAATACTAATAGACCATGACCATTTCAAAACAAAACCACTCAATATACCTATGCCAATATTCCTTCTTTGATATGGGACCACATCCAAGCACAAAAATAACTAGGGATTATTATTTTAGGACCTTATACTGATAACTTATCATTGTTTTATGACCACAACCAAGTACATCAACAATCAATATTTATCCTATATATCCCATCTCCATCATTTTATAACACCAACAATCATGTATTTAATCTAGATTATGTAACTTAGTGGTTTAAGATTACCATACCAGGCCCACAACCTCCTACCAATGAACCAATCTAACTTATTGTGCTGGCTAAAGGCAAACCATTTACCACTATTAAGGAAAGGACATATGACATTGTGGAACAACTCTAAAAGGTACCCACACAAATATCCATTCTATATTTGTTTTGTACATATACTATCCACAAGAATATCCTAGCAGATCTCCTTAGCCAATCCCAAGTTCCAAATGACATAAATCTAGACAAATTTCAAGATTTGGTTGGACACTTAGACCCAAGCCAATAGTTAACCTTAGACCAAGGTGATATGCCATTCCTTGGCCCTCTCCATAACAACCTGTTATACATTAAAGTTGTCATCATGTAACACAAAGTCAAACATGTCCTCATAGATAATGGATCAAGCTAAAATATTATGTCTTTGAAGCTCATCAAGCATCTAGGATATACAATAACCAATCTACATCTAGAAACTACCACTATTAAATCTTATGATAATGAATAATTGGAATCACAAGGAAATATAAGCTTGCCAATGATTATTGGGCCTTTTACCCATGATACACTTTGTCATGTGTTGGATCTAGACCTATCATATAATTTACTTTTAGGTAGACCATGGATACATAAAATACATGCAATTCCTTCAAAATTGCACCAGTGTATCAAGTTTACCCATTAAATAATGGAGGTTACTATCCATGGAGATATATAGCCTTATGAACACTACAAACATTTTGAGGCAGAGTACAAAATCTACAACTATTACTTTAGCCTAAAACCAATACCCAAGAAGGAAAAAGACAAAGAGATACTTTTCAAATTGCCAAAGGCTGATTTTATAGACCCTGATAGCCTTGCCTCATCTTTACATATACCTCCTCTTGAAAATGACTAATTATTTTACCATTTTGGATAATGGTCTAGGAGAATATTGACCCACGACATATTCCACATTTCCAAGCTTCCATAGAAACCCAAGTCCTATGGAAGACCTAAAGCTTGACCACCTTGCGTGGAATGGTGATGGAAGGGAAAAGGAAAGCTTCATATCCCAACACTTGTTATTTTCACACTAACGACTAGCCAAGAGGAATACCTATTAGCCAATGATGATTCCTGATTGTATAAAGAATCATCATATCCCATCCCTAACAATATCATGGTTAACTAAGGGTATGAAGGTAGAGGTATTGGGCCTAATCAATAGGGTATTCTTGAACCTATTTCTATGATTTGATATAAAGGAACCTATGGTCTTAGATGTAAACTATATGGGGTTGACCCCACATATATTATTCATGCTCTAACACTAATGACTAGTGTTGATGATGTTGCTAATGAAGCATAGTCCAATCATAGCATTTACAAAGACCTTGTCAGTGCCAACTTGTTTGACCCATTTACCACCTACACCACTACCCCAATATCTAGACATTCCACTCTTCCCTTTTATCATCCTCAACTTATAAAATAGATCCAATAAGAATCTACAGTGCATGTAGATGAGTTTGAGATTGATGAGGCTTTTGGAGATTTTCTAGGCCTAGGAGATAATGTTCCATCGGGAGACCATAAACAAAGGTTTTCTATCAAACTAGATCCTATAGCCTATTTTGGAGAGTGGGTGAACACCCTTAGCCAGAAATAAAAGAATAAAACATTGAGGTCCCAAAGTGAAAACCTCTTTGAGGCACTTTTGTACTAGGTTAAAAGTAAAGAGAAAGGCCAATCGTTTGGTGTAAACCTATTTTAGGTGCCACTAGACGGGGTTGTTCACCTTTTCATGAATGAAGCTCAAGAGACCACCAATGATGAACTTAATTTTGAGTTTGAGTTCAGTTTAGTAGAACAACATGCCTTTTATCAAATTATCAAGGAATTTCCTATAGTATTTATGACATGGCCATCATTACCATTAGGGGATTTAGATTCATCTTGTTTAGGAGATCTTGAAGAATTAGTTCAACTAGAGGACTTTTTTTTATTGTAGTCCAATTCACATCATTGCCAACCATTTTAGAGGATGGATCAACTTTCCTAGTAGAAGATATACTATGGAAGTCAACATTAAGACTATAAACAACTTAAAATGGTTCAAATTAGGTGCATCCCTCATCGAGGATTTATGTGAAGTTTTTATATCCCTTTAAAAGGAGTTTGTGTTAAGCATGAGATATACTGAGAGGGGGGTAACTTAGTATATCATAAATCTTATAAACTTTCACTTAATCAAATTCCACTTAACCATACATTCAAGATATGTAATAAAACTGAAATAATAAACACCACACAAGATAGAGAGAGATACCAAATTTAATGTGGAAACCCAATGTGGGAAAAACCATAGAAAATAATCTCAATTATATGAGTGATCACCAAATCAAATTATAAAGTTTACAATCACCAACTTGTAGGAACACCAACCCCTTTGTTGAGCACCAATACAACACTATTCATGAGCACCAACCCATAGGAGCACCAACCCTTTTGTGTATACCAAAAAACTATCTCTCAATGTTGCTTTCTCAAAAAATGATAGCACATTACAATATCTCTTTCTTTTCTCTCCTTTGCTCTTCTAAGCTAGATATGACAATTACAAATCATGCGCTCTTCTTTCATATTACAAATGGATTTTCAAATGACCTTTGGCATTCACCCTTTGTGACCCTTGAATCCTCATGGAAAATGGCACCAAACTTGCATGACCCTTTATATCCTTGTATTTCAAAAGTCACATGATGAATCTTCATAAGAACATATGTCCTTTCCTCTTTTATCTTTATCTTGGTGACTTTTCATATTTCTCAAAGTGTCCCTTCATGAGAAATTGTGCCCTTCCTCTTTTGTCTTCACTTGGTGACTCTTTGAATTCTTCAAGATGACTCTTCATGGGAAAATACATCCCATTCCTCTTTTTCTTTACCCCATGAATCTTTGACTTCTCCATGGGCCCTTCTTTTGACTTTATGCAACCAAAAATATATTCATTAATATTAAATAAATATTAACACACATTATCCAAGATATGAATATTAAAAACACCATTAAATGCAATGGGGCCTTTGTCACCAATAATGCTAAACCTTTGACGTCAATGACAATATTTCCAACAATCTCCCCCTTTTTCATTGATAGTAACCTCAACTCAAAATGCCACATCTTGAAACCTACACATACTACTATTTAAAAAACATATAGTAACTCCCACTTACTGTAGCAACCTATACCCATTTCTTGTACCTATACCTATTTCTATTCTTCTCCTCCTTTGAAATCAATGGCAAAGGGCCTATATGGAGATAACATTTAACTCCCCCTCAACTGATGTTGATCTTTAATGGCAAGAAGTAAAAGAGATTACTCCCAACTCCTCGCATAGATCCTTGAATGTGTTCTTTGATCGTGCCTTTGTGAAGATATATGATAACACATATAAATTGTTGTCTATCCTCAGCATCTACAATCAGATCATTTGATTCTTTTTTTATAATCTCACAACCTTCTACATAAAAACTTAATGTGTATCTCTGATCACATATTTGACTTACACTCAATAGATTATGCTTAAGACCTTTTACATATAATACATTCTTAGTCTTGGTTCTACCATTATTCACAACCTTTTGCATAAAAAATTAATGTGTATCTCTAATCACATATTTGACTTACACTTAATAGATTATGCTTAATACCTTTTACATATAATACATTCTTAGTCTTGGTTCTACCATTATCCAAACTCAAAGTACCTTTTCCAACTATCCTAGCAGTGGTTTTATCTCTGAATTTCACTGTGCCACCATTTATCTTATTTAGAGTTATGAACTTTATCTTGTCTCCTATCATGTGCCTCAAACATCCACTATCAGTGAACCATGGATGTTCTTCATTTCTTGCATGCAAAGCTATCTGAACTAACATAGAATCTTCCTGTTGGTTTTTATACCATGAACATGTTTGAACCTTCTTCTTGATGAATAGAACCTCAAAAATTTGGTCCTTATTGATTGAATCAAACACAATTCTACAATGCCAAGCTATGTGTCTAAAATTATTTCACTTGTAACATATTATGGCCTCTTTATCAAAGCTTGATAGAGGAGCAAAAGAGTTGTAGCTTCTGCTAGACTCTGCATGAGTTTCCTTCTCCTTGTTTCTAAAATTGTTAGCTCTTTTCTGACATTCTATTTTCTTGTGACCATATCCATTATAATAAAAATAATAACCATGAAAATAGAACCTGTTTGTGTATCTTTGTCTTGATTATATTTTGTAACCTTGTTGCTTCCAGCCTTCTTTGTTTGAGATGTCCTCTGTATTCTTCACTTCTTCTCTTTTTATTTCCTCTTTTGTAAGAGCTTTAACATAGCTCTTTTTATTTTTAAATCTAATACTTGTGATACTTTTCTCATCTAATATTACCTTTTGGCTTTCTAATATCTTATTCAACATGTTAGTGCTATCCTCAAATTTCAAATCACTAACTACTTTATCATTGATTGCTTTCTCAATATCTTCTTTTAAAGAGGCAATTTCAATAACATACCTCAAACTAAATGGCTTCTCATATTCAAACAGTAAATCATCTCAAACTAACATAGAATCTTCCTGTTGGTTTTTATACCATGAACATGTTTGAACCTTCTTCTTGATGAATAGAACCTCAAAAATTTGGTCCTTATTGATTGAATCAAACACAATTCTACAATGCCAAGCTATGTGTCTAAAATTATTTCACTTGTAACATATTATGGCCTCTTTATCAAAGCTTGATAGAGGAGCAAAAGAGTTGTAGCTTCTGCTAGACTCTGCATGAGTTTCCTTCTCCTTGTTTCTAAAATTGTTAGCTCTTTTCTGACATTCTATTTTCTTGTGACCATATCCATTATAATAAAAATAATAACCATGAAAATAGAACCTGTTTGTGTATCTTTGTCTTGATTATATTTTGTAACCTTGTTGCTTCCAGCCTTCTTTGTTTGAGATGTCCTCTGTATTCTTCACTTCTTCCCTTTTTATTTCCTCTTTTGTAAGAGCTTTAACATAGCTCTTTTTATTTTTAAATCTAATACTTGTGATACTTTTCTCATCTAATATTACCTTTTGGCTTTCTAATATCTTATTCAACATGTTAGTGCTATCCTCAAATTTCAAATCACTAACTACTTTATCATTGATTGCTTTCTCAATATCTTCTTTTAAAGAGGCAATTTCAATAACATACCTTTCACATTCTTTACTTACTCTTTGAAATTATGTTGTTAGATATTTTTCATTCCTTTTAGCCTCTTCAAAGTGTGCTTGTAGATCATCAATTATTTCCTTTGACTCCTTTTCATTTTTCTCAATCTAGTGCTTCAATCTTCGATTCTTCCTCTCAATAGCTTCTAATTCTTCTAAGGCACAAATGAGTTCTCCTTCCAAATTTACCTTGGCTTCATTTCACTTTCATCATGTTCTTCTTCTTGATCATCTATAATTTTTATTGTAGAGGCATCTTCATGTATGGTCATAAATAGATTCTCTTCTTCATCTGAGTCACTGACTCCACTATCTTAGATTAAGCTAAGATCTTTAGAATATAAACTCTTCTTCTTGAATCTCTTCTTGTATTTACCTTTGAATTTTTTCTTGTATGTAGACTTTCCTTATTGATTTTCATAATTATTTTTATCTAGGCATTTATCTACAAAATGACCAATCTTATCACATTTAAAACATTTAAATGGAAAATTTCCTTGATATTTACTTGTGCCCCTTTTTGGTTTATAAATAAAAATATCTCCATTGTCATATTCATCATCGCTGGAGCTGTCACTTAATTCTTGAATCTTAGCCTTGTATTTCTTTGATGTATTGAAAGTAGCTTCCCTTTTTTAAGATTTCTCTTGTTTGGTCCACATCTCATATTATGTAAGAATACCATGTAGTTCATCCATCTTTAGCTTGGAAAGTTCTTTCATCTCCTTGATTGCCAAAACCTTTGCATCATATCTCATTGGTAGAGATCTCAAAACATTTTGTACCACCGTTGACTCTTCTAACTTTTCTCCAAGACCTTGAATATGATAGTGGTATTCTCAAGTTTTACCTAAGTCTCATGAGAATATTTACATTTAATAACTTTAACAAATTCTAATTCACACAAACCACATAAAATATCATTTAAAGTTTTATCATTATTTTGACTTGAATTCTTTTCTATCAGAGTAGTTACAAGTGTCTGTGGCTCTTCATATTCCTCCAACACTACTTGCCAAATGTTAAATTGAAGGGCCATCAAGTAAGTCCTAATCCTTATGATCTAAAAGGAATAATTTGACCCATAAAATAAAGGTGACTTAGTTGTAGAAAAATCTCCATATAATTTAGTCATCGTGCTTTCCTAATCTACCTTTAAGCCGTAAAACTTTTTCAAAAGGTACTTGCTCTGATACCAACTATTAAGCATGGGATATACTAAGAGGTGGGGGGGGTGAATCAATATATCATAAATATTATAAACTTTCACTTAATCAAATTACACTTAACCATATATTCAAGATATGCAATAAAATTGAAACAATAAACACCACACAAGATAGAGAGAGACACCAAATTTAACATGGAAACCCAATGTGAGAAAAACCATGGAGAACAATCTCAAGTATATGAGTGAGCACCAAATAAAATTACAAAGTTTTCAAGAAACAACTTGCAGGAGAAGCAACCCATTTGCTAAGCACCAACACAACAACTATTCATGAGCACTAACCCACAAGATCACTAACCCCTTTTGTGTATACCACATAATTATCTCTCAATGTTTCTTTCTCAACAAATGATAACACATTAAAATATCTCTTTCTTTTCTCTCCTTTACTCTTCTAAGCTAGATATGACAATTAAAAATCATGCTCTCTTCTCACATATTAAAAATGGCTTCTCAAGCCTTTATTTATAGCTTTCCAAATGACCTTTGGCATTCACCCTTTATGACCCTTCAATCTTCATGGAAAATGGTGCCAAACTTGCATGACCTTTTGTATCCTTGCATTTGAAAAGTCACATGGTGACTCTTCATAATCAAATACATCATTTCCTCTTTTTTCTTTATCTTGGTGACTTTTTGTATTCCTCAAAGTGTCCCTTCATGAGAAATTGTGCCCTTCCTCTTTTGTCTTCACTTGGTGACTCTTGGAATTCCTCAAGATGACTCTTCATGGGAAAATGCATCCCATTCCTCTTTTGTCTTTACCCTGTGACTCTTTGAATTATCCATGGGCCCTTCTTTTGAATTTATGCAACCAAACATATATTCATTAATGTTAAATAAATATTAACACACATTAGCCAAGATATGAATATTAAAAATACCATTAAATGCAATGAGGCCTTTGTCATAAATAATGCTAGACCTTTGACATCAATCACAATATTTCCAAAAGTTTGTGGAATTTTTTCATGGGCCTATTCAAACATTTTAGGTTTAGACCCCACCTTGGTTGTACACCACCTTATTATGCATCTTGATGCCAAATATATAAAATAGAAACTATGCAAGATACATCATTATATTATTTTATTAATAAATAAAGAGTTGTAAAAACTCTTGGAAGTGAGATGCATTAAACCAATTGATTATTTAGAGTGGATCTCAAATGTTGTGACTATCAGTAAAAATCTAGAAGGAATCAAAAGCTACATTGATTTTAGAGACATTAACAAGGCCTAACCTAAGGATGACTTTCCTCTACCAAATATCAACATGATAGTTGACTCCATAGTCAGGTATGAAGTGTTGTCCATCATGGGTGGAATTTTTTTAGGATATAATCAAATCAAGATCACTCTAGAAGACCAACACAAGATAAATTTCACAATTCCTTGGGGAACATTTTATCTTTAGGTTATGCCATTTGGTCTTAAGAAGTTGGGGCCACATACCAAAGAGCCATGACTACCATATTTGATGATATGATGCATGACATTATTGAAGACTATGTCAATGATATATTACGTAAATTAAAGACATGTGTAAACCATCCAACCCTACTATGAAATATATTTGAAAGGATTTGTGAGTATGAGGTTTGACTTAATCCCAATAAGTGCATCTTTGGTGTCACTTTAGGAAAATTATTTTCATTATCTCTCATCCTGACATTGAAGCTGACCTTGCCAAGGTATAATACATTATTAAGATGCTAGCAGCTTCTAATTTGAAGCAACTCTATAGTTTTTAGGGAAAAATAAAGTCCACCAAATGCTTCATTTCATAGTTGGCCAATAAATTCCATCCTTTCACTTGTTGAAAAAGGGTGTTACATTTATTTGGAATGAAGAGTGATAGAAAAAAATTTAACAATTAAAGGAATATCTTGCCAATCCACCTATTTTTTTACCACCAATACTAGGGAGGCTATTTTTTCTATACCTATCTTCCATTGACAAAGCCTTGGGGTCACTTCTAGCTCAACATAATGAGAATGGAAAATAACATGTCATGTACTATCTAAGTTTTACAGTGGTCATGTATGAGCATAACTATACACCAATAGAAAAATATTTTTTAGATATAGTCTTTGTATCCTAAAAGCTACATCATTACATGCTTGACAATAAGACCATAGTTATTGCCAAGGTAGATCCACTCAATTATCTACTATTAAAGATAGCTTTATAAGGCTGCATGGATAAATGGATCATGTTATCGAGTATGTCAATCATAAATCCATAAAGGGACAAATAAGCAATGGAAGATGTATTTTGATGTATTATTTACATTTCATGGATTAGGGGTAGGCCTATTATTTATTACACCATATGGAAATCAAGTAGTAAAATGCAATATTTAACATCTCACAATTTATGGTGATTCTTAGTTAATCATCAATCAGGTTACAAATCCCTTTCAGACCAAATATGACAAAATGGTACCATAAAAGGCCATGGTGGACACTCTAAAATAGTAGATTACCAACATATAGATTGAACACATAATTAGGCCCAGTAACAAAATAATGGATGACATGGCCACCATTGGTTCTTTGATCTGCAACATAGATAAGGCAAAAGAATATCAGTTCCTCATTAAAAATATTATAGGACCTGCTCATGAACCTTTTAATATCATAATGATCTATGTTATTATTTGTCCAAGCTCTATTTGGTACTCACACCTATATAACTACCTTCACAATCACATTATTTCACTAAACCTATCACGTAAATAATAAAATACATGTTGACCAATTTTGACCCTCAAGTCAAAATTGGTCACCCCTATATTCAAAACTTGACCTTGTCATAGGTTTTCCAATCTTTAATGCCTTGAATATGTCCTCCAAGTGGATATTTTACCCTTATTATAATTATTTAAGGTTTATTTGAAAATTTTAAGGTAAATGTCATTTTGAAACTTAATGTTATTATAGGCATATGTGAAATTTGATCAAGAGGTTCAAATGGTATAAGTAGTCTAAAGGGTATTTTAGATCATGTCATGCAATTTTCAAGTCATTTCAAACTCCTTATAATCTGTACCACTACCTATAAAGGTGAAAAAGTCAAATCTTATAATGTACATCTAACCACATATGTGTTTTAATGTCCTTTTATGATATTCAAAATGAGGTTTCTACATGAAATGTCATGTTGGAGAGAAAATAAAATGTTTTAAATAATATTAAAAGTATATACAAGCATATAAAAATTATGGGAACACTTGGTATTCATCCCCCATCAAACTTCAAGGTAAATATGGTAGTTACAGGCCAAAATTAGGTGTTTTCACTAAGTTCATATAGGTGTACTTGTAGGAGATTTCTTCAAAATGATTTAATGGATGTATTTACACCCACAAGTAAAAATATATGATTTAGAGGAGTTACAGAGCCCCAATATTGTAGAAACATATCCTATTCTCCCATCTCTCTCCTTAGCAAGCTCAAGCAACACTTCAAGTTTTCATTCAGTATGGATAGGAGAGAGAAGTTCAAGACCTAAAATATTTATGGAAGGAAGGATTTAAATTTAATTTCTCATCCATGTAATTTTTTTAAAAATACATCTCTTTTGATTTATGAACAATGGCTAACAATTTGGCCACTTTCATGAGCTTGTCCATTTGTGCATGGGTTAAGGATTGTAACAATTTTGGTCAAATTTTGGAGTTTTTATGAAAATAAATGATGATTATGTGTTAATAAATAACTAATGGACCATATAACTCACTCAAACCCATATTTAACACGTGTAGGAGTGTTAATATTAAGCAAATTATAAGTTTTCATCTATTTGCAGAATATGGACTGAGTTTCTTAAGTTGCAAGATTTTGATGCACTTAATGGAAAAGGGATGTGATGTTTGAAGTATTTGATTGGTCAATTAACATATTTCATGTCATTTATACCTATTATATCCATTATTCCATTCATAATTAAGCACAACAACCTCCACATCTCTCCATAAAGGCAATTTGCATCTCACTGTACTAGTCATCATGAAAAGAGGTTTCCTATGTTGAAGGGCCTAAGTGCTTCCAAAATGGATGGTTTGTTTCCAATTCATGTGGAAGGTATTAAAATTACACATCAAAAAGTCCAAGTATTATAGGCCTAAATTTTAAAACCAATAATACTCATCATATCATCAACAATGAGAACTCAGTCAAGTTTCTTAAGACTTCAGATAGAGGCATGAATTCAATGGTGAAGATCAATATGAGATAGATAAAGAAGGAATTAAAGGTATCATGGAGATTGAGGGATTTTAAATACACCTCCATGAAACATAAACATAATGGACACCTCCATGGAGCTCCATATGGTTGAAGACAATTGATGGGCTAGTTGATGTCAATGGTTAAAACTCAATTCAAATAACCACTTACAGTAGTCATGATTGATATCTCAAAATGCAAGGTAGTTAGGTGGTATAATAAGGTATAAATGGATAAATATGATGGGAAATATGTGAGTTAAATTAAATATGATAAGATTACAAGAAATCCAATTGAGTGCAATCATGAAAAGTAAGCTGGAGGGCTTAATTGTAGTCTCAACCTTCCTTGTTAGTATAAATTAAGGTAATTTAGGGATTTTAAGTTATTTTGGTTTCTTTCCCTAAATATACCTCATAATGGTGAGTAATGCTTCCCAAATTTGTTTATGGGTTTTAAAACATATTTAATAAGTCTGAAGGCCATCCTTGAATCTTGAAGACATCCCCATGCCTCTCCTTTATCTGTATAGAGGTATAACACACAACTACAACCATGTTTGCTTGGCTCATTGGGGACTATGTAATAAGTGATATTGCCCAAGATGGTTGAGTATAAATATATGGTTGTAATTATTTTATAAAAGTTAGGATGGTTATATAATGCCCATTTCACCTACATGGGACCTACCTCTCCCATAACTCTAACATACACCTACAATAACACCATTAGACATTTATAGCCATCCCTTTAGGTTACTGTAGTAGGGTCTCCCAAAGAAAACATTGTATACACTTCAAATGCATGGAGGCTGATGTGAACATGAGGAGATATGAATTATATGGTATAAGTTGGGATATTAATGTGTTAATAAGGTTTTAATAGCTATTTATCACCTTCTTCTCATATAATATGGCACTTAGACCCCTGCATATAGTTAACATGAATAACTATGCACCTACAGTAGATTAATGCATGTCAAAGACCACACTCTTTGTATGGTACAAGGAAAAAATTTATAAAAATATTATATAGGCTCAAATTTAATTTGAATTCAAGATTTATGGTTATCACCTTAGAATAATCAAAGGAACACCTACACAATCTTCAAACCACATAGGCATTCTCAAGCATGAGACCTAAACCTGAGAAGAGAGTAAAGTATACAAAGGAAAAAGAATTATCAATCCATAATATTAGAATAATAATGGACTTGACAAAATTATGTTAAAATACATGATCAAAGTCACCTCAGGGGATAATACCAAAGAGGCCATACTCTGAGTGTTCATGTTCAAGCATACAATCAATAGGAAGTTCACTGCCACTTTGGGAAAAATGGTCATTTGAGACACTTGTAGGCATAACCAAGCCCTAAAAATTGGTATTATTTGTCATCAAGAAAAATTAAAGGCATACATACTCTAATTTTAGATATAAAAATAGTGGGTATACCGAATATTTTATCTCAGACCAAGCCCTATTTGTGATAGTCAATCTTGGGGATGAATAAGTAAAATCATGTTTGAAAGGGATTTAAAATAGGTTGGAACCCAAAAATGATTATTAAAAGTTTATAAATGATGGTAAGGACTATCATGACTCATTAAAAGGGTATAATACTCAAAACTATAGTTAACTTCCTTAATGATAAACTAATGCAAATAGTCACATAGGCCTGCCTATAGACCCTAATGTCACTTCAAGGTACCTCCAAGCTCTTAAAAACAATTTGAATGGAAAATTTGAGATGTAAGAGTATTTTTAATACTTATTAATAATTTTTAAAGTGTAGGTAAGTGAATATAATTGTTCATATGCCTTTAAACCTTTCTTGAGTTATTAATCCTGCACCTAGTCAACTCAAGTGCCAACTTCAAATGCTCACCCACTCTACCAAATAGAACCTCAAGACCAAATCTCTTAGGGAAGTTTAAGTCTCCCTATGAAATAATAATCCATGAAGGATTATTTGGAATTTTGGGGGCTAATTTATATGAATGAACCTTAAGAAGTTAGGGACTCAAAATTGGTCTATAGACAATCCTAGTACCATCTTCCAATGTTCATATCTCTACACATCATTTGCATGGGAACCCAACCCATTAATGTAAGGTGAGGAGATTAGTACCCTATGGATTCATGTCATTTTTTATATCTTCGACATTCTTACACTATGAAGTACCACTAAGATCCCTAAGCACCCAAAACCTCCCTCAAACCCTAGTGCAGACCTAATGACAGAGATCACCAAGTGTTTGCATATAAAAAGAAATATTTTGGCCTATCTAACACTTGGATCAAGTATAAAATTCAAGGGATATTACATCCATGATAGTGAGTTGTATAAAAATTATACAAAATTACCATATATATGTACTTTTATAATGATTTGGGAAGAATGTAGTGTTCTATGCATAATTAAGAGTTAAAAATCATTGGAGGGGATGGTTTGGGACTTTTTTCATCCCATAAAGTCATAATATGCCCAAATTTTTTCCTATAAATGTCTCTAAAATATCACTCAAAAGAGCCAGTCTATAGAAAGGACAAACAAAATGACCTAGTTAACTAAAGTGATCAGATTACAGATGTTTCTTATAAGAAAGGGGTTATGGTATGATAAATAATGTTTCTTTAGGCATGAATCTCATGCTGTCATAAGTTTTTAAGGTTTCAATCAGTCTTTCATGGATGCTTAGTGCAAATAGTTAGGCTACTAGGCCTAATTGGCCTAGTAGACCTATTTGGTCACCTAAGAGAGCTCAAAGTTAGTGTAGAGGAACTAATGAAGATTATAATGTCATGTAACTAATGGTTTGAATTGTAAAAGGAAATTTCAAGGCCATTTAGTAGGAGTGGAGATAGTTTCATCATCAAGTCAATATGTGCATTGAAAGATAGGCTATTCAATATCCCTTGAGAGGATTAGTCACACCTATGTACACCATATAACTACCATTAGGAGTGATGGACTATTTTTAGTTTGTCAACTATTAAACAATGATAACTAAAGTTGACTTGGCCTCCACTACTCTCATTCCAATGCCAAAAGGAGCCATTAAGGAGACCAATACATGGCAAAGTTGAAGAAAAGACTACATAACTAATGTAATTACCATTTTGGAGTGAACCTTGGTCAATTATGACCCCTTATACACTTTTTCAGGCCACATTTATCCTTTTCTCTCTTCATTTATGTTATATATTGAGGGCTATATGCCTTGTATTGTATCCCTTCAGATGGTATGAGGAAACTCTACTAGTGTTTGTACTTGTACACCTATTTGGATTGATGAATAGAATTTTAACTCTTTCTTGAATAGTACTTAGTGTATTCATGCTTGTTAGATATGAAATACTGGTATGATATTCCCTTTGCAAGTCCAAGTTCACCTAGGTACTGATAACCTTTCCTTGTAGGTCATTTAATGTGTCTTGAGGTTGGTGGCACAAGCCTAAAGTGGATGTTTGATTGTAAGTTCCTTGAATTAGGCCTTATTCTAATTTACCTCTTGCTCTAATCACTCAAACTGACCTTTAAATGAAACATTATTAGTTGGAATCCATTAAAGGTAGTGTGTTAGTTTTATCCTTTGTCCATTAGTGCATTAAGAGTCCAAGATGAGTGAGTGGATGAAACTATCACATTGGTCCATTACCACTTTAGAGTAGGATTTTAATTATCCATAATTCTTTACCCTTTTCATCCCCATAGAGTTAAGTCTTAGGAGAGAGATTAAATAAACAAATTAGTGGAGTTATCCCCATAAAAATCTAGAGATTTAACCTACACATTAGGTAACCCAGAGCCTAAGGTCATTCTAATATTGGACTAGGTTTGATGTAGACATGAACAATCTTTTCCTCAACAAGGGTGCAACCTAGATCACCAATAGTTATAACATACCCTATGGGATGAGATTTAAGTTCCTTGAATCATGCCTTAGCATCACTATAGGACATATAAAAGCTAAATACCTTTAGTAATAACATTTAGATAATTTTAAGCACCATATTTGTAATTTTTGTAGTTAGGAGTCACAACAAGGTTCATGGAAAGTCTTCATGTCAAGGGTAAGAAGGGTTATCATTCATGGTTTCATTCATTCTCATGTGTTTGATAGTGAATCATAGAGGCATATGAGGTAGAATTATGTTATTCACTCCCTTATGGATAGTCTTATGACCCTCTCTAACTCCATTATGATCCTTTGTAACCCTATCCTAACCTTTATCAGTTCTATATTAACCCTTACCAATCCTATGATGAGTCTCCCTATTACCAAAACTACCAACCTTTATATGAATCTCATTTACCCCATTGGTATTATAATTATCATTCTAATCAATCATGACAATAACATGACATCCTTGACATGCCTACTCATGCCCCTAGTCATTCCATATCTAGCCTTAAATAAACCCTATTGGACCATGAGAATCATATGATAAACATTAACACATTGAAAGGATATGGGTAAGAAACTCCCAAGCATGTCATTAAGGGTGTTAAAAATTAATTATAGTAGGCAAAAGATGAGTGAATGTCTTTCATGAGGGAGGGTTATTCTAGAGGTAATAATGATATGTTAAACATAGAGGCCCTAACCTCTAAAATTAAAGATAGGTTGATAGTTTATGAAGGGAAGTAGGCTCATCACCATCCACCTTGCCTTTACTCCTTGATTCCATGTCAATATTACATTGATATACCCACCAATCCTCAAAATCTTCCCTTAATTGGGTGTAAAATCCATCCAAATATTTCACAAGCCCTGAAAACTTTTCCATCATGGAATTATGTCCAAATGAGAGCACAAGAGGAAATAAAAGTTTTTGTTGAAGGAATTAGTCATTATGATCAATCAAGGATTTATTTTAAAGTTTACCTTGCTAAGAAAATTAAGGTTGTGTACCAGCATATGCATCAGTCCATAGAATCTAAAAGGGCAATAACATCTTAGCTACAAACATCTCCTTTCATACCCCAAACTATAGTACACTTTATGCAAGAAACTCTTATGCCTAAGTTTCCATCTTGGAACCAAGTGCTACAATAAAAATATAGAAGGGAGATGTCAAATAAGTCAAAGGTATTTATATCCTCACCCCTCCCTCCTTAAGAGTCTAAGTCCTTTCCCTTATGGATATCCATCCAAAATAATGTGCATAAGAATGAAGAGGTGATGTTTCTTGAAGACAAGTAATTGAATGAAGGAGATGTTGCATACATCTTATCTCTCTTGGATTCATTCTAAAATGTCATATACCACTCCTTGAAGAGGTAAGCAATGAATATCAGGCTGAATATGCAAATAATGATGATGATTCAGATAATATTGAAGAGGAGTTTGCCATTATGACACCTCTTGAAGAAGAGAGGTGCAAGTCAGTCTTCAAGGATGGCAAGGAGGATAAGTTTCAAGAGAAACAAGAGCAAGATATGGTTCAAGAAGAAGGAAAACTAGCTGATCAAGAAGAAGGAGATCAATTACAAGACTTTTTTGGGATCATAGGCTTAGGTTATCTTATTTTAGAGGCCTTTTATGACTTAGTTTATATTCAAGAAGATGAGTTCACCAAGAAAGGGGAAGATAGCTCCATAAGCATGCCATTTCAAGAGGTTGCTCCATTAGAAGATGATTTATTTAAGGTCCTAAAAAAGGGTTACCAACTTCTTATCCTAGTTTTAGTTGTCCCTTTACCTAATTAGCAATATGTGAAGCTTTAAAAACATGAAGAATAGGGACTTGGTCTATTTACAATAGGTAGTCATCCATTTGAAGGTCTTCAAGATGTCAAGATGATGAGTCTATAGTTGAGAAAAGGGTTGTTTAAGCCAAGAAGTAATATTGAAGATGAAATTGTTATAGTATCTAAGGTCCTTAAAGATGATCTTGACTATATGCTTCAAGATGAAATTGTAATGGTACCTTACCTTGTGGAACTAGGAGATAACTAGGATGATGAAGTCCCAAAGTACACTGGCTCTCTTCAAGAGGTCAAAGAAATCAAGAGTAGTAGGAGGTAAAATCTGATACAAAAAAATGAGTATGTGTTCATAGGCCATCTATTTCTAGCTTATATAACACATGAAAGCATCATAAGTAATTTGGTCAATAAGAAGACTGCTCCACCAAGTTTCCCATTCATAGAGCTACTTGTTTTACATCATTGTCTATTTTATGAAAAGAGAGTCCCAAGAAACTTTCCCTTTGATATAGGAGGGAGAAGATCCATAGAGGTTAGTTGTATATACTAGTTGCTTGGGTTATTTGTCTTGATTCTAATAAGTGTGTCACATAAGTTTGTAGGTAGTTGTTTATTTCTTTAATTCCTTGTCTTCTCTGTTCCTAGGTGATAGGTGTGTTTTTTAGAGCTAGGTGTTGTTTCTTTGCTTATCTTTGTGCTTCATATTGTTTTTGAAGTTCAAGAAGTGTCCTTGAGTACTAGATCAATTTATGAATCCATTATTGTGGTATTTTGAGTCACCAGTCATACTTTAGCCTCTAGGTTCTCTTGACTAGCAAGTTGGTCACCCTTATAAGTCACCAAAAATGTTGATTAATTTTGACCCCTAGGTCAAAATTGGTCACCCTTATATTCAAAACTTGACCTTGTCATATGTTTTATAATATTTAAATTCCTTGAATATGTCCTCCAAGTGTACATTTTACCCTTATTAGCATTATTTAAGGTTTATTTGAAAAGTTTAAGGTAAATGTCATTTTGAAACCTAATGTTATTCTAGGCATTTGTGAAAGTTGATCAAGAGGTTCAGGTGGTCTAAGTAGTCTAAGGGGTCTTTTAGAGAATGTCATAAAATTTTAAATTCAATTCAAACTTCTTATAATCCATACCACTCTCCAAAAATGTGAAAAAGTCAAATCTTATAATGTACATCTAACCACATATGTGTTTTAATGCCCTTTTATGACATTCAAAATGAGGTTTTTTCATGAAATGTCACATTTTAGGTAGAATAAAATATTTAAAATACTATTCTAGGTCCATACGTGCATATACTAGCTGTGGGAATACTTGGCATTCCACCCCATTAGCCTCCAAGGCAAATGTGGTAGTTCCAGCCTAAAATCGCATATTTTCACTAAGTCTGTATAGGTGTACTTGTAGGATATTTATTATATATGATTCCATGGATGTATTTATACCCCTCAAGTGAAAATTTAGGGTTTAAAGGAATTCCAAATCCCCAATATTATAGAAACCTATCCTATTCTCCCATAACTCTCCTTAGCAAGCTGAAACAACACTTCAGGTTTTCATATGTATAGGATAGAGAAGTTCAAAACCTAAAATATTTGGGGAAGTAAGGGTGTCCATTAAGTATCTCATCAATTTAATTTTTTAATAAATCCATCTCTTGTGTTTTATGAATAATGGCTAATAATCTAGCCATTCTCATGAGCTTGTCCATTTGTGTAGGGGTTAATGATTGAAATAGTTTTGTTTAAATTTTAGGTCTTTATAAAAATCAATGATAGTTTTGTGTTCATAAAAAACTAATGTACCATATCCCTCACTCAAACCCTTGGTTCACATGTTTTGGAGTGTCAAGAACAAGCAAACTCTAAGTTTTCATCTATTTGTAGAGTATGGATTGAGTGTATTACGTTATAGGATTTTGATGCACTTAATGGAAAATGGATGTGATATTTGAAGTGTTTGATTGGTATATTAACATATTTCATGTATTATATACCTCCTAGATACGTTAGTCCATTCATAATTAAGCATAAAAACATCCATAGCTCTCCATGAAGCCAATTTGCATCTCATTGTACTAGTCATCATGAACATAGATTTCTTGTGTTGAAAGGCCTGAGTAATTCTAAAAGGGATAGTTTGTTGACAATTCATGTGGAAGGTATTAAAATTCCAAATATGAGAGGCCTAAATTTAAAAACCAAGAAGACTCATCACCTTATCAATAATAAAAACTTAGTCAAGTTTCTTAAGACCTCAGATAGAAGCATGACTTCAATGGTAAATATCAATATGAGATAGATATGAAATGCATTAAAGGTATCATGGAGAGTAAGATATTTTAGATATACCTCCATAACACATAAATACAATGGAAACATCCATGGATTTCTAGATGGTTGAAGATAATTGATGGCCTAGTTGATGTCAATGGTTAAATCTTAGTTCAAATGACAACATACAACAATCATGACTATTGTCTCAAAATGCAAGGTAGTTAAGTGGTCTAAGAAGGTCTACATAGATGGATAAAATGGTAAATAGGTGAGTTAAATTCACTAGGCCAATATTCCAATAAATTTAATTAAGTTAAATCATGAAAAGAAAGTTAGAGGGCCTAATTGCAGTCTCAACCTTCCTTGTTAGCATAAATTAAGTTTGGGAATTTTAATGTATTTTGGTTTCTTTCCCTCAATCTACCTCATAATGGTGATTAATTCTTCCCCAAGTTGGGTATGGGTTTTCAAAGATATTAAATTTTTTTTAAGGCCATCTTTTCATCTTGAAGATATCCCCATGCCTCTCCTCTATCTATAGAGAGGTCTGACACACAACTCAACCATGCTTATTTGGCTTATTGGAGAATATGTAATAAGGCCCATTGCTCAAGATAGTTGAGGATAAATATAAGGTTTTAATGATTTTATCAAAGTTATTATGGTTATATAATTTATATATCACCTACATGGTACTTAACTCTCCCAAAACTCTAACATATACCTACAATAACACCATTAGACACCTACAACTAGCCATTTAAGCTATTGTAGTAGGGTATCCAAAAAAACATTGTGTATACCCTCCAAATACATGGAAACTAGTGTAAACATGAATTAAAAGTGATAATTTGAGATATTAAGGTGTTTTTAAGGTTTGAAAAACTATTCATCACTTTCCTCTCATATAATATGGCAATTAGACCCCTACATACAGTTAACTTGAATAAATATGCACCTGTAGTAGATTAATGCATGCCAAATACCACACTATGTTTATGGTAGAAGGAATAAAATTATACATGGATGATGGAGGAATATATTGAATTATAACTCAATATTTATAGTTATCACCTTAGAGGAAGAAAAGGAACACCTACACAATCTTGAAACTACACAGGCAATCTCAAGCATGAGACCTAAACTTGAGAAGAGGTAAAATATACAAAGGAAAAAGTATTATTAGGCCATAATGTAAATATAATAATGTCCCTAAGAACATTATTGACACCTCCATGATCACAAACACCTTTGGGGATAATACCAAACAAGCCATACTCCAATTGTTCATGTTCACACATATAGTTAATAAACATTTCACTGCTAGTTTAGGAAAAATGGTCATTTAAGACACCTGTAGGCATAAAAAATCCCTAAAAAATTATATTAATTATCATGACCCATTAAATGCATCCATAATATCATTTGGGATAGATAAATAGTGGATCTACCCATTGTTTTATCTTAAACCAAGCCCTATTTATGACAATTAGTCTTGGGGATGAATGAGCAAAATCATGTTTGAAAGGGATTTAAAATAGGTTGGAGCCCAAAAATTATTCTAAAAAGGTGTGAATTTATGGTAAGGTCCCTACAAAATCATTCAAAGGGTCTAACTCTCAAAACTACAATCAATTTCCTTAGTGATAAACTAATGCAAATAGTCACATAAGCCTACCTATAGACCCTACTGTCACTTCAAGGTACCTCCAAGCTCTTAAAATAAGTTGAATGGTCAATGTTAGATGTAAGAGTATGTTTAAAACTTGTTAATAAGGTTTTAAGTGTAGGTAAGTGAAGAGAATGGTTCAAATGCCTTAAAATCTTGCTTGATCTAGTCAACCTACACATAGTCAACTCAAGTGCCAACTTCAAATGCTCACCCACTCCAACACATAAGACATTAGACAAAAATATATTAGGGAAGTTTAATTATCCCTATGAACTAATAATAAATGAAGTATTGGTTATCATTAGGGGGATAACCTCTATGAATTAACCTTAATAAGTTAGGCACTTAAAATTAGTTTGCAAACAACCCTAAGGCCATCTTCCAACATTCATATCTCTATACATACTTTGCATGCGAACCCAAACTATTTATGGAAGGTGAGGAGGTTAGTACCCTATAGATTCATGGTATTTGTTTCTAACTTATATGTTTGTATAATATGAACTATCACTAAGACCCTTATGTGCCCAAAATCTCCCTTAAACCCTATTACACACTTGATGGCAGAGATCACTAAGTGTTTGCATCTAAAATCACTATTTTTGCCTATCTAACACTTGGATCAGGTAGCACACTTAGGAGATATTTTAGCCATGATATTGAGTTGTATAGACATTATATGAAAATACCATAAATCTATAATTGTGTAAGGATTTGGGTAGAATACAAAGTTATATGCATAATGAAGAGTTGAAAATCATTAGATGGGATGGTCTAGGACATGTTCCATCTCCTCAAGTCATAATACATCTAAATTTTTTCTTGTAAATATCTCTACAAGCTCACTCAAAAGAGCCAATCTATAGAAAGGACAAGCAAAATGACCTAGTCAATTGAAGTGACCAGATTGTGGATGTTTCTTACTAGAAATGGGTTATGGTATGATGAATAATGTTTCTTCAAGCATGAATCTCATTTTTTCACAAGTTATTAAGGTTTTAATCAGTCTTTCATGGCTGTCTAGTGAAAATAGTTAAGCTACTAGGCCTAATTGGCCTAGTAAACCTATTTGATCACCTAAGAGTGCTCAAAGTTGGCATAGAGAAACTAATGAAGGAAATTAATGTAGAGTATAATGTCATTTAGTTTATGGTTTGAATGGGAAAAGGCATTTTGAAGGCCATTGTGTAGGAGTGGATATAGTTTCATCATCAAGTCAATATGTGCATTAAAAGAGAGGCTGCTCAACATCCCTTGAGAGGTCTAGTCACACCCATGTATGCCATATAACTACCATTGGGAGGAGTGATAGACTATTTTGAGAATGGTTAACCCTTTGACAATGAAAACTAAAGATGACTTAGCCTCCACTACTCTCACTCTAATGTCAAAAGGAGCCATTAAGGAGACTAATGCATGGGAGAGGTGAAGAAAAGATTACATAACTGATGTAACTACCATTTTGGAGTGGACCTTGATCATTCATGAACCCTTATCCACTTTTCCACACCACATTTCTCCTTCTCTCTGTACATTTCTATTATATATTGAGGGTTTTATGCCTTGTATTGTATCCCTTAGACTGGTATGAGGAAACTCTACTAGTGTTTATACTTGTACACCTATTTGGATTAATTAATAGAAGTATATATCCTTCTTGACTAGTACTTAGTGTATTCATTCTTGTTTGATATGAAAAAATGGTATGATCTTTCATTTTTAGGTCCAAGTTCACCTAGGTACTAATAACCTTCCTTATAGATCATCTAATTTGTCTTGAGGTTGGTGGCACAATCTTGAAGTATATGTTTGATTGTAATTTCCTTGAATTAGGCCTTATTCTCATTGCCCTCTTGCTCCAGTCACTCAAAATGACCTTTAGATGAAACATTGTTGTTTGGAATCCATTGAAGGTAGTGTGTTAGTTTTATCCTTTTTCCATTAGTGTGTTAAGAGTCCAACATGAGTGAGTTGATGGTATTGTCACATTGGTGCATCACCACTTTAGAGTAGGATTTCAATTATGCAACCTTATTTAACCTTTTCATCCCCATAGAGTTAAGTCTTAGGATAGAGATTAAATGAACAAATTAAAGGAGATAACCCCAAAAAAATCTAGAGGTTTAACCTACACATTAGGTAACCCACAACCTATGGTCATTACAATGTTGGACTAGGTTTGAGGTAGATATGAACAATCATTTCCTTAGTAAGGGTGTAACCTATATAAAAAATAATACCTTTACCCATAAATCCTCTTGATATACCCTACTTTATCCAAACCTTTACCATATAATCTTTGATGGAACTCTACTTTATTGTTTAACTTTAACAGAAGCCACATTAGCATTATGGGAAGTTCATAAAGGAGTATGTCGAGCCTACACCATTACGACCATCTCGGCTAAAAAACTCCTACATACCAGTTACTATTGGCTTACTATGGAATTAGATGTATTTCCTTAAATCAAAATGTGTGAAAATGTCAAAGGCATGCCAATTTGATTCATGCCATCACTAGAACACTAAAACCAATGCTTACACTGTGGCCATTTTCAACATGGGGACTCAATCTTATTGGGAAGATTAACCCTACCTCATCTAATGGTCATAAACACATCTTTACCACTACTGAGTATTTCAATAAGTGGGTTGAATATATACCCCTCACTTACATGACTATAAAATATATTTCTAAATTCATTTTCAACCATCTCATCTACCACTATGGTATCCCATCTGACATTATATTTGATAAAAATAGATTGTTTAAAAACAAGGATGTCAAATCCCTTTGTACTAATTACAACATCACCCAACAAATTTATACCACATATTACCCCTAAGGTAATGACCAAGAAAAGGCATCTAATAAGACCATTGCCAACATCCTTAAAAATATTATTAGTGATGTTTTCCATAATTGGCACTTGTAAATTTTTTGAGCCCTCTAGGCATACTATACTAATTACCATACTCTAATAGGAGCCACATAATATTCTTTAGTCTATGGCATTGAGGCTATTTTTCCCATTGAGGTTGAGCTACCTTATTTGTATATCTCATTGAAACATATCTTGGATGTTGAATATTACAAAGTTGATCACTTGCAAGAGTTAGAGTTACCAGATGAGAAGTATATGGCCATTGTCAATAACCTTCAAACATACTAGAATTGACATCCAATATAACTGGTGGGTCAAACACAAAGAGTTCAAGATTGGTGATCTCATCCTCAAAGAAAATTAAAAGAACACCATGACTGAGAAGAAGAAGAAAGGAAAGTTCAAGCCCAATTGGATAGGCCCCTATGTCATTGTTGTAAATTATGGCTCTAGAGCATCTAATATTTCTACACTAGACAAAGATGAATTTGATGAGCCTATGAACATCATACACCTCAAGCATTATTTTGATTGAATGACCTAATGTATTGACTATGAGGCTCATTTATGTTGTACCATACTGACATTTTCCTTGTATCATGCCATATACCATTTTCTCATACCTTCACTACCAATTGAAATTGTTTTACCCTCCCAACCCACCCCTTTTGACCTTGGTTCTAACCTATTGGTTCTTCAAACACCTTCAATGAGGGAATTCAAATCAAGTTTTAGTAATTGATTTAGTATTCTAGATAGAGGCAATACATTGGACAAATATGACAGTGTTTTGGCAATTACATCCTTCATTTCTTATTTTGTTTCATTTTGAGTGCTACTAATTATAACCATCTTTAGGCAAATCAATGTCTCACCTTGTTTTACTAATTATAACTTCTTTGAGAAAATAAGTATCATTTACCCATGTCATTTTTTCCTAATTCTAACTACTTATGGGCAAATTAAGAACAAAACCTTTACCATGAATTTCCACATCACCTTGCCATTCCTCTATTATACTTTACCATTTTCTTAATTCACAAACTTGCTTTTACTTAGTCAGATTCTTCCACTATAAGGCAAAACTACATTGACTTGAGGTCTCATGCTTGGAATATGTAGGTAGTGCTTGATTTATGTTGAGATCAACATAGTCACCATTTTTCCCATGCTCTCACTATTTTATGAGAAACTTAAGCAATACTCTTTCCATTTTAT
Organism: Torreya grandis; assembly: GCA_037957365.1. NCBI lineage: Eukaryota > Viridiplantae > Streptophyta > Pinopsida > Cupressales > Taxaceae > Torreya > Torreya grandis. Next base: position 2,670,816 of record JARHVA010001355.1, read on the forward strand.
GTGTTGTACCATTTAGTCTCTCGTATGCAATTGAGTTGAGACACTTAGAAAATTCTAAAAACATTGGTAAAAGCTCTACAAAATCCTAAAAGTCATAAAATCATGCAAATTGGCTTAGAGTTTACATGAGAGATATAAAACCATCCAATTTTTTTGGGATGACCCATATTACTTCTTCATTTTATTTCTAGAACATCTTATTCTTTTTCTTCCCATTTCTAGGAGAACTACATCAACTTGAGGTCTATACAAACTATGTAGATAATAATTGGATACATGGGGTATCTCAAGCTAGCTCATCTACACCTTATTTTCTTTTAGACCACTTTATTGCCTTCAAGATTTTGGGACTCCTTAGTTATTTCATGAGTAACCACTTGTTATTTAACTTCCCCGTCCTTATTGGCCTTAGTCATATGCTCTCGCTATTTTACGAGTTCATGTTATGAGCATTGTGTAGTCAACTTTGAATCACTTATGGCCACTTGAATTTTATTACACACTCACCATTTTGAGAGACCATTCTCATATTTCCTCTAAAACATCAATTATGTATTCTTATCATCAATTTTATTCTATCCATATCCTACGAGAACTAAATTTGGCCTAAAGTTCATGTTGGATCCCTCATCTACTACGCCCATAACCTATCACGTGTATGAGGATATTATTAGCTGAATTATGGCTTAATTATCCCTCTTTGATGTTATATTACATTTATCTATGATTTCTTTTTATTAGTAGGTCGGCCTATGGAGTAACCATGCCTAGATAGACTATATATAGGAGGTAGTGGGTAATTATTTATCATCATATTGTGAATTCTGCTCTTATTGAAGATTGTGGAGGTTTTCCCCTCAAAGTGGCTTATCTATTATCATATATTTGGATATAATTCTACTATTATACTTAATTCTTGAAGTAATTTCAATACAAGTGGTATTAGAGCTGCGATTTGGGCAATCTTGTGGGTGAAACACTAAATTTTTAAATTTGTGATATATAAAAAATGGTTGAAAATTTTTACACAAAATTTTTAAAGGAGGTGCAAAATAATAAAATTAAGCTTCCATTAAAATTTTAGATCATTTGGATCTGTTTTACAAAATTTATCGCTATTTTATGGTTTTTCATAAATTTACTATATAGTGCACAATTCAAAGAATTTTTTTGAGTTATTTACATTTTTGGAAATATTATAAAAATTTGTCTATGATATGCTATTTGTATATTTTTATTTGAGGCCAACATAATTCCAAAATTTCTTAGTCAAAGTTAACTCCAAGTAAAATTCCTAACAAGGAAGAGATGGAGTCAAAAGGGGGATGTACTAGATCCTTTGTACCAGGGTTTTTTGACATAGATCAAAAGTGAGCCAGATTGACTATAGTGTGTAAGGCATTTAGAGTGAGGTACAAGGCATACAATCTAATATGCAATCCATACAAGATAGTTTGGGAGATATCATGACAGCTTTGCAAATTAATCAGTCAAATCATCAAGCTAACTCTATTGCACAACCCCACTAGGGTGGTTCTCCTAACTAGTCTACTTAAAATCTAACTCCATGGCCACAGAGGAACCTATTAACAAAGGTGGATATGCACAAATTTTATGGAAAATATCCACTCAATTGTATCAAACAAATGGAGAATTTTTTTGACCTACATCAGATTCTGGGTGGACATAAGGTTTCCATGGCATCCTTGTATCTTGAACCTAATCAATTCATTTGGTATCAATGGTTGTTTGCTCAAAAGAAAAAGATGACTCTCAATGTCACCTGGTCAATTTTTATAGAGGATTTACAATTACACTATGGCAATAGTGTGACAGAGAATTATTTCAACCAACTGGAAAAATTGTGACAAACTAGCTTCATCAAGGATTATATTCATCATTTTCATAACTTGTCCTTACGTGTGGAGACAATTTATAAAGAAAACATGAATGACCTATTTTTGGGTGGACTCAAGGACCACATTCAACATGAGGTATGCATTTTTAATCCACTTAAGATTTTTGATTCTATTATCATGGCACATAGAGTTGAGGAAAAATTCATAGCCAACAAGAAGCAACCATTTACTCACTTCAAATATTGTAGCATATCGTCACCAACATTTCCTCCACCTACTAGATTGACCCCTCATCAAATTGAAGAGAAGCATGTAAAAGGATTATGTTTTGGTTGTGACATCAAGTGGAGTAAAGGACATAGATGTGCTGAGAAGAAGTTATTCTACATTGAGGGACCCAACAAAGATGAAGAAGCAGATGATGCCTCCAATGATGATGAGGAAGATATAGAGGAGGTACCTAAAGATTCCCAACCTAAAATCTCTTGTCATGCACTTGTAGGTATTAGCACTCCAAAAACTCTTAAAGTGGTGGGTTTCCTCAAGAAATAGAAGGTGATAGTGTTGATTGATTCAGGGAGCACACATAACTTTATAAACCATAAGTTGGCCACTCGATTGAACTGTTTCATCTACCTAGCACCAAAATTTCAGGTCATGATTATAGATGGTGACACAATTAATTGTTCAAGCAAATGCCATAGTATTAATCTGAATATGGGTGGGTACAATCTCAACTCTCCTATGTTTTCTATTCCCATGGGTAACACAGACATTGTTTTGGGAGTCTAATGGCTCACAACCTTAGTTACCATTGAGATGAACTTCCAAGAACTATTCATGCACTTTCATTTTGAAGGTAAGAAAATTGAACTACGTGGATTACATGGAAAATATCCACAATTGATTAGTTTACATCAGATGACCAAGATGCTAAAAAAGGGGGCAAAGGGAATTATTGCACGATTATGCTCCATATTAGTTCAACCCACACAGGCATCTACACATCTTGATCTACAGATAATTCTTGAGGACCATTCATCTATTTTTGGGGCCATGCCAAAAGGACTACCACCAAAAAGAGAACATGATCATGCTATTCAACTAATTCCAGGTAGTCAACTACCAAATATCAGACCATATAGATATCCATATGCACAAAAAAGTGAAATTGAAAAGATGGTCCATGAGATGCTAGAGGCGGGGATCATCAAGCATAACCAAAGTGCATATTCATCACTAGTGGTCATGGTGTAGAAGAAGGATGACACATGGAGGATGTGCCCAGATTATAGGGAACTCAACAAGTACACCATCAAAGATAAGTTTCCTATTCCAGTAATTGATGATTTACTTGATGAGTTGCATGGTGCTAATTATTTCACAAAATTGGATCTTCGCTCGGTGTTCCATCAAATTAGAATCAAGGATGAAGATGTTCATAAAACTACTTTTAGAACACATGAGGGCCATTATGAGTTTTTGGTAATGCCCTTTGGTCTTAAAAATGTATTATCTACTTTTCAGAGCTTGATGAACACTATTTTCAGGCCTTTTTTAAGGAAGTTTGTGCTAGTTTTCTTTGATGACATATTGATTTATAGTCAGACATGGGAAGCACATATACAACATATGAAATAGGTGTTGATAGTTTTGGAGAAGCACCAAATTTATGCGAAACCATCTAAATGTGCTTTTGGAGTACATGAGGTAGAGTACCTTGATCACATTATTTCCCATGAAGGTATCAAAGTTGATCCCCAGAAGATCAAAGTGATAATGGAATGGCCCATGCCAAAAACTCTCAAAAACCTTTGAGGGTTCCTTAGACTAACATGTTACTATAGTAGATTTGTGAAAGGTTATGGTAGCATAGCAGCTCCACTCACTGCATTGCTAAATAAGGATGCTTTCCATTGGAATGATGATGCCACCAAAGCATTTGAGAAACTAAAAGTAACTATGTGCACCACTCCAGTTTTGGATACTCTAGACTTCTCATAGACATTCACTATTGAATGTGATGCTTCTAGGTCTAGATTGGGGGTAGTACTAATGTAGGAGGGAAGACCCATTTCATTTTAAAGTCATCAATTCAAGGGTAAGAATCTACAAAAACTTGTCTATGAGAAAGAAATGATGGCTATTCTTCATGTAGTTAAACAATGGAGGCCTTATTTGATGGGTAGACACTTTAATTTGAAAATAGATCATGATAGTCTCAAATGCTTTTTGGAACAAAGATTATCATCTGAGGAATAACAAAAATGGGTAACCAAAATGTTGGGTTATGATTTTGAAATCATATACAAGAAGGGTAAAGATAATGTAGTAGTATATGCACTATCCAGACGGGATGCTTCCACAGAAGCATTACTTTGTGCAATGTCCATGTTGCAAGCATATTGGGTGGATGAAGCTAGGTTATAATGGGAGCAAGACAAGGATACACAGGTTCTGATTTAGACTCTCCAACAAGGTAATTTAGCCTCTGACAAATTTGAATGGAAAGGTAATGTCCTATGGTATAAGGGTAGGTTATACTTGTGTAAAAATTTAGAGCTTAAGCATAAGATTCTTGTAGAGTTGCATGCATCTCCAATTGGGGGACACTCAGGGTTCTTGAAAACTTATCATATAATTAAGAAAAAATTATTTTGGGAAGGACTCAAGGGATATGTACAAAATTTTGTGGAAGAATTCTTGATATGCCAATAGAATAAAGGTGAAATAGTTAAGATCCCAGGTTTGTTACAACCATTAGCAATTCCTAGTCAAAGGTGGGAGGAGGTTTCCATGGATTTCATCACTGGGTTGCCTTGTTCTGAAGGTAAGAATGTTACCTTGGTCATTGTGGATACGCTTACAAAATATGCCCATTTTTGTGCTCTCTCACACCCATTTTTTAGCAAGTACAATAGCAACTATTTTTATGGAAGTAGTTCTCAAATTAGATGGAACCCCACAAATAATTGTAAGTGATCATGATCCTATTTTCACTAGTAATTTTTGGACTGAACTATTTTCTTGTTTGGGTACTCAACTAGCTCATAGATCATCTTACCACCCCCAATCTGATGGACAAACTAAAGTGGTTAACAAATGTTTAGAGGGGTATCTCCATTGTTTTGTATCAGATAAACAAGAACATTGGGTTAAATGGCTACCACTTGTAGAATGGTGGTATAACACATCTTTCCATACCTCTTCTAAAATGTCTCCATTTTTAGCACTATATGGTTACCATCCACCTTCCATCACTTCTTCATTAAAGGTGCACACCAAGGTTCGAGATGTGGATGAGTACATTCAACATCAACAAGAGGTTTTGGCTAGTTTGAGAGAGAATTTGGCCTTGGCACAAAATAGTATGAAGCAACAAGTAGATCAACACTATAGTGAGAAACATTTTGAGGTTGGTGACTGAGTATTTGTTTGTTTGCAGCCTTATAGGAAGATGTCCTTGAAGCAATAGAAAAATGACAACAAACTTTCTCCTAAGTATTATGGCCCTTATCAAGTTCTACAAAAATTTGGAAGTGTGGCTTACAAGCTCAAGTTACCTCATTCATCTCACATACACCTAGTATTTCATGTTTCCTATTTGAAGAAGGTCATTAGACAAAAAGTTTCAGCCCAAATAGAGCTTCCAAAACTAGATGAAGAAGGACGAGTCATTTTGGAACCAAATAAGATCCTCTAAACATGTACTAAGAGGTTGAGAACCAAAGAGATTAGGGAATATTTGATCAAGTGGAAATACCAGAGTAGTGAAGATGCAACTTGGGAAGGTGAAGATTTTTTGCAACAACATCCAAAGTTGTTCAATGTTGAGGAAAAAATTGGTTTGAAGGCGAAGGGCATGCTACGCCCCTAACCTATCACATGTATGAGGATAGTATTAGCTAACTTGTGGCTTACTTATCCCTTTTTGATGTTATATTACAATTATCTATGTTTTCTTTTGATTAGTAGGTCAGCCTATGGAGTAACCATGGCCTAGATAGACTATATATAGGAGGTAGTGGGTAATTATTTATCATCATATTGTGAATTTTTCTCTTATTGAAGCTTGTGGAGGTTGCCCCATCAAAGTGGCTTATCTATTATCATATATTTGGATATATTTCAGTCATATTTGGATATAATTATGCTATTATACTTAATTCTTGAAGTAATTTCATTACATCATCCATATAATTATTTAGGTAGAATCCATTTGCCTTGTGCATATAAAGCTAGCTTGGCTACCCCTTCCTTTTATTCTACTCACCACATTTTTTTTGATTTGTCTTGTTATCTACTCTAGCCTAGGGGCAATGTTTGTCATCTTATTTGTGTTATTTTCCCCTATAGCCTAGGGGCAACCTTGGGCCAATTATCCTTGCATTGTTATCCTTGTATCATTAATGTCTAACTTAGGGGTCACCTTATCACCAAGAGTAACACACCTCTTACATACACATGAAAAATTTGTTTTCTATTTTCACTAACATTGTGATTAACCATTGTTTGTGTCAGTTTTCATTTTTTTTATTGCTTTATTCATTGTTTTATTTATTGGTGTTTTGTTTTATCTATTTCTCTATTTACCTATTTATTTACTTGCCTATTTGTTTTCTTTCATTATTGTGCATTGACTTAGTATTTATGCAATTATTGGGCAATTCCTTACACATTATATTTAAGTTCATCCATATTCATTTGTCAACATTGTCATCATGGTTTTTATCATTAGTGCATTATTTTAAATTATTTATTGGATTGAGTGTTAGTCCTTATGCCTATTAAGGCTAAGTTATCATGATGTTCTATATAATGGTGCATACCATCTTGTGTTATAGAAAAAATAAGTTTAGTGGATCTTACAAGCAATGCTGCTAGGGAACTTCTCCTTCTTCACCTGATAAATTTTTGATATATCCAAACATTACCCAAATGTAGAGTAATTAAATCACAAATGAATTTTAATCTTTGATAGTTATAACATGCATATCCATACTAATATATTACACAAATTCATGATTATTACTCCATGAATATGGATTCAACATGTAATCCCACTTTTCCAATTTTCCATATTATTCTAAACCACACTGCGAATGATTATAACCTCCATTGGGTAAATCATTGTTTTTTGATTTAACTAGATGCTAATGATTATAACCACATTTGGGCAAATCATTATCATTATCCTACCTTACTAGGAATGTATTCATTATGATAATGATTATAACCACCTTTGGGATAATAATTATCTCTATCCACTTAATTGTGGTATTTTTCCTTATGTTAATGATTATAATTGCTTTTAGGTAAATCATTGTTTTTCACCTCACTATGATGATGACTATAACTACCTTTAGGTAAATCATCCATCTTATATGCCCAATGGGTGAATATCACTATGCCACTGATTATAACCACCTTTGGAAAAATCAGTCTTTTCCACCCCCTTTACCTTTAGGTCCCATCATTTCATTATTTTCAAGGGATTGAACACTGACCTTATTTTTCACCCACTCCCTTGACAGGGCATCTAAGGCTAATCCATCACTTGTTGGGGCATTAGGCATTAACTACCTTTTCATTCTTTGAGAAGATATTATTGTACCTATGTCTTGAAATACCTTCCTAAATATAGGCAAATTATAGACACCCCATTTTGGCCATAACTAGCTTCCAACTAGACTTTAGATTGATTTCTACCAAACAATGCAAATTAAGCATATGAATCATTAAATGTCCCAATTTCATCCACACATTAGACATTAGTGCTCATAATCATGTTGAGGCATCCTTATTTGGGGTATTATCTAGACATTAATGCTCATAATCATGTTGAGGCATCCCTATTTGGGGTATTATCTTGTACACAAAAATAACCTCTCACAAATTCAACTTTAATCACCTTGTGACCTAAAAACTAGCAATTTGGCCTTCGGATCCATTAAGGAGGGCACTTGAATAATTCTTAAAGTGCTAAAATACTAAGCATATTGAATCAAATAATTAAACTAAATTAAATGCTTAAGTGAATTTTCCACATGTAATTAGTGAAATCAAATTTTGTAAAAAGGAAATTTTAATAAATATGAGGTCATGATGACATCATCATCCTCAAAGTCAAGGAATTAAAATATCTCCCTAAAAATCAATAAATTCAAAAATGGAGAGACATACTTAATAAATGGGATCTCTATCCCAAATATTAATTACATGTCACCTCCTTAACTCAATTAGGATTATTTTGAACTCAACCATGGTTAATTCTAACCTAACTACACTTGGGTTAGAGTTAACTTTGGAGGCTATAAATATAAGTCCTCACCCATTGATCTTTAAGCTTTTTGTGTGAAATGTTGTTATGCCAAAATAATTACAAGAAGTTTAATTATAGTGTTAACATTTCAATTTCATAAGCCAACCAATATTACTAAGGTGCCAAGGAGAGGTGGAGAAATGGAGCTTAATTGACAAAGATTTCTTCAACACGTAGCCAAGCAAGCCAACTCAAAAAGTGGATATGGAGTAGATAAGGAAGTTTAAACAAAGTTTTATTTTGTGCTTTTAGTTGTCTTAATTGTGTTCTTGTTATATATGTTCACCCTAATATCTAGGACAGAGGTGTTAGTTTCTGGTGTGTTTATTTTGATTTTATTTTCTTGACTAAAACCATACTAATCCACCCTCTTTGATTCCTTGTTTATATAGGGTCTAAGGATCTAAATCAATTTTAGAGATATCAACAAAGCCTAAATGAAATATGGCTTTCCTATTCCTAATATTGACATGATAATTGACTCGCCAACTAGCTATGAAATGATCTCTATAATGGATGGATTTTTAGGGTATAATCAAATCTGAATAACATTAGAAAACCAACACAAGACAACATTCACTACTCTATGGTTAATATTTTATTATCAGGTAATGTCATTTGGACTTAAGAATGCTAGATCCATTTACCAAAGAGATATGATAGTGAATTTTAATGATATGATGTATGAAATTGTTGATGACTATGTCAATGATATCTTATGTAAATTAAAGATCTATGATCATCACCTAGCTATACTATGAAGAATCTTTAAGATAATTTACAAGTACAATGTTAGGCTTAATCCCAAGAAATGTGTATTTGGCATCACTTATAGCAAACTATTAGGTTTCATTAGTTATCTTGAAATTATTTAAGTTGACCTAGCTAAAGTTTGTGTAATTATAGAAATGTCACCATTGTCTACATTAAATTAGATCTGTAATTTGTAGGGAAATATTCAATTTATTAGATGCTTCATCTCACAATTAGCCAATAAATTCCATCCATTTATGTACTTTATAAAGGTGTTACATTCACCTATAATGAAGAGTGTCAAAAAATATTTGATCAATTTAAATAATATCTTACCAAGCCCTATTTTGTCTCCACCAACACCAAATAAGCCACTACTTCTTTACCTGTCAGTAACCAAGAATGCCCTAGCGGAACTTTTATCAAAACATGATAAATAGGGAAATAAAAATTCCATGTAGAATTTGAGCTGAACATTGGTCACATTTGAACATAATTATATGCCAAATTGAAAAGGCATATTTAGTAATGGTGTTCACAACTCAAAAATTACATCCTTATATGCTAAACAACAAGACCATTTTTATCACCAAAGTAGATGCACTCAAGTATCTAGTTTTTAAATTAGCTTTGTAGGGCCGTATGGTAAAATGGATCATGTTATTGATCGAGTTTAAAATTTAATATGCCAACTAAAAGGCCATTATGGGGCAAGTACTAGTAGATCAGATTGTTGAAGCTCCTCTTCAAGATACTCAACCTTCTTACATTTGGATTTCTAGATGAGGCCATTATGAATATTTAAGAAGAAAATGTACCTCATGAGGATGAATGGTAGAATATGTACTTTTATGGATAATTCATGACTCAAGGATCATGGGTTGGAATATTATTTGTTATGACATAAGGGAATCTCATTCCCAAGTCCTTTCTTATTGGATTTCCTTATACCAATAAAATGGCTACATATGAAACACTCATTGTAGGGCCTCATTAAGTAGTATAGTGAAACATTAAACATTTACTGGTGTGTGGTGATTCTTAATTAATCATCAATTAGGTCATGACCCCATATCAGACCAAGGATGAAAAGTTGGTACCATATAAAGTGATGGTCAATACTCTCAAGAAATAGATTACTAATATCTAATTTGAGAGAATACCTTGGGCCAACAATATAACAACTGATGTTATGGCCACTATTGGTGCCATGATATAGATAATTGATAGATCTATGGATATCAATTTCTTGTTGAACATCTCTTAGCACCAACATAGGAATAATCAACCATCAAGATTGTTTGTGACATTATTGGTTCCACATCTCCCTGGTACTCAGATATATATGCATATCTTCAAAACCAAACCATGCCTCCCAATTTATCAAATAAAAAATAAAAATATTTCACCCACAAAGCCTCTCACTATACCCTACTTAGACCAACCTTCTATCGTAGAAGCTATGATGGAACTTTGCTTCATTGTTTACCTTTGATATAATATGGATCAGTATTGAGGGAAGTCCATGAAGGGGTATGTGGATCCCACACCAATAGGATAATATTATCTAAAAATTTATTGTGTACTAGTTATTATTAGCCAATGATGGAAGTATATGTAGGTACATATGTGAAGAGGTGTTTTAAGTGTTATAAGCATGTTAATATGATTCATGCTCTAGCTGAGACACTAAAACCATTAACAACACTATGGTCATTCTCAATGTGAGGACTTGACCTCATTGGTAAGATCAATCCAACATCTTCAAATGGCCATCATCACAACTTAACAACTACTAAATACTTCACTAAGTGGGTGTAATTCATTTTCTTCACTTATGTCACTATTAAGCAGATCTCCAAGTTCATATTCAATCATCTCATTTGCCACTATGGCATCCCTTCCAAAATTATATATAATAATGGAAAATCATTCAAGATTAAATATATGAAAGTAATTTGTTCTTAGTACCACATCAAATAACATTTCTCTACTACTTACTATTTGTAAGGCAACATCTAAGATGAGGATTTTGATAAAACCATTATCAATATTTTGAAGAAGATTATCAATGATGTTGGTCTTAATTAACACTTGCAGCTATTTAACATCCTCTAGGCATACCATACCACATTTTTTACTCCAAAATGAGCTACATCCTATTCACGTATTTATGGAACTGAGGCCATTCTTCCCATTCAGGTTGAGTTGCCTTCTCTCTAAATTCTATTGTAACACATCATTGATGATGAAGACTATAGAGTGGCTCGCTTAGAGGAGCTAGACCAACTTAATGATAAATTATTATCTACCTTAAATATTATTCAAGATTTTTAGAACTAATTGAAAGGCCAATACAATAGTTATATTAAGCATCCTAAATTTGAGCTTGATGACTTGGTACTAAAAGATAATCATAAAAATGTTAACATTTATTGCAATAAAAAAGGAAAGTTCCAATCAAATTGGTTAGAACCCTATATAGTTGTTTCCAACTATGTTTTAGGAACCCATGCTAACCCTTCTCTTTGCTTTGTTAATATATTAGTTGGTATAGATGCATATGCTTTATAAGTCATCCTGTGAGCATTTTGTTTTATCCCACATTCATGGGAAGTAGTAGTTTTCTTAGATTATACTTAGTATATAAGTAAGTGTTGAAACCAATAAAGGCATCCACAAATTTATTATATTGATCTTCCTCAAAGGATGTTTCCCCCTCAAAGTGGCCTATGATCAATATAATCCTTTTGACATTTCTGCTAATTATATAAATCTATTATTTCATGTATTTTCATTAATTTCTTGTAGGAAGGTCTTCTCATATGGTATCAGAGCACTTTTTAGGGCCATTTTTTTTCCAAAAAGTCTAAACTTTATTTTGTTAAATAATTCATTTAAACATTTTTCTCATAAAATCTTAACTCTATTCTACTACATAAATTATTTAAGTATTTTTCTATATCATAATAATCTATTTCAGACCACGGTAAAAACATGTGTACATAACTATGGGAAGTTCTTGGGTGAAAGCCCTAAACTTATTATGAGTACCATAGGAACCCTAAAGTAGCTAGCCCATTGAGAGGACCTACCAACAAAACTAGTAATGGCCTCTTTCCAATTGAGTTATTCCCATTCATGAGGAAAATTAAGAACTATTACCTAGGGGTAAATCCATGGCCAAATTTTTTTTGGAGAGTGGTACTTGCTCAGATAGCATTGGTGGCTAGAGAGATATATTTAAAACCTTAGGTAGATGTTGAAACTTGAGGCCCATTTCTATCAATTTAAGACTATTCCTAGCAAACTATCAAAAAATCAATCAACAGAGTATCAAAAAACTCTTAGAGGAATTGCATTCAGATAATTGATAGGAACTAGAAACCTAAAAATCTTCATCCTATCAATTTTAGAAAACTATCAATAGAGTATCAGAAGACTCTCAGAGGACTTATGACTAGACATTTGATAGAAAATAAAAATCAAAGTAAATTATTTTTCATTTTTTCTCCATGTCTCTCCATTTGTATCCCCATTGATCCTCAAACTTTATCTAGACACCTAAAATTCTATTCTCCACATTTTTTTCTTTAAGGTCCCATATCCCAATTTCACTCCTAATTCCCATAAGTATCAATTTTCCTTTTTAAGGTTTTTCCATAACTTATATTTTTGTCCATTTACCTTGAAACATTTCCATAGTGTTCATCTCCCTTTTTACTCCTTTTCCTCTCTTTGATAAATTTTCTAGTTTTTCCATTTTCCCTTCTGAAATTTTCCTCATCTTCATCTTCATCAATCATACTCCCACTATGCAAGACATTTAATAAAAGTAATTTTACCCCTTTTGATTTCATCCAAATTAAAAAAATTCCTTACTAAACATATCCTACCTCTAGTTTTTCTACCCATTGCCAAAAAAAATCTTCTTCTGGTCATGGTAGTAACCTGAATAGGAGCAAAAAATATGAAGGATGAAATTGCCACCCTTAAGACCCAAATCAAAGGTCTTGATGAAAAAATTATTGGCCTCAATCTTCAACATACCACCTTGAATAAAATATAACATCTAGAGTCCTCTTCAGACACTGGGTTTTATTATTCTATCAAATTTTATGGGTTGAAGCTTGATTTTCCTTGATTCAATAGTGTAGATACGATATGATGGACCTACTAGGTAGAATAATATTTTAATCTACATAATAACTTTGATGCCAACAAGGTCCCACTTGCATCTTTTCATTTGGAACATGAAGCCCTTTAATGGTATCATTGGTATACCAAAGCTCATGATGAGCCCATATGAATCAATTCTTGCACCCTCATTTTGAAATGGTTTGGCCCTAATACTTTTGATGACTTCACTAGAACACTCACTAAACTTCTCCAAACAGGAACCATGAGAGAATATCAAACAAAATTTGAAAAACTAGCCAATCACATAGAGGAATTGTCCAATGAATTCTTTAGAAGTTGTTTTATCAATGGACTAAAGGATGCAATTTGATCTGAGGTCAAAATGTTCTATCCCAACATGATGATGGAAGCCCTAGGGTTAGCTAAGTTGGTAGAGGACAAAATCATAGCTCAATAATGATTCAAATCCAATTTTGCTCCATTCCTAAATACCACTCCACAATGATATCAAATAATAGTAGCCCTAGGTACTTATATCAAGTATTTAACTGAAGCAGAGATGAGAACATGTAGATAAAAAGGAATATGTTATAATTATTATGAAAAATTCACTCAGGGACATCAATGTGTTGAGAAAAATCTCTACCTACTGGATGTGGACTCTCTTCCCAAAACTAAAGTTTTGGAAGATGCTCAGGATATAATAGATGATCTAGAAATAGCTCCATTGATTGTGGAACCTGCTTCTCAAGAAGACCAACCAAAGATCTCTCTCCATGCCTTAGTAGGAGTCACCACCCCATAAACCATGCAGCCCAAGGGTTACTTCAAGAAGATCACTCTCACAATATTTAGTGATTCAAGTAGTACTCATAACTTCATTGACCCTTAGATTTCCAAATAAATTGATTGTTTTATCCATCCTTTCTCTAACTTTGAAGTCATGATTACCAATTACCTTACAAAGGGAAGTGTCATAATGTGTGTATCTCTATTAGAGATTATAAATTTCACTCTGACATGTTTTCCTTCCCCTTAAGAATATGTGATTTTAATTTGGGAGGCTAATGGTTATACACACTTGAACCCATCTTATGGGATTTTGTTGAACTTTGGATGCAATTTTTAGAAAATGGGAAAAAACACACATTAAAAATATTACATTTAGGGTCTCTTAAAATCATAAGTTCACATCACATAGAATCATTACCTAACTCCATTTCATTCAAATGCAACAATCAATGATCTCTAATATTCCTTCTGATCTACAAACCATTCTACATAGGTATGCATTGTCAGGATCTAGGAAGCACAATTGATTACCATGTACAAGAAACTAAATATATAGAATTTACCCAGAATCACAAGTAACTAGAATTCAAAAACAACACAGAATATGAAAGACAATACCCAATTGTATTAATACTCTTTTCGAAAGAAATTACAATGAAGAGACACCACACTCTTCCACACCTTACAGGCTTCCCACACCAAGTGTACAGTAATTCACCTTCAAGAGTTCACTCTCTCAATCACGGTCCCAACACACAACTCAAACACAGAGTTGGTGTTCACCTCCAACTAGTCAGTATCACTATTGCCAGTACCACTAGTTAGTATCACTACTGCCAGTACACAAGTACTCCACGTATTCCATGATCGAGTAGACACTGTACTCCAAGTAGATCTCCATTGATCTTGTTACCTGTTGTGTTGCTGATCTCCCTGATCTTGCTGCCACCTACAGATCAACTTGGTTTTGCAACACCTGCAAACCTAGACCATGCACACACACACACACACACACTTGTAAATTAATGATCTTACTTACCATGTAGATCTCTCTACACCCTGAAGAACCCTTGTCCTTGCCTCACCAAGTCTTTATGATTCTCCAAACTAGTACCCCGGTGGATCTCTAGCAAATCTTGCAACAACCTGTAGATCTACCTGATCATACACACTTGGCACCCCTATGGAACTAAGAGGAACACACCTTGCTCTCTCAACTAGCACACTTTACAATACAGCCCATGAGTCTATTATATAGATCCCATGCAAACAATAATTAGATATCCAATTATAATAATTAGAAACTGCATCTCAAGACTAAAATTAGTCTTTACATGCAAACAACCCGTTCAACAAACAAACTATTCATCAACAACTAGTTCTGGAATGCACAGGCGACCAACATCGGTCCCTGTCTGTCTGGAGGTGACCGACCTAGGCCGATATATGACCGATGTCGGCAGCCCTGTGCTCTGAATATGACAGATGTCAGTTGGCCTGACCAACGTCGATTTCTTTGCACCTCAGCAACCTCCTCCTATTTTCATCCTGGTGAAGCTTTTAACTCCACAACCTAACAATCTCCCACTTGGAGATGAACAGTTGCACCTGTACCTGTACATGTACATCATCTAATCTATTTCCTAGCTTGTATCCCTCTTCAAGATCAATCCTGAAGACCACCCACCACAAAACCTATGGTGCAACTCCTATCATCCAAGTAACCTGCCATATCCAAAGTGCATGACCCTGCATAGCATGTATACCTACTGCTAGTCCCTCCTAGATACCTGAGAACCCACTGAACCACTTTCCAGTGCTTCCTTCCTGGATTGACTACAAACCTGTTGATAACTCCCACTACTGGGGTAATATCAAGGAGTACACATGTACTCAACCTCATCATGTGATTGGGGACCCTGTTCTGTGAACTATCCATCCATAGGTGTGCTGCCTAATTTTGCATCCTGCACTACCTTCACACAATCATCCTGTGACAACATCAACTTGTGATCTTCCCTGTCTCTAGGATTACTCATGCCAAAGAATTTTTCTGCTCCCAAATTCTTCATGACATACCACTGAACTAACTTTACCCTTAGCTCAAAAAATCCCTGTATGTATGCACCTGCAATAAGCACATCATCCACATACAGTAATAAGATAATGTAGTGACCATTATCAAACCTGGTAAAGACAAACACAATGGTTACAATGACAGTGACTAAAGCCCTACTTTGTCATACACCCATCAAACTTGTACCACTATCCTACAGCTTCCTCAAGACCATATGACCTGGCCTTCCATCTCACGTATCCATTCTATCTATTCTTTAACCAAAGAATCCATTCATCTTTTAGTGCTTTCATATTGGCTGGCAACCCTACCAAATCTCCCATTTGGTTCTGCATCCTAGGAATCACATTCCTCATTCATGCCAGGCTCCAACTGTTTCTTGGATCCTTCCTGCTCTATAGTGAGCAATGAGTATAAAGAAGAGGAATAACAAATTTGAGGCTTACTTACCCTTTCAGTCCTCCATATGGGCATTTGAGACTCCTTGAAAGCTTGCTGTCTGCCCAAAATCCATAACAGTGATCGACCTCGATCACCACACAGTCTACATTTGACCGACATCGGTTCCATGTGACTACCCTAACTACCAACACCAGTTTCCTGACCAACAATGGTGTCTACCTATCGCCGATGTCAGTTCCCTGACTGACGTCAGTCTTACCCTGCCTAACACCATAGGCTCTAGTCTGTGCATGACTGACATCGGCACCTGTCTATTTGACACTGATTCCTCTTGACTGATGTTGGTACTTGTGTTCTCCTGTGAGTGATGAATTTTTACCTGCGAGCTCTCTTTGGATCAAAACCCTGTCCAAACTGCCCTGCTCAGAGTTACTTAGCCTTCTCCACTAATTTGTGTCCGTCATCTCCTCCATGAACACCAAGGCTTTCTAGTTCTTAAGTCTGTCAAACACATTTGACTTCCTCTTAAGAACATGCATCTCCTTCTTGCTCATGTGACCAAGCCTACAAAGCCACGTCTTTGCAACAGAAGAAGAATAAGTAATATAAGTAGATAGATAAAGGATACCTACTTCTTACCACCTGCTAATTCGAGTGCATCCTTGGTAACATTCCAAGAATCCACTGTGAGAGTTACTATGCATCTCTCATCACCCAACTTTCCTGAAGAAATTAGCCACATCTTCAAGACTAGGACCTGCATGACCTCCTACAACACCCATGTGTTGGCCGTCTGCAATTTCAGCCGCACTTCCCCTTTGCAAAAACTTTGACAAGGCACACCAGCCCCTAAATAAATCTTTCTAAAGTCTCCAAAGACCTTAACATGGAAAAATACTCTATTTTAGGCTACATGGAAAGAGGCAACAAAATCTATAAAACAAGATTATACTTTATCCAAGGAACATACCAGAGCATCCTATACAACAACACCTGCAACATCTGCTTCTTCAATTCCTTCATGCTAATATGCTATCAACCAACAATATTTCTTTACCTGCTCTTTCTTTCCATAACATCGTAATTGACCATTCGTGCCTTTGAATTCCTCCATTCTTAATGTACATTCTTCTGCCATTGCTATACTCCCACTCAATCAGAAACCCCTGAGAGTGACCTGTAATCAAACACAAACCTGCTCCCTACAACCTTAGCTCTGATACCACTTGTCAAGATCTAGGAAGCACAATTGATTACCATGTACAAGCAACTAAATATGTGGAATTTAACTAGAATCACAAGTAACTAGAATTCAAAAACAACACAGAATATGAGAGACAATACCCAATTGTATTAAAAATCTTCCAGAAAGAAATTAAAATGAAGAGACGCCACACTCTTCCACACCTCACAAGCTTCCCACACCAAGTGTATAGTAATTCACCTTCAAGAGTTCACTCTCTCAATCACGGTCCCAACACACAACTCAAACACAGAGTTGGTGTTCACCTCCAACCAGTCAGTATCACTACTGCCAGTACACAAGTACTCCACATACTCCATGATCGAGTACACACTATACTCCAAGTAGATCTCCCCTGATCTTGCTACCTATTGTGTTGCTAATCTCCCTAATCTGGCTACCAATTGTAGATCAACTTGGTTTTACAACACCTGAAAACCTAGACCATGCACACATACACACAACTGCAAATCAATGATCTTACTTACCATGTAGATCTCTCTACACCCTGAAGAACCCTTGTCTTTGCCTCACCAAGTCCTTATGATTATCCAAACCAGTATCCCGATGGATCTCTACCAGATCTTGCAATAACCTATAGATCTACCTGATCATACACACTCTGCACCCCTATGGAACTAGGAGGAACACACCTTACTCTCTTCACTCTGAAGGAGCTAACCTTGCTCTCTCAACTAGCACACTTTAAAATACAACCCATGTGTCTATTATATAGATCCCATGCAAACAATAATTAGACATCCAATTACAATAATTAGAAACTGTAGCTCAAGACTAAAATTAGTCTTTACATGCAAACAACCCATTCAACAAACTAACTGTTTGTCAACAACAAGTTATGGAATGCACAGGCGACCGACGTCAGTCCATGTCTATCTGGAGGTGACCGACATTGGCTGATATATGACCGATGTTGGCAGCCCTGTGCTCTGAATATGACTGACATCAGTTTCTCTACACCTCAATAACCTCCTCATGTTTGCATCCTAGTGAAGCTTTTAGCTCCAAAACTTAACAATGTCCCACTTGGAGATAAACAACTGCACCTATACCTATACCTGTACATCTTCTAATCTATTTCCTGGCTTGTATCCCTCTTCAAGATCAATCCTAAATACCACTGACCATAAAACCTGTGGTGTAACTCCTGTCATGTAAGTAACCTGCCATATCCAAAGTGCATGACCCTGCATAGCATGTATACTTGCTGCTAGTCCATCTCAGATACCTGAGAACCCACTAAACTACTTTTCAGTGCTTCCTTCCCAGATTAACTACAAACATGCTGACAACTCCCACTATTGGGGCAATATCAGGGAGTACACATGTACTCAACCTCATCATGTGATGAGGGACCCTATTTTGTGAACTATCCATCCATAGGTGAGCTACTCAGTTTTGCATCTTGTACTACCTTCACACAATCATCCTGTGACAACATCAACTTGTGATCTTCCCTGTCTTTAGGATTACTCATGCCAAAGAATTTTGTTGCTCCCAAATTATTCATGACATACCACTGAACTAACTTTACCCTTAGCTTAGCAAATCCCTATATGTATGCACCTGCAATAAGCACATCATCCACATACAGTACCAAGATAATGTACTGACTATTATCTAACTTGGTAAAGACAAACACAATGGTTATAATGACATTGACTAAAGCCCTACTTTGTCATACACCCGTCAAACCTATACCACTATCCTACAACTTACTCAAAACCATATGACCTAGCCTTCCATCTCACGTATCCATTCTCTCTATTCTTTAACCAAGGAATCCATTCATCTTTCAGTGCTTTCATATCAGTTGGCAACCCTACCAAATCTCCCATTTGGTTTTGTATCCTAGGAATCAAATTCTTCATTCATGCCATGCTCCCACTATTTCCTAGATCCTTCTTGCTCTATAGTGAGCAATGAGTATAAAGAAGAGGAGTAACGAATTTGAGGCTTACCCTTTCAGTCCTCCATATGGGCATTTGAGACTCCTTGACATCTTGCTATCTGCCTAAAATCCGTTCCAGTGACCGATCTTAGTCACCACATAGTCTGCATCTAACTGACATCAGTTCCATGTGACTGTCTTGACTACCGACACCAATTTCCTTACCAATGTTGGTGTCTACCTATCGCCAACATCGGTTCCCTAATCGATGTCGCTCTTACCCTGCCCGACACCACCAACTCTAGTCTACACATGACCGACATTGGCACCTGTCCATTTGACGCTGGTTCCTCCTACCTGATGCTGATACCTGTGTTCTCCTATGAGTGATGAATTTTTACCCACAAGCTCTCTTTGGATCAAAACCCTATCCAAACTGCCCTGCTCAGAGTTACTCAGCCTCCTCCACTGAACTCTATCCGTCATCTCCTCCATGAACACAATGGCTTTTTAGTTCTTAAGTTTGTCAAACACATCTGACTTCCTTTTAAGAACATGCATCTCCTTCTTGCTCATGTGACCAAGCCTACAAAGCCACGTCTTCGCAATAGAAGAAGAATTAGTAATATAAGTAGATAGATAAAGGATACCTACTTTCTTACTACCTACTAATTCAATTGCATCCTTGGTAACATTCAAAGAATTTAATGTGAGAATTACTGTGCATCTCACATCACCCAACTTTCCTGAAGAAATTAGCCACATCTTCAAGACTGGGACCTGCATGACCTCCTTCAACACCCATGTGTTGGCCATCTACAATTTTAGCCACACTTCCCCTTTGCCAAAACTTTGACAAGGCACACCAGCCCCTAAATAAATCTTTCCAAAGTCTCCAAAGACCTTAACATGGAAAAATACTCTATTTTGGGCTGCATGGAAAGAGGCAACAGAATCTATAAAACAAGATTCTACTTTATCCAAGGAACATATCAGAGCATCCTATGCAACAACACTTGCAACATCTGCTTCTTTAGTTCCTTCATGCTGATCTGCTATCAACCAACAATATTACTTTACCTGCTTTTTCTTTCCATAACACAAAATATGAGAGACAATACCCAATTGTATTAATACTCTTCCAGAAAGAAATTACAATGAAGAGACGCCACACTCTTCCACACCTTACAGGCTTCCCACACCAAGTGTACAGTAATTCACCTTCAAGAGTTCACTCTCTCAATCACGGTCCCAACACACAACTCAAACATAGAGTTGGTGTTCACCTCCAACCAGTCAGTATCACTACTACCAGTACCACCAGTCAGTATCACTACTTCCAGTACACAAGTACTCCACGTACTCCATGACCGAGTACACACCGTACTCTAAGTAGATCTCCCCTAATCTTGCTACTTATTGTGTTGCTGATCTCCCTAATCTTGCTGCCACCTACAAATCAACTTGGCTTTGCAACACCTACAAACCTAGACCATGCACACAGACACACCTACAAATCAATGATCTTACTTACCATGTACATCTCTCTACACCCTGAAGAACCCTTGTCCTTGCCTCACCAAGTCCTTATGATTCTCCAAATCAGTACCTCGGTGGATCTCTACCAGATCTTGTATCAACCTACAGATATTCCTTATCATACACAGTCAGAACTCCTATGGAACTAGGAGGAACACACCTTGCTCTCTTCACTATGAAGGAGCTAACCTTGCTCTCTCAATGAGCACACTTTACAATACAACCCATGAGTCTATTATATAGATCCCATGCAAATAATAATTAGACATCTAATTACAATAGTTAAAAACTGCAGCTCAAGACTAAAATTAGTCTTTACATGTAAACAACCCATTCAACAAACTAACTATTCCTCGACAACCAGTTTTGGAATGCATAGGCGACTGATGTCGGTCCCTGTCTATCTAGAGATGACCAACGTCGATCGATATATGACAGATGTCGACAACCCTGTGCTCTGAATATGACTGATGTCAGTTGGCCTAATCAACATCGATTTCTCTGCACCTCAGCAACCTCCTCCTATTTGCATTTTGGTGAAGCTTTTAGCTCCACAACCTAATAATCTCCCACTTAGAGATAAATAGTTACACCACTACCTATACCTGTACATCATCTAATCTATTTCTTGGCTTGTATCCCTCTTCAAGATCAATCTTGAAGACCACCCACCACAAAACCTATGGTGCAACTCCTGTCATCCAAGTAACCTACCATATCTAAAGTGTATGACCCTGCATAACATGTATACCTACTGCTAGTCCCTCTCAGAGACCTGAGAACCCACTGAACTGCTTTCTAGTGCTTCCTTCTCAGATTGACTACAAACCTATTGACAACTCCCACTACTGGGATAATATCAGGGAGTATGCATGTACTCAACCTCATCATGTGATTGGGGACCCTGTTCTGTGAACTATCCATCCATAGGTGTGCTACCCAGTTTTGCATCCTGTACTACCTTCACACAATCATCCTGTGAGAACATTAACTTGTGATCTTCCCTGTCTCTAGGATTACTCATGCCAAAGAATTTCGCTACTCCCAAATTTTCATGACATACCACTGAACTAATTTTACCCTTAGCTCAGTAAATACCTGTATGTATGCACCTAAAACAAGCACATCATCCACATACAATAACAGGATAATGTAGCGACCATTATCCAACTTGGTAAAGACAAACACAATGGTTACAATGACATTGACTAAAGCCCTACTTTGTCATACACTTGTCAAATCTGTACCACTATCCTGCAGCTTCCTTAAGACCATATGACCTGGCCTTCCATCTCACATATCCATTCTCTCTATTCTGTAACTAAGGAATCCATTTGTCTTTCAGTGCTTTCATATCCGCTGACAACCCTACCAAATCTCCCTTTTGGTTTTACATCCTAGGAATCAAATTCCTCATTCATGCCATGCTCCCACTGTTTCTTGGATCCTTTCTGCTCTGCAGTGACCAATGAGTATAAAGAAGAGGAATAATGAATTTGAGGCTTACTTACCCTTTCATTCCTCCATATGGGCATTTGAGACTCCTTGAAAGCTTGTTGTCTGCCCAAAATCCATTCTAGTGACCGACCTCAGTCACCACACAATCTGCATCTGATCGACGTCGATTCCATGTGATTGTCTTGACTACTGACGCCAATTTCCTAACCAACATTGGTGTCTACCTATCACTGACATCGGTTCCCTGACCGATGTTAATCTCACCCTGCCTGACACCACCAGCTCTGGTCTGCACATGACCAACATCGGCACTTGTCTGTTCGATGTCAGTTCTTCCCGACCGATGTTGATACTTATGTTCTCTTGTGAGTGATGACTTTTTATCCACAAGCTCTCTTTGGATCAAAACCCTATCCAAACTACCCTGCTCAGAGTTAATTAGCCTTCTCCACTGATCTTTGTTCGTCATCTCCTCCATGAACACTAAGGCTTTCCAATTTTTAAGTCTGTCAAACACATCTGACTTCCTCTCAAGAACATGCATCTCCTTCTTTCTCATGTGAGCAAGCATACAAAGCCACATCTTCACAACAAGAAAAGAATCAGTAATATAAGTAAATAGATAAAGGATACCTACTTTCTTACCACTTGCTAATTTAATTGCATCCTTGGTAACATTCCAAGAATCCACTGTGAGAGTTACAATGCATCTCTCATCACCCAACTTTCTTGAAGAAATTAGCCACATCTTCAAGACTGGGACCTGCATGGCCTCCTTCAACACCCATGTGTTGGCCGTCTACAATTTCAGCCACACTTCTCCTTTGCCAAAACTTTGAAAAGGCACACCAGCGCCTAAATAAATCTTTCCAAAGTCACCAAAGACCTTAACATGGAAAAATACTCTATTTTGGGCTACATGGAAAGAGGCAATAGAATCTATAAAATAAGATTATACTTTATCCAAGGAACATACTAGAGCATCTTATGCAACAACACCTGTAACATCTGCTTCTTCAGTTCCTTCATGCTGATATGCTATCAACCAACAATATTTATTTACCTGCTCTTTCTTTCTATAACACTGTAATTGACCATTCAAGCCTTTGAATTCCTCCATTCTTAGTGTACTTTCTTCTGCCATTGCTATAGTCCCACTCAATCAGAAACCCTTGAGAGTGACCTGTAATCAAACACAAACCTACTCCCTATAACCTTAGCTCTGATACCACTTGTCAGGATCTAGAAAGCACAATTGATTACCATGTACAAGCAACTAAATATGCAGAATTTAACCAGAATCACAACTAGAATTTAGAAACAACATAAAATATGAGAGACAATACCCAATTGTATTAATACTCTTCCAAAAAGAAATTACAATGAAGAGACACCACACTCTTCCACACATTACAGGCTTCCCATACCAAGTGTACAATAATTCACCTTCAAGAGTTCATTCAATCATGGTCCCAACACACAACTCAAACATAGAGTTGGTGTTCACCTCCAACCAGTCAGTATCACTACTACTAGTACACAAGTACTCCATGTACTCCATGATTGAGTACACACTATAATCCAATTAGATCTCCCTTGATCTTGCTACCTGTTGTGTTGTTGATCTCTCTAATCTTGCTGCCACCTGCAAACCTAGACCACACACACACACACACCTAAAAATCAATGATCTTACTTACCATGTAGATCTCTCTACACCCTGAAGAACCCTTGTCCTTGCTTCACCAAATCCTTATGATTCTCCAAACCAGTACCCCGGTGGATCTCTACCAGATCTTGCAACAACCTATAGATCTACTTGATCATACACACTCGACACCCCTATGGAACTAGGAGGAACACACTTTGCTCTCTTCACTCTTAAGGAGCTAACCTTGCTCTCTCAACTAGCACACTTGACAATACAGCCCATTAGTCTATTATATAGATCCCATGCAAATAATAATTAGAAATCTAATTATAATAATTAGAAACCACAGCTCAAGACTAAAATTAGTCTTTACATGCAAATAACCTGTTCAACAAACTAACTATTCATCAACAACCAATTTTGGAACACACAGGCGACCGACGTTGGTCCCTATCTATCTAGAGGTGACCGACATCAGCCGATATATGACCGATGTTGGCAGCCCTATGCTCTGAATATGACTGACATCAGTTGGCCTAACTGACATTAGTTTCTCTACACCTTAGCAACCTCTTATTTGCATCCTGGTGAAGCTTTTAGCTCCATAACCTAACAATATCCCACTTAGAGATAAATAGCTGCACTTGTACCTGTACCTGTACATCATCTAATCTATTTCCTAACTTTTATCCCTCTTCAAGATCAATCTTGAAGACCACCCACCACAAAACTTGTGGTGCAACTCCTGTCATCTAAGTAAACTACCATATCTAAAGTGCATGACTCTACATAGCATGTATACCTACTGCTAGTCCCTCTCAGATACTTGAGAATCCACTAAACCGCTTTTCAGTGCTTCCTTCTTGGATTGACTACAAACCTACTGACAACTCCCACTACCGGGACAATATCAGGGAGTACACATGTACTCAACCTCATCATGTGATTGGGGACCCTATTCTATGAACTATCCATCCATAGGTGTGTTTCTCAGTTCTGCATCTTGCACTACCTTCACACAATCATCCTGTGACAACATCAACTTATGATCTTTCCTGTCTCTAGGATTACTCATGCCAAAGAATTTCGCTGCTCCCAAATTCTTCATGACATACCACTGAACTAACTTTACCCTCATCTTAACAAATCCCTGTATGTATGCACCTGCAACAAGCACATCATCCACATACAGTAACAGGATAATGTAGTGACCATTATCCAACCTAGTAAAGATAAACACAATGGTTACAATGACATTGACTAAAGCCCTGCTTTGTCATACACCCGTCAAACTTGTACCACTATCCTGTAGCTTCCTCAAGACCATATGACCTAGCCTTTCATCTCACGTATCCATTCTCTCTATTCTTTAACCAAGGAATCCATTCATCTTTTAGTGCTTTCATATCGATTGGCAACCCTACCAAATCTCCCGTTTGGTTTTGCATCCTAGGAATCAAATTCCTCATTCGTGCCATGCTCCCATTATTTCCTAGATCCTTCTTGCTCTATAGTGAGCAATGAGTATAAAGAAGAGGAATAATGAATTTGAGTCTTACTTACCCTTTCAGTCCTCCATATGGGCGTTTGAGACTCCTTGATAGCTTGCTGTCAGCCCAAAATCCATTCCAGTGACTGACCTCGGTCACCACATAGTCTGCATCCGACTGACATCAGTTCCATGTGACTGTCCTAACTACCAATGCCAGTTTCCTGACTGACATCGGTGTCTACCTGTCACCGACATTGATTCCCTGACTGACATCAGTCTTACCCTACTTGATACCACCAGCTCTGGTCTACACATGACTGACATCGACACCTGTCTGTTCGACGCCGGTTCCTCCTGACTGACACTGGTACCTGTGTTCTCCTTTGAGTGATGACTTTTTACCTGCAAGCTCTCTTTGGATCAAAACCCTATCCAAACTACCTTGCTCAGAGTTACTCAGCCTTCTCCACTGATCTCTGTTCGTCATCTCCTCCATGAACACCAAGGCTTTCCAGTTCTTAAGTTTGTCAAACACATCTGACTTCCTCTTAAGAACATACATCTCCTTCTTTCTCATGTTACCAAGCCTACAAAGCCACGTCTTCACAATAGAAGAAGAATCGGTAATATAAGTAGATAGATAAAGGATACCTACTTTCTTACAACCTGCTAATTCAAGTGCATCCTTGGTAACATTCCAAGAATCTGCTATGAGAGTTACTCTACATCTCTCATCACCCAAATTTTCTGAAAAAATTAGCCACATCTTCAAGACTGGGACCTACATGACCTCCTTCAACACCCATGTGTTGGCCGTCTGTAATTTCAGCCGCACTTCCCCTTTGCAAAAACTTTGACAAGGCACACAAGCCCCTAAATAAATATTTCTAAAGTCTCCAAAGACCTTAACATGGAAAAGTACTCTATTTTGGGCTGCATGGAAAGAGGCAATAGAATCTATAAAACAAGATTCTACTTTATCCAAGGAACATACCAGAGCATCTTATGCAACAGCACTTGCAACATCTGCTTCTTCAATTTCTTCATGCTGATCTGCTATCAACCAACAATATTTCTTTACCTGCTCTTTCTTTCCATAACACCATAATTGACCATTCGTGCCTTTGAATTCCTCCATTCTTAGTGTACTTTCTTCTACCATTACTATACTCCCACTCAATCAGAAACCCTTGAGAATGACCTGCAATCAAACACAAACTTGCTTCCTGCAACCTTAGCGCTAATACCACTTGTCAAGATCTAGGAAGCACAATTAATTACCATGTACAAGCAACTAAATATGTGGAATTTAACCAAAATCACAAGTAACTAAAATTTAGAAACAACACAGAATATGAGAGACAATACCCAATTGTATTAATACTCTTCTAGAAAGAAATTATAATGAAGAGATGCCACACTCTTCCACACCTTACAGGCTTCTCACACCAAGTGTATAGTAATTCACCTTCAAGAGTTCACTCTCTCAATCATGGTCCCAACACATAACTCAAACACAGGGTTGATGTTCACCTCCAACCAGTCAGTATCACTACTGCCAGTACCACCAGTCAGTATCACTACTCCCAATACACAAGTACTCCACGTACTCCATGACTGAGTACACATCGTACTCTAAGTAATTCTCCCCTAATCTTGCTACCTATTTTGTTGCTAATCTCCTTGATCTTGTTACCACCTATAGATAAACTTGGTTTTGCAACACTTGCAAACCTAAACCATGCACACACACA
Source organism: Torreya grandis (assembly GCA_037957365.1). Classification (NCBI taxonomy): domain Eukaryota; kingdom Viridiplantae; phylum Streptophyta; class Pinopsida; order Cupressales; family Taxaceae; genus Torreya; species Torreya grandis. The sequence continues at coordinate 2,698,210 of JARHVA010001355.1, forward strand.
CACACGTGCAAATCAATGATCTTACTTACCATGTAGATCTCTCTACACCCTGAAGAACTCTTGTCCTTGCCTCACCAAGTCTTTATGATTCTCCAAACTAGTACCCTAGTGGATCTCTACCAGATCTTGCAACAACCTACAGATCTACCTGATCATACACACTCAACACCCCTGTGGAACTAGGAGGAACACACCTTGCTCTCTTCACTCTGAAAGAGCTAACCTTGCTCTCTCAAATAACACACTTTACAATATAGCCCATGAGTCTATTATATAGATCCCATGCAAACAATAATTAGAAATCCAATTACAATAATTAGAAACCATAGCTCAAGACTAAAATTAGTCTTTGCAAATAATCCATTCAACAAACTAACTATTCATCAACAACCAGTTCTAGAATGCACAGGTGACCAACGTCGGTCCTTGTCTATCTGGAGGTGATCGATGTCGCTGATATATGACCGATGTCAGCAATGCTTTGCTATGAATATGACCAACATTAGTTGGCTTGACCGACGTCAGTTTCTCTGCACCTCAACAACCTCCTCCTATTTGCATCTTGGTGAAGCTTTTAGCTCCACAACCTAACAATCTCTCACTTAGAGATAAACAATTGTACCTATACCTATACCTATACCTGTACATCATCTAATCTATTTCTTAGCTTGTATCCCTCTTCAAGATCAATCCTAAAGACCACCCACCACAAAACCTATGGTGTAACTCCTATTATCTAAGTAACCTGCCATATTCAAAGTGCATGACCCTGCATAGCATGTATACCTGCTGCTAGTCCCTCTCAGATACTTGAGAACCCACTAAACCACTTTCTAGTGATTCCTTCTTGGATTGACTACAAACTTGCTGATAACTCCTACTACTGGAAAAATATTAGGGAGTACACATGTACTCAACCTCATCATGTGATTGGGGACACTATTTTGTGAACTATCCATTCATAGGTGTGCTGCCCAGTTTTACATCCTGTACTACCTTCACACAATCATCCTGTGACAACATCAACTTGTGATCTTCCCTGTCTCTAGAATTACTCATGCCAAAGAATTTCACTGCTCCCAAATTCTTCATGACATACCACGGAACTAACTTTACCCTTAGCTCAACAAATCCCTATATGTATGCACCTACAACAAGCACATCATCCACATACAGTAATAGAATAATGTAGTGACCATTATCCAACCTGATAAAGACAAACACAATGGTTACAATGACATTGACTAAAGCCCTACTTTGTCATACACCCGTCAAACTTGTACTAGTGTCCTACAACTTCTGCAAGACCATATGACCTGGCCTTCCATCTCATGTATCCATTCTATCTATTCTTTAATCAAGGAATCCATTCATCATTCAGTGATTTCATACTGGATGGCAACCCTACCAAATATCCCATTTGGTTCTGCATCCTAGGAATCAAATTATTCATTCATGCCATGCTCCCACTATTTCCTAGATCCTTCCTACTCTGCAATGAACAATGAGTATAAAGAAGAGGAATAAAAAATTTGAGGCTTACTTACCCTTTCAGTCCTCCATATGGGTGTTTGAGACTCCTTGACAGCTTGATGTCTGCCCAATATCTGTTCTAGTGACCGACCTCAGTCACCACATAGTCTGCATCTAACTGATGTCGTATCCATGCGACTATCCTGACTATCGATGCTAGTTTCTTGACTGACATTGGTGTCTACCTATCATCGACATAGGTCTTACCCTACCTGACACCACCAGCTCTAGTCTACACATGACTGACATTAGCACCTATCTGTTCGATGCCAGTTCCTCCTGATCAATGTCGGTACCTGTGTTCTCCTGTGAGTGATGATTTTTTACCTGCGAACTCTCTTTAGATTAAAAGCCTGTCCAAACTACCCTGCTTAGAGTTACTCAACCTTCTCCACTGATCTCTATCCATCATCTCCTCCATGAACACGAAGGCTTTCCAATTTTTAAGTCTATCAAATAGATCTGACTTCCTCTTAAGAACATGCATCTCCTTCTTGCTCATGTGACCAAGCCTACAAAGCCACATCTTCACAACAGAAGAAGAATCAATAATATAAGTAGATAGATAAAGGATACCTACTTTCTTACCACCTGTTAATTCAAGTGCATCCTTGGTAACATTCCAAGAATCCATTGTGAGAGTTACTATGCATCTCTCATCACCCAACTTTCCTGAAGAAATTAGCCACATCTTCAAGACTGAGACCTGCATGACCTCCTTCAACACCCATGTGTTGGCCATCTATAATTTTAGCCGCACTTCCCCTTTGCCAAAAATTTGACAAGGCACACCAGCCCCTAAATAAATCTTTCCAAAGTCTCCAAAGACCTTAACATGGAAAAATACTCTATTTCGGGCTGCATGGAAAGGGGCAATAGAATCTATAAAATAAGATTCTACTTTATCCAAGGAACATACTAGAGCATCCTGTGCAACAACACCTGCAACATCTACTTCTTTAGTTCCTTCATGTTGATCTGCTATCAACCAACAATATTTCTTTACCTGCTCTTTCTTTTCATAACACCGTAATTGACCATTTGTGCTTTTGAATTCCTCCATCCTTAGTGTACTTTCTTTTGCCATTGCTATACTCCCACTCAATCAAAAACCCCTGAGAGTGACCTATAATCAAACATAAACCTACTCCCTACAACCTTAGCTTTGATACCACTTGTCAGGATTTAGGAAGCACAATTGATTACCATGTACAAGCAACTAAATCTGTAAAATTTAACCAAAATCACAAGTAACTAGAATTCAAAAACAACACAAAATATGAGAGACAATACCCAATTGTATTAATACTCTTTCAGAAAGAAATTACAATGAAGAGATGCCACACTCTTCTACACCTTATAGGCTTTCCACACCAAGTGTACAATAATTCACCTTCAAGATTTCACTCTCTCAATCATGGTCCCAACACACAACTCAAACACAGAGTTGGTGTTCACCTCCAACCGGTCAGTATCACTACTACCAGTACCACTAATTAGTATCACTACTGCCAATACACAAGTACTCCATGTACTCCATGATCAAGTACACACTGTACTCCAAGTAGATCTCCCTTGATCTTGCTACCTGTTGTGTTGCTGATCTCCCTGATCCTACTACCACCTGCAGATTAACTTGGTTTTGCAATACCTACAAACCTAAACCATGCACACACACATACACACACCTACAAATCAATGATCTTACTTACCATGTAGATCTCTCTACACCCTGAAGAACCCTTGTTCTTACCTCACCAAGTCCTTATGATTCTCCAAACCAGTACCCCAATGGATTTCTACCAGATCTTGCAACAACCTATAGATCTACCTGATCATACACACTCGGCACCCCTATGGAACTAGGAGGAACACACCTTGCTCTCTTCACTCTGAAGGAGCTAACCTTGCTCTCTCAACTAGCACACTTTACAATACAACCCATGATTCTATTATATAGATCCCATGCAAACAATAATTAGACATCCAATTACAATAATTAGAAACTGTAGCTCAAGACTAAAATTAGTCTTTACATGAAAACAACCTGTTTAATAAACTAACTATTCATCAACAACCAGTTCTGGAATGCACAAGCGATCGACATCGGTCCCTGTCTATCTGGAGGTGACTAATGTCGATCGATATATGACCGATGTAAATAGCCCTATGCTCTAAATATAACTGATGTCGGTTGGGCTAACCAACATTGATTTCTTTGCACCTCAGTAACTTCCTCCTATTTGCATCTTGGTGAAGCTTTTGGCTCCACAACCTAACATGCATGTGTCTTTAATGAACCAGTGGGATTGCTATCTTCATGGCCAAAAGACTACTATATTCAGATCCTTCCTAAAAGTGTTCCTCCTAACATTAGGCTGTGCCACTACCCATTTAAAAAAAATATCAAGATCAAGATGCTCATTCAAGACTTACTAAATCAAGGCATTATTCACCCTAGTCCTAACCCATATTTGTCCCTAATTCTCCTTGTCCAAAAAAAAGGGTCATAGTGCCTCTATATTGACTTCTATGCATTTAATCACATCACAATTAAGGATACATTCATTGTCCTTATTCTTTATGAGCTTCATGTCACTCATTTTTTCTCCAAGTTGGATCTCCATTTTGGATATCACTAGATCTAGCTTCATGAGGATGATATCCCTAAGACAACTTTTTGTACGCATGATGGCCACTATGAGTTTTTGGTCATTCCTTTTGGCCTCACTAATTCTCCTTTAACATTTTAGGTATTGATGAATAAAATATTCTAGACTTACCTATGGAAATTCATTCTAGTCTTCTTCAATGATATCCTCATCTATATTAAAACATGGTCTAAGCATCTCCAACATCTGGAGCTCATACTACAACTTATCTTTGATCATCATCTCTATGTGAAATAGTCAAAATGTGCTTTTTGCCAAGATGAAGTGGAGTATCTCAAGCATATTATTTCATCCCAAGGGGTTTATGTGGATCCCAAAAAAATAGCTACCATGACAGATTGACCTTATCCTCAGCCATTCAAGAGCCTTTATGGTTTTCTGGGGTTGACTAGATACTATTGCAAGTTTGCCAAGGATTAAAGGAAGATTAAAGATTTGCTAATAGATATGTTGAAAAAGTATGGTTTTACATGGACATAAGTTATTGAGTGTGCATTTAAACAATTGAAATAAGCTATATGTATTACATTTGTTCTAACTATGCTAGATTTTGCCAAGACCTTCACTATCGAGAGTGATGCTTGCAACAATGGACTTGGCATTTTTCTCTTCTAGGAAGGATGCCCCATTTCATTCACCTATAAATCCCTTTTTTACAATAATTTATTACTTTATACTTATGATAAGGAAATTATGGCCATTTTATATGCATTATAGAAGTGGTAGCCATACCTACTAGGGAATCATTTTTCATCAAAATTGATCACCAAAGTTTGAAATATTTCCTTGAAAAATGGGTCTCCACCCCATCACAATAGAAATGGGTCAAAAAACTCATGGTTTATGACTATGAGATCACTTACAAGAAGGGTAAATATAATATTATGGTTGATTCTATGTCTCACACATTTAAGGACCAAGCTTCCCTTTCATCTATTTCTATATCTATTCTGAATTGGATGTACATTGTATAGTAGGGTATGTCAATGATTCCTCATTATCTCAAATTATTCAATAGTTAGCCACTAACCCCTCTTCTATACCACATTATTCTTTGGATGGTGCTTCTCTATAATATAAGGTTCATCTGGTGCTTCCCCAAAACACAAATCTTTAGCAAGATATATGAACTCTATTCTTCTCCATTTGTAGGGCACTTAGGGTTTCTCAAAACTTATAAATTGGCATGACAACTTATTTTGGAAGGGAATAAAAAAGGTAATTCAATATATGGTCACTAAATGTGATACCTAACAATGTAACAAGGGTGAAAAAACACTCATTCCTAGGTTTCTCTAACCCTTTCCCATCCCTACTAGGATTTAGATAGATATTTATATGGATTTCATTGAGGGGCTTCCTAAATTTAGAGGGAAAATAGTGATCTTAGTTGTGGTTGATCACCTCTCTAAATATAATCATTTTTTTTCCCTAAGCCATCCTTATACCACCTCCATATTCGCATAAATTTTCTTGGACAAAATTTTTCATATTCATGGCATTCCTTCTTCCATTGTCTTAGATTGTGATGTAACCTTCACCAACCATTTTTTAATATAAATTTTTTGATGCATCAACACCCATATGAAGATGGCTTTTAGGTATCATCCATAAAGAGATGGCTAGACTAAAATTGTCAACAAATGCTTAGAAACTTTCCCTTGTTACTTCACCTCAAAATAACAACATCAATGGGAAAAGAGTCTCCCTCTCACTACATGGTGTTATAATACCTACTACCACACTTCAAATAAAATGAATCCCTATGAAGCAGTCTATGATAAGCACCACTAATGCTCCTTCTGTACACCCATAGTAGTTCACTAGTTCAAGAAGTTGACATGCTTCTCTGAAATTGAGATCAGATCCTTAGTATCCTATGGGACAATCTTGATATGGCATAAAATATAATGAAACAATAGGCTGATCAACACCATTCCAAGTGTACTTTCCAATTAGGTGATATGGTTTTTATTTTCCTATAACCAACCATATAAGCAATCCTTATTAAAACTCAAAGGGTATCATAAGCTAGCTCCTAATTTCTATGGCCCATATAAGGTTCTCTAAAAAATTAGGTTAGTTGATTATAAGTAAGAGCTCCCACCTTCTTCCCAAGTTCACCTAGTATTTCATATTTCTTGTTTGAAGAAAGTTATTGGCATAAAAATTAGAGTGTAGACTATTTTACCAAAACTTGATAATTAAGGATCCATCCTTATTTAGCTAGAGGAAATATTGGATAGGCACACATGCTAAATTCACTCCTGATACATCATAGAGGTATTAATTTAGTGGCACAAAATACAACTAGAGGATGCAACATGGAAACTACTATATTAGATTCAACACCAATTCTCACATCTAAAGCTTTGAGGACAAAGCTTTTTCTAAGGAGGCAATGTTAGGAACCCATGCTAACCCTTCTCTTTATTTTTTTAGTATATTAGTTATTAAGGATGAATATGCTTTGTAAGTCATCCTGTGAGCATTTTTTTATATCCCACATTCATAGGAAGTAGTAGTTTCTTAGAGTATACTTAGCATATAAGTAAGTGTTAAGGCCAATTATGACATCCACTAATTTATTGTATTGAGCTTGCTCAAAGGAGGTTTCACCCTCAAAGTGGCCTATGATCAATATAATCCTTTTGATGCTTCTACTAATTATATAAATTTGTTATTTTTTACATTTTAATTAATTTGTTATAGGGAGATCCTCTCACTATGGTTTTTGAGCATACATGATTGCTACACTAAAGGGAGATGAACTTGATGAACCAATGAACATAATGCACCTCAAACATTTATATGCTTGAGGGACTCATATTATCATTGACAAGGTTCATCTAAGTTATGCCAAATTATACCTATTATTTGTACTATGATTTTCTGTTCTACCATACCCTTATCCTTTTGTGAGCCATTTCCTATTTACCTAAGCCCAACTATTACATTTGGCCTTGGTTCTGATTCATTTGTACTTTAGGTACATTCAATGGTTATCGATAGATTTAGTCTCAATAGTTGTTTAAAAATTATATGTTTAAATGATATTATATGAAAGTAGTATGACAATGGTCCTAACAATTACATCCTTCATTTCTTATTACATTCCCACATCGTGCTATTAATTATAACTTCATATGGGTAAATTAGTACCACTAACCCTTTCTCATTGTTTCCTAATTATAAACTCCTTTAATAAAATTGGGAGAAAAATGTTTACCATACATTGCCACATCACCTTACCATTACTATTACTACTTGCCTTGACATTTGCCTTTATTTAGAACTTGCTAGTACTTAGTCAGACACCTTTTATGAAGGGATAACTACAGGGACTTGAGGTTTTGTAGGACTATATAGGCTGTGCTTGATTCAAATTGAGGTCAACTTAATCTCCCCTTTGATATTCTCTCACAATTTTATAAGGATTTTAAATTAAGAACTTTCATCATTTTGTGAGAAACCTATGCCACACTCTCACCATTTTGATAGATAGACCGCTCTATATTTCATAATTTTTTATTGAGTTGAGATGTCTAGAAAATTTCAAAACCCATAAAATTTTGTAAATGATTTCAAAAATATTAAAATCATGAAAATTAGCTTAGAATTTCCATGAAAGATATCAAGTTGTCAAATTTTTTTGGGATGGGCCATCTTATTTGTTTAATTTATTTCTAAACCACCTTGATCTTTTTCCTCCCATTTCTTGGAGAACTACATCGCCTTGAAGTCTATACAAAATATGTAGGCAACACCTAGATACATGGGGTATCTTGGGTTATCTCAATCACATTTTCCTTTATTTTTAAATCACTTCTTAGCCTTAACGATCTTGAGATCCCTAACTATTTCATGATCAATCACTTGTCATTTAGTTTTCCCATCCTTACTAGCCTCAATCCGTATGCTCTCATTATTTTATGAGTTCATGTTGTGAGAATTATGTATTCAAATTTAATACACTAATGACCATTTCATTTTTATTAATGCTCTCTCTATTTTATGAGTGACCATTGCCTATGCTCTCACCATTTTGTGAGCTCATTATAATTCCAAGCCTTAGATGTAGTAAACACTATGAATTACCAATTTAGTTCATTTTTGGATACTTGTCTCTTGAATTTTAGTTTGGTTTTATCCTAAACCATACTTTCACATTTACATGTTTTGTTTGTGTTGATGTTTTCATAATTTTGGAATGATATCCCCTATTTTATCACACACTTGCCATTTTGCGAGGTCATCCTATTTTTCCTCTACAAGTCAATCATGTTCTCTTATCATTAATTTTATTTTATTCCATATCTTGGGAGAACTAAATTTGGCCTTAAGTTTATATTAGATCTTATGTTTTTGTAACTATGTATATAGCATCCACTTGCCTATTGCATCTTGAGTTAGCTTAGCTAGCGCTTCTTTTTCTTCTATTCCCCCTATCTATTTTTTTTGTGTCATTGTCTCCAATGGCATGGGGGTAATGTTATTTTTTGTTTGTGTCAATATCTCTTATTATGTAGGGGCAATATTCATCATCATATTTGTGTCTTTATTTCCCTCTTCACTAGGGGAAACCTTGTACCAATTGTTCTTGTGTTGTTTTATCATGTGTCATTACTACGTAACTTAGGAGTCACCCTATTACCAAGAGTAACAAATTTATTACACATACACAAAAAAAAATGTTTTCTATTTATGCTAACATTATGATTAAACATTATCTATATATTGTTGTTTATTTAGCTTAGTATGTCTAGCCTAGTTTGCTTACTGCACTTTAATTTGCTTTGAATTATTTAGTTGTTTTTTATTATTTTGTTCATGTTGTTTTTTACATGGTTTGCTTGTTTTGTTTATTCATTTGCTTATTTTATCAATTTTTGTTTGTGCTTCATTTGTTTGTTTGTTTGTTTATTTTTGTTTGTTGGTGTTTTGTTTGTGTGTTTTGTTATTTAGTTTATTTATTTTTGTTTTGTTTGTGTTTATTTATTTGTTTGTTTGTATCGTGTTTGTTTTTATTAGTTTTTTATTGTGTTTATGTTTATTAGTTTTTTATTGGTGTTTTGTTGTTTTGTTGTATTGGTGTATTGCTATTTTGTTGTTTATTTCAATAGTTGGTTTATTTTATTAGATTTGTTTGTTCCTAATTTGTTATTTGTTTGTACACTTCATTTATATTATCAGTTTTATCTGTCTGTCTATTTGTTTGGATAGTTTATTTATAGTTTTATCATTTATATTTGTTTATTCATTCTATTTGTTTGTTTGTTTGTTTTTGGTTTTTATGTTTGTAAATTGTTTTTATTTTTATTGTCTTGTTTGTTTATATTTTTTCCTCTAAATTTTGTTGTATATATATTTTTTTGTTTTTTTGTCTATTTTGTTTTGTTTTTGTTTGTTTTCTTGTTTTTCTTTGTTTGTCTGTATAGTTTATTTGTGTTTTGTTTTGTTTATTTTTATCTGTTCATTTGTTTTGATCTTTTTATTTATTTGTTTTTCCTTTTAATCCTTGGTTTCCATAAGTTTATTACATTTTATTTACACTTAAATCTTCGTTATCCATATCATGTACTTAGGTTGTGAATTTTTGTATTTAGTCTTACACTTAATTTATTTATTATATTCACACTTTAGATTTAATTATTCATATCTTATTCCTAGGTTTTTTATATTTACATTTAAATTAATTTTTCCATGCTTAGGGTATATATTTCCATTTTAGTTACCCATAACTACCATGCATAATATCACAGACTAAAGCAAAAATATGTTCACATGGAGTTTATTATAGTGATATAATAAACTACCCTAGCACATGACTCAATACATGAGTAATAAACAAAAAAAAATGATTTATTATGTGTTTATACATATGAGCATCTCTGAATAAGCATTCATATAAGTCATTCAACATAATTAGATGATAACCAATAGAACATCTCATAAACATGGCATGAAAAATAAATGAATAGAGCATATGTAATCATAAACATTAAAAATGTTAAAATATCCATAATGTTAATCAATTATAATCAATGGTAAACATGAGATAATCAAAATAATAAGCATGACATCATGTATTTATCAAGAAATATCATATATATGTACATCAGCCTCGAAGGACCCAAAAATGAATGTCAATGTATCTCAAATGTTATATACATAAAAGTTATATACATATCATGATGGTGTCTTATAAATACATAAGTATACTAATACAATGGGTACAATGCCATAGGCCAAAATAATGCCAAACTATGCCAAAATGCTAAGGTTTGTGTGATCAATTCTAGCTATGTGTGTCCATGGGAACTATAGCTAGAAAAGGCCTTGGTGGCTCTAGTGGTCTTGCTAGCATAGGTTAAGGATAATGAACAAAATAAATTAAGGTACCTAGATCATGAGTCCTAGTTTGAGACCAACCATATCTGCTCCCTACCCTTTGTGCATCCTAGATCTCAAAAGTAACCACTTGATATGCTTTGGGCATAATAGAATCATAGGATGCCTGTAGTAGGATGCCTCATCCTTAGCCCAAAGGCTCACTAGAATAATATGTGAGATGTCATCCTATGTAATGCCTCCTAGATCTACATCTTAATCTTATCTCAGTTTATCTATAGTGGTTAATGCTTGATCATGCTCACTAATGACTTGATATCTCTCTATTATGAGCTAGCCTTGTACCTCACCATATTGACTATTTTGGACTATAGTTGAGTGATATCTAATTGTATCCATGTCATATAATTATTCCTCATATCCATGGTGCCTTTTATGTTAGATACTTGATGTTTAAAACTGACCACCTCTCATATCTAAGTACTAACCTCTTACTCAAGCATATTAGTATCTATGCTTGTTATAGCTATACTAGAAGGCCTTGCTTAGCCTAAGACAACTTGTGCCAATACCACTATTATCAATCTAGGGTTCAATAGCATGACTTCCATCCCCTCCATCATATCCTCCATCCCAACCATCATCATCATCATCCCCAACCTCACTCTCCTGCTAATTACTACTGATACCACTCAAGGATTTGGCCTTCATCTCCTTAATATCCATAGTATCCTAACCCCTTACTAGTAATGGCACTATCAGACTCAAAGGGAACATGTGTAACCACAAGTCTATGAAATCTAAAGTGATCCCTACATCTATGGCTCCTCTTGTGTAGGCCCAAATAACCTATGGTATGTGTTGTCACTAAATTTTTCACCCTTCAAGAGGCAGTTCAAAAATTATCCAAATTGAGTGGAACATGAGATTACCCCTAGACTTGTGGGTTGTCTATAGTAGGGGTAAACCTCTAGATTAAAGGGATAGTTCCCTTAATATGTCTATTGAAGCTCATCACCTATACTACTGACTTGTTAGGGTGAAAAGGGATATAGAGAACATGCAAAGAAACCAAATATAATGGGGTGATGCACTAAGTTAATATCCACAAGACTACCATATACTTGCACTATGAATATGATTCACAAAACTAACTTCAACATCAAAAGCTTCTCTAGCATAAGCGTTTCAATATGGAGGTGAGATGCAATGTATATCTTAAGGTGAATGAATAAGATGTCTATTTTTAAACACTATTACCATTCCATGTAATTAAATACATACAAGAACACTAACTACTCTTCATGTGACCTATTAGAGATCAAAATACTTGTAAAAACACATGAAAGAGTAAGGTGAACATAAAGATAGATAGTTACCACTTGTCATTCAACTATGCACTACTTCACACACTTAAACAATAAGTTTTAAACTCAAAAATAAATTTAAATATTTTATTCAAAGGTAAAAATAGTACTCAAACTAGCAGGGCTTCACCATACCAGATGTTGATTTTTTACAAATCCAAAAGTGGCTACTTATACAGAGAAGTTTGAAGAGAGAGAGAGGGGCATAGTAGGAGAAGATTGATAAGTATATTCATGAGTTACAAAAATAAAATGATTTATGAGACAATCCAAGAAGAATTTCAAGGTCATGTGTCTCACTCCTAAAGAAACTCAAACCTTCAAAGTGAAGTAGGAGTTATAACTTGGCTTGACACCTTGACTAACTTCTTGAAAAATGCCCTTATTTACAGGAAAGGAGTGAAAATGGGATTTAAAATCATGAATTAAAAATTAAATGATATTAGGAAACTCATTAGACATATTACATGCCTTAATAAACTCCTCTGATTTGACATTCCATTATTCATGTGCATAGGTGTCTTGAAACTCTTTATTTCCTATGTCTAGCTTGGTCCAAGTGGCCCAAAACTCAATTTCATCTTATTCAAGTCATAATATCCCCATGAATGGTCTTAAATTATGTTATCATGTTTAAAATAAACTATTTTGGTTCTTGGAACAATTCCCAAGTATTTTTTTACTCCTTATGCCCTTACTAGGCCTAGTTTCCTTGTAACCCTAAAAACCTTTAAACCTCATTGTGTAGGGATTTATAAAAATGGAATTGAAAAAATGATGAAATATTATACTAACCATTATTTCCTTACATATCCATGTCAAATTTCATCCTTTGACTCTGAGTGAAAGTTCATCTTTTCTACCTTTCTCTCTCTTAAATTAGACCTCCTTGCTTAGAACCCTATGTTCTTTCTCTAGACTTCTGCCACATGTTTGAAATCACCCAAAAAAAATTGATTCATTTTAATTAGGATATCAAAAACCTCCATTTAAATTTTGAGGTCTTGGGACCTTGTGGAAGTATGCAAACAAAGAAATTACCTTATCACCTAGTCTTATTTTGAGCCTCTTTGAAACTGATTTAGAAAATGAGCTTGGTTTGACCATATCCATAATATAATGTTAATTTTTTTGGAATTTAATAGCTATTACACATTAAAAATGACATCATATAATGATTGGGAAGTTCTCATTTTCTTAGAACACCTATAAAACACAAAAAATTAAGTAAAATAAGGCATTTGTAACAGTTTGTAAAAATGACATCAACATAAAAATTACATGTGGATAACCTCCTTTGAGTCATAAATAAAATAAAATATGTTTTATGGTAAAAATATGGCACTATATGTGCTTTGGTGGTATTTTTTCCTTGACTAGTCACTATCAGGGTTTTAGGAGGGTTTAAGACCTATTTGGCATCTTAACAATTGTTCATAAATAATATATCACCAATTAACATAATTAAACTTTTAAAAAATTATTTAATGACCTAATAAACTATCCCAATGGCTCATATTCCCATTCAAAGTGTGAGAGATGGTGTGAGTGTCTGAAGTGGCTCCTTAAGTAGCAGTCTTATTATTTCTTGATCTCAAGATAGGTCCAAATTGGGTTCTAGGCCTCAAAAATCCATCTAACTATTGGGAGAAGTTTATAAACATCCAAAAAAACATTCCCCATGGTTATATATTATTTGGTAGTGATTTTTACCCCCTTTCATGCATCTGGTGTACTAGTCAGGGTACTTGGGGTTATAGGTTTGTCACCTTCTTGCTAGCCTTCAAGGGCATTGGACGGAAAAATGAGGTGTGTTTCCACCTAAAATTATATTGAGACAATTTTAATTTATGTATACTAACTCAAGGTCCCTTCATGGTATTTTAAATACTTGTTTCATGATTTTGAGTTTAAACTGACCCCTTGGTCTCATGACTACCCCTTACCAATGGAGTGAGCAAGGTCTAAGATAAAATAGTGGGTATATCCACTATCTATGTGGATTTGAATTTAACATGGATGAATTGATATACTCATGAAAACCATTTGTACCATATCTCAAAGTGTGGCTATGCCTATAAAATCCTCAAAACACCATCTTACCTCATGATTGGCTATAGGCTGTATGTGTCCTTGATTGACTATGTATGGAGTTTGAGCTTAGTTTGGTTCATATTATACAATAATTTACTTTAGTATAAAAAATACTTATGAATTTTTTATCTATCTGAGGTGGACCTCAGATCATCTCCATAACATCTATGTTCTTCCTTTTAGGCTTATGACTAGCCTATGTCATGTAGCCTGTAGGTGCCTATTTAGGATGGGTGACAATATTATTTATGTTTAGACCTCACTAATCTCATCATCAATATCCTAAAATGACCTTGACTTATTTTTAGTTCCAATTGGGTTCAAAAACCTTTCAAACCCCTCTATATTATTTCCTAGGCTTGATATCACTCTATTCCACTAGCAACATGTAGGTGCTTGTTAGGGATCATGACTATGTGTTGGAGTTTGAGACTTCAAATTGAAATAATTGATATTATTATAGATTTTTAACTTATTTTAGATCCCAAAATAGGTTAAAACACTTTCAAACATTATCTTACCCTCTCCTAGTATGCACTTTTAGCTCACACCTTACAAGACATGGTTGTAGGTTTTTGTAAAGTGTTCTTTTACCAAGATTAGGCATTGAAATTTAGATGATGTTAGACTCTAACTACCCCTTAACATTATTTGACCCATTTTTGACATCATGGATGTTTTTAATCTTCTTGAAACATTTTATTCTTGGAATGGTACATCCAACTCTTCCACATGGGCCAAAAGGTAACCAAAATCTGATTTTTCCATATGAGAGTCAAATAAAAAGGTATATCATGATATTATGATATTAATGACATACAAATAGCCTTTTATAATTACCATAGACCAAACCAAACCTTTGACCCTGCTTAACTATTTTAAGACCTTTTAATTGACCCATAGTACTAGATAAGTGAACATAAGACTAAAACTTGGACAATGATAGAAAAGGGAAAATATGACCATATTAGACTTTTTAAGACCATTAAGGGCCATGAAAAACATTTAATAACCATATAAAGTTTCAAACTAGAAGGGGTGACCAATTTTTACATGAGGTCAAATTTTGGTTAATAGTATGTTGAGATAGCTCATTGTGGCTTCACTCCTCGAGATCATTGAAGTATCCTGACTAATCTCTCATGTGACATGAGTGAACCACCATGGCCCCTCAGGTACATATTGGTGTAGATGAACTTCCTAAGTATTTTATCTAGGTGGTACTCCTCTATAATATGGGATTACTTCCCAATAATAAAACATCTGGTAGTCATGTAATCCATGTACCATCCATCTTATAACCATTATAGAAAAGATGCAAGGTAAGGCCTCCACATGAAAAACTATGGTGTTAGTTATTGAGCATCTGATGATAGAAGGGTATGTATCCTCTATGCCCATGTTGACTAGCTCTTATCTAAACCCAATCATAGAATAATGGCTCCTCAAAATCCCACATCTTTTACATCCTAATTGGTCACTCGATCATAATGTTCTCCTAGACCTAGACCATGAGAAGTGTATATGATCCAATACGGTGCCCACCCTAGTATGCTATTAGGTGTAAGTCTCGATAAAACTATGAAAGAATATATGGCCCCTAGGAAAAGCATGTGGAATCCTATAGCATGTTTTTAACCATGCCACCCAGACCCATATAGATGTATTACCCAATCTTGTCAGGTAGAAATATGTCACTAAAAATATTCATGATAAAAAAAACCTCATGATCAATCAAGGTTGGTGGTATGAAGGATCCAAAATAGGTAGATCATCTACATGAATGTTGGTATATGTCTCGATCAGCTCTATATTGACCGTCACCTAAACCATGGGGATTCCCTGATAACTATATAAATCATCCAACACTACCTATTGTTGTGCCAGTGGTGTCTAGAAAAATCACCTCCCATGTATTGGTAGCTTTTGGATATGTTAGGTGTCCTCTAGTGTGATAGTGGACTCTTCTATCAGTAAGTGAAAAGTAGATGCCTCACTATGTTAGTGCTTTATTAGCACACTCAGATAAGCTCAATTAGCCTAGATAAATGGCATTCATGATGTCATATAGGTCTATCATCTATAGAAATTCAATCATTTCCTCAATATATATCGACAAGGTTTATGAATAATTCAATCATATCTTGTAATAGATAAGCATCGTTAATTACTCTTACAATAATAAATGGTTAGCATTAATATAATTGCACATTGCTAATATAGCCTAAGCCTAGCCTACTTTATTTAATTGATCCTCTTCCATAGGTTAGACCCATTTTAGGTCTTCAAATCAGTCATTTTGGGCTCCTAGGGTGAAGTCATCATTTAGCAGAGTGAAGTGATCATTTTATCTAAAGTGATGTAGTTGTTTTTGCATTTTTGCACATTTTAAGGCAAGAGTGCCATTTTTGTTTTAACAAAAATGGTGAATTCACCTTACAATGAGAAAAATGATCATTTTCATTATCTCCACCATTTAATGGCATTTATACAATTTTTGGAAATGATGACTTCATATGAAGTCACCGATTTCCTTTGTGAAGCCACTATTTGCCCTTACATGCAAATGATGACCACCATTTTTTGAATTTCCAAGTTTAATTAATTATATTAAATGTAATTAATGACAAGAGTTAGGTTTACTCACTAGTGCCCCATCATGTGGTGGATGTATGTGCTTCCTCACCCACTCTGTCATGTGTTAGTGTACTCCTTTATGAACTATTTTATCTTAGTAATTCATGTAAAAAACCAAAGCTAAGTTTCTAAATAGGCTAGGGTTAAAATGAATTATTTTTCACTCTAGGTATGAATATATAGATAAATATTTAATTTTTTACCCTTATGGCCTATAGTTAATTTTGTTCCCTCTAATAAGTGTATCTTTCATATTTATATTCTATATTTTATGACGTTTGATCTGACATGCCTTATTTTTTGACTACATTGTAACTAGACCATATTTTTGGGCCTCCCCTGAGACCCATTTAACAAAATAAATTTTTCAACCTATATCCTATATTTATTTGAACATGCATCTTAGAACTCACATTTAGGTTATAGAGTTTTTGTTATCCTTAACCATCTCATCGTAGAACCATTTTACAATTTTTTTGTATAAGTTACCCTTGCTAATTTGCCCTATTGCAACAAATATTGTTTTCAACTATGTCAATGATTACAATCACTTGTGGCCAAATAATTATTTTTGCATCTTATGATAATGATTATAAATACCTATGGTCAAATCATTCATTTTAAATTATCCACCCACCCTTTTGAGGCAAATTCATTTGTTCTTGATTATAACTACCTTTGGGCAAATTAGTGTTTTTCACATTTCATTCTTGATTATAAATGCCTTTGGGCAAATCAATGTTTTCCAAGATTTTTATTCTTGATTATAACTACCTTTGGAAAAATAAATATTTATTATTTTTCATTATTGATTATAGCTACCTTTGGGAAAATTATTTCTCTTTCCACTTCCTTACTGGGGCATCTATCTGTGCTACTACTTATATTTGCCTTTGGGAAACCTAGTGTCATACCCTTCATTACTAATTATAACCACCTTTAGGTAAATCAATGACTCTACCACTATTACTATTTATATCTGCCTTTGGTTAATTCATGAATCCCACCCATGTTACCACTAGATCATGTTGTTTTATTCATTTTAAGAGAACATTTGACAATTCTATTTTACTATCTCTCCCTCAAGGGGGAATCAAGGGCTTGTCAATCACATTTTGGGGCATGAACCATTTGGATTAATGAATTTTAAATTATTTTAAAATATAGTAATGTGCTTTTGTCTTGTAACACCTTATCAAATAGGGGCAAACTATAAACACCTAGTTTTGGCTACTTTTAGGCCTAACTAGGGATTCCATTCAATTTATAGTGAATGGCATATCTAGTATACACATAATATTTTTAAACTTTATCAATTACTAATGCTTTCTATCTTGTAGGAACCTATTAAGTCTTAATATCTTTGAGTGCATGCCTTAATGGGTATGCTGGGAAAGGGGTGAATAGACCTTTGGTGTTTTACAAGATTGTTGTCCTTATACTACCACTTATCATCAATCCAACCATATCTTAAAAACATTCCCCTAAGATTTGCCTCCTCTTTTTCACCCTTATCTAGTCATTTTTTAACCTCATTATCCCTTCCCTAACCTATAACTTTTTTTGACAGTTTACATTACATTATTATACCCATCAACCTTGTACTCTAAATGATAAAAAATATTAGGGTCTAGGTGGGCCCTTGGCTGACCTAGATCGTGACCTAATTTTTTTTGTCAATAATGATACTAAGTTGATTAGGTCTACCTTGTTAGCCTAAACTTTTGGAAAGGACTAGGGTTAGATCCACCTATATAAACACATATATTTCACCATTCTTAGAGAGCTAACAAGAGTTAATTATTCATTTGTGCTTCTTTTCAATATACTCTTACACCATTCTACTTGAGGAGTCTTAGTTTAGGGTTTCTACTTGGAGAAGAATCTTGTCTTGTGGAAAAGTCTTGGATTCTTTGGCCCTTCTAAGTGATCCTTACAAACTACAAAAATTTCTTGCAAGGAACCTTTGGCCAAGGGAGAAATTGAGTCTCAACGGGTTAATCTTCAAGGTAAGTATCTCTAACTTTGCTCCTATCTTTAGTAGATAGAATTATCATAAGTAATGGCTTTTGAATATATATCTCTCTCCTGTCATAAGGTTTTTACCTATACATAGCCTAATTAGGATTCTGTTATGCATGTTTACCTTTAATATTCATTATCCCCACTTTGTGCTACAAGCTTTGGTGAGCACTATATTAGAATTTAATTCACTTGTTATTAGTTTAGTGAATATGAAAACATAGGACCTAGTTAGGGTTATTATGTAATTTTTCTTGACTAAAGGCTTTGGAATCCTCCCTAGTGAATTTATTGTGCTAAGAGATCTTTTGGTTAGGTCTAGTAGATCCATCCTAGTCATGATCCTGAATATCTAATGTAATCCACAATTAAAATTATAATTAGGATTTATCTTCTTTGAGCTATGATTGATTTATAGATCTGTTGCATTTCCCATTGCTTACATTTTGGTGAATTCGACGTGAATCTAACCCCTGAAGGTTTTATTTCATGTTATCATTTTTATCACTTTAGTATATTTTTACATATTTATAATACTTTATAAAACTAGTTGGTATAGTTCTAACTTTCTATGTGCATGTTTAGCACATAATAAGATCAAAATGACTATCTTTTATCTATGCAGGTCTTCATCAGCTATAGGTTACTACATCAAATAGGTCAACATAGTACTCTTCTTCAGTTCTAGATTAGCATACAAATTTGAACATATCAACTTTTTCATCTTATTATTTTTGCTAGCATATAGGTCAACAAACATTATTGAATAGTTTAGCCATGTTTTTTATTATTCTTGAGCATACAGGTTTTTACAAAACTTGGTCAAAATAGTTGACTCAATTTGTATAATTTAAAAGCAAAAATTAAGGCACTTCAGAATAAAAATTTTCAATCTTAATAATATTTAAGCCCACAAAGATTCCTATTTTTCCCCTCTCTATCATTTCAATAATTTCTTTAGTTTTATTTTTCATAAGTTAGCAATCTTCAAAATTGCAACCCTATAACTAACTAAGTCAACCTGGTTGACTTGGTTATGTAGTCTATCTTCTATCTGAGAGACATAGTCGACCTGTTCGACTCTATTTTTAAAGAACTTACTTCTATAGAACATTATCAACCTAGTCAACTCTAATCTATATTATTTACATATAGTGTCATCTAAAATAACTCTTTACTATTTGTAATCAAGGAATTAACAACTATTTTATAGTAATTAATTCACATTTCCTTTCTTAGTTGTTTTCATGCTCATATTAACTCACATAGTCTAAATAGGTGATTTTTCAAATTACTATTTTAGTTACTCTATTTTACTCTTTTCTATACACTAACAAATCACATAACATTCAAAACATATTTAGACACTTATCTTCCCAAGGCCTACCTATGTGGATTTCATCACCAATGGGGAAGCTAACTTGGTTTTCTAGCCAAGTATAAATACATGGTTAATTTGATACACTGGTAAATCACCCATCATCCTTATCACTGTGAGATTGTGAAGTGAGTGGGTAGGCCCCAATACCAAGCTAGTACCATTTCCAACATAGATTGTTTTTAGTACAAATGTTCTAAACCATCCATAGATTTCTTTATAGTTCCCTATTTCAACCAAATCTCCTATCACATTTAAATCAACACTTTATAATAATATAATAACACTTAGAATGACCACTTAGTTAGCATTTATTTTTTATTTTATTGCTTTATCTATGATCATTGCATGTTTTATTTCAAAAACTTACATTAGCTAGCATTGGTGTAAGGATTTTTTATGTGCATCCCAGCTAGATCAATCACATTAATCTAATTATTTGTGTGTTAGCTTTCATTCTTTCTTCAATTATATTAAAAAAATTATTCCCCTATTTCAACACCATTATTATGATTAATAAAATCTATTATAGACTATCTCTTATTCCTACATACAATACATAATTGACCAACATGGCTATCTCTTACTTCTCTTTTATACCTTCTATCTAGTAATACACTATCGACTCATATGAATCTGTACTCTTTTCTTTATTTTGTCTAGAAACCCACTATCGATCCATATGAATATGTACTCTTTTCTACATTTTATCCAGTCGTACATTATTGACCCATCTAACTCTGTATTCTTTTCTACCTATTTCTTCATAGTACTCTATTGACCCAGTTGAATCTATACCTATTGACTAACATTGCTCTTCCATCTGGCCAAATTAGTCCTCTATCTGATCAACTTAGTTTTATATCCCTAATCTCTCTTTATTATTACTTAACATCATGTTCCTTTTATCAAGCATCATGAAATCCCCTATCAAAATATTCTTGGATAACTTAAATCCATTTAGACACTACATGTGGTATTACTTTCTCCCTTTCTTTACCTCCCAAGAGAACCCTCACTCTTGGAATACTTCTTCCCCTCCTTCATCTATGGATTATAACATAGTTCAAATCACACCTCAAGATGAGGTAGGTGGATCTGAACCTTTTTTTACCTATCAAGACAATTACCATCTTCAAGTATCTTAACACAATGTGGGAGCAATTGACACTAGTATATCCAATAACCCCACTAGTAATCCACCTCTTAATAATTCTTCCCATAATACCAATTAGGGGAATCTTCCTATAAATACCAACCTTCCAATTGATACAACCTATATTCTTGCACATATAGTGTAAATAATGAACATAATGCAAACATCTAACACCTCCCAAATGTTGCAATTACAACATCATTTGATCAATATATCTAATCAACCTTTGGTTCTAATCCCTCAAAATAATCAAAATTAAATTCCTCCACCTCTTAGAGATGCCTTAAGAAATGTTATTCCCCAACCTATCATTAATAAAAAGATGATTCAAAACATCCAAAACAAGCCTTTAGCTCCTTTCATCATTTTCATTGACATTGGTAATATATCTCCAACTATCAAGTATGATGGGACTAACGACCCAACATATTTTCTTAAGGCATTTGGAAATATTTATAAAGAGTGGATCCAAACTAACGCTTTCACCATCACTTTGATTCTCATTAAAACCTTTACTAGTGATGTATTAGAATGGTACAACCAACTTCCCCAACATTCTATCTAGAAACTAGAGGATTTAGTCAATCTTATAGTTAAAGAATTTTAGCACAATGACCTTCCTAAAAAATTACTGTGAGCCATTCCATCAATGCTAAGTAATATCCCATTGAATTGGCTCATGATTTTATTAAATGATGGAAATCTTTGGCCCATAAGGCTAACCATAACATTATTGATGATAATATATTCAAACTCTTTATAACTAATTTAACTCCTATTCAATATAAGGTCCACAAAGCTATTAAACAAGCGAAGCATCAAGACTTATTAATGAAAAAATATGAATTTAATACCGAATTAATTAAGGGATATTTTCAAACTTCTACCAACATAATCACTAGAAATACTCCTCAAACCAAACCAAGAGTTTTCAAGGTTGTTAATCCTAATCTTCTCACATACCATTAATTTTGAAATAAATGAAATAATTTTTAGTTCCCTCTAAACCATTTACTTATCCCAATAATCCTCCTAAATGGTATGACCCTAATCAATTTTTTTGGTGTCACATCGACATTAGTCATTCCCATAAAACTTGTAGAGGGCTTACCAAATTTGTGGTCTCCTACATATTTGGCAATTCCTTCAATCCCAAATGCATGATCCAAATCCATCATCAAGAATACCACATTGCTTCTCAAAAATGACAAGCTCCCAAAGATTCCTCTTCTAATAACTAAAAATATTTTTCCACATCTATCACTCAATAAATTACCAAGGATGTTTATGTTATTGATGCTGATTATGACTAATATCACATCAACTCTCAATATGTTAATATAATTAAGGTTAATTATCATCACAAACTAGATCATAAATATCATGTCACCAAACCTAAGAAGCCATATTTATAAAATCAACTTTTCAAAGAGACTACAACCACGCATCTAGATTCAGAAGCTAGCAAGGAACCATCTCCTTCTTCTAAACCCCCAACCACTTTCATTCCCTCAAAATCTACCTTACCTTCTAAATCTCACAATGGTTCTTCTTCTAAATCCCATTAGAAATTCTTAGAAGAACTCAACTCCATGCCTTATAAGATTACCCTTATTGAGTTAGGTCTTACCTCCCTGTATCATCTCAAGTTCCTCAAGTAACAATTAAAATAAATTGAATACCCATATTTCATGGAAGATGAATCACCCTCCCCTCAACCCACCAACATGCATATTATCAAATCCATTTTTCCTTATTCCAAACCTTTTGTTGAATTCCTTGAATAAGGCATGATTAACGAGAGAATCCTTTTTCAAGTTGATGATCTACCCCTATTCATTAAAATATCCATTAATACGACCCTTATTTATAAATTTTTAGTTGATGAATGGTCCAATATTAATGTGAAATCTTTATGGATCATCCAATAACTTGGCTACAATAAGGGTCATCTCAAGCAAACTCATCTAACCTATTATGGATTTGATAAAACTAATCCAAATCCACTTGGTTATATTTGGATCCCCCTTACAATCGGACCTAAGACTATTTGAACCAAGCTTATGGTCCTTGATTTCCCCTTTCTGACAATATACTCTTAGGATGACCATGGACTTATAGAATCAGGGCCATCACCTCTTTCGATAGCCAATGCATTAATTTATTTCATAATGGAAAAAGGTATAAACATGAATCTGATCCTAACCCTTGGAGTATTCAAATTCCTAATCCCAAATCTCAATATTGCATTTTTACTATTCTAATAATTGATATTGTACCTTTACCTAAAT
This sequence comes from Torreya grandis, assembly GCA_037957365.1. NCBI lineage: Eukaryota > Viridiplantae > Streptophyta > Pinopsida > Cupressales > Taxaceae > Torreya > Torreya grandis. Next base: position 2,721,711 of record JARHVA010001355.1, read on the forward strand.
TCATAAACATCAATCAAGGCTTACATGTCACTCCAGCTAATTCAAATGATGTTGAACCTAATGAATTACAATGTGCTTACAACACTACTAAGATACCTCCTTACATATCAGAGTGGCTTCCTCCTTTATTAACTCATGATCACACCATCCCTCTCATTAATGAGATTACTGATTTTTGCCCTCCATGTAATGCTCAAGATGCATCTTACCTAGAAGATGCATTCATATGTAATGATTATGAAGTGGCCAAATTATTCCAATATCTTTTAATCATATATCCATGTAAATTTAGTGATCTAGGTATTCCCCTTCTAAAACTCCTCCTAAATCTCAAGCATGTACAATTTATCCAACCTATGATAATAACTAAATCATGGTCCAAGATCAATCCCAAGAATTGGATGTTAAAAATTATTAGAAAACTTTAGACCAAATAAATGCTTTCAACTATGATGTTCATACCATTTTCACTACCTTTGATTTAACTCCCAAAGGTCATGTACCTCCTATTAATTCTTCACTCAGTGATACTCCTTGGGTAGTAGAACAAGTCCTACCTTTCAAATGTTTGATAACTCCTACATATTCTATACCACCTATAGATTCAATCTTTACATCCAATCCTTCCCCTATCAGTGATGTAAATGATAAACCCATCACATCCAATCAACCTACTTCCCCTACTCTTGAGGTTACATTAGATGCCAAAACCACAGATACACATCAAATACATTTTAAATATGACTTTCATGATAACCAAATTATTTATCTTGAATTAGATGTCAAGTATTATGGTCCTATTCCCACTTTGCCTAGTATGAAGCCATTCTTAAAATGCTTTATGCCCAATAACCTCAACTCCCTTGGAAATATCACAAACTCAAGAATTTCAAAAATAAAACCCCTTGTTTTAATAACTTCATCACTAACATCGACCCTAAAGCAAATTCAATTTCCTCTTTACCTAATGCACCATATCATTTCCAAGATAGAAATGTTATGCTTATCAAAGAAACTACTTGAATTAAATAGGGTACCCCATCATGCCCTCGACTAGTTACTATCTCTCAAGAACTCACACCAACTAAACATGATAACTTAAAATTATTATTTGATAAATATAATGATACTTTTGATTAGTTTTATGAGGACATGCTTGATATTGAACCTAGTATCATGGTGTGCAATATTATCACTTACCCCGATGCCAAACCCATGTGACAAAAGCAACATAAATTTCCACTAGAATTTTCAAATTTATTCCATAAATAAATTATCAAGCTTTTTGATGCTAAGTTTAACATTATCCTTGTTTAGAAGATGTTCACCATGGTCATTCACATCTACATTGATTTACGTAATCTTAACCTCGATTGTCCTAAAGATAATTTCCATCTACCTTATATCAATTTCATCATCAATTCCACTACTAGTTATGAAATATTGTCTCTTATGGATGGTTTCTTGGGTTATAACCAAATTCATATTACAGTTGAAGTCCAACATAAGATAACTTTCACCATAAAATGGGTCACTTATTACTATGTTAAAATTACCTTCACCATAAAAAATGCTAGAGATACCTATCAATAATAAATGACTCATATATTTCATGATCTTATTCACAAGATTTTAGAGACCTATGTGGATGACCTCATTGCAAAACCTAAAAGCCACAATAATCATCTATTTAATCTTGTTGTCATATTTAGTCACCTAATTAAATATAAAGTTAGAATGAATCCCTAAAAGTGTGTTTTGGGTGTCATATCTATAAAAATATTAGTATTATTAGTCTCTCTTCATGGAATCGATGTCAACCTTACCAAAATCAATGTTATCATCAGCATGCCAATCCATCGATCTATTCTAGATATTTACACTTACCTTAGTAAGCTTGGGGAAATTAGATGGTTTATACCAAAAAAGGATTATCATATCTATTGGAATCAAAATTACTAAAAGTGGGGGTTAATTATTCTACAAAACATTCATTCAATTTCACTTAACATTCATGAGTCATTCATACAAACATATAGAGCTAGCAAGCATAAGCAACCATCCACATAAGCATGAAATACAAGAATGCATCACATATATGAGAAACCCTAAAGGGGAATAAAACCCAATAATTTATAAAAATGGACTATATTCCTATAAGATAAAAAACCAAATTTAGTGAAGCACCAAAACCATATGGAACACCAACTTGACTAGGTTTTAACAACCACCCACTTTCAAGGAAGCATCAAGACCCTAGATGACTCAGTACCATCTCAAAAACTTGACTAATTTTATCATCTTAATAACACTTTGTTTTTAAACCAATACATTATGACCATCTCTTTATCTCTTCACACCCTTATCACTCTCAAACTGCCTTCTAGGCCTCTTCAAAATTGGTTAGGTCATGACCTTAATATTCATACTCAACCCTACTAATATGTATTAATGAAATTACATATAATCTCTCTTTATGTTCTATAATAACTCCTTCCACTCAAGGATCTTCTATCTCATTTTCTCCTCAATCTAATCCTCTAACTTACCCAAATAGACATAATATGCCTTATTCTCATACAAGCCTCTTGCTCATACACCTCTTCATTGGAAAGACACACTTGACCACTTATATTGGCCACATAATAGGATTTATGACATGTTAAAATTAATAATAAATCATTACATTATGTTAGCCATAACTCAAATAGACCAAATCCTTATTTAGGTCTCATTGAGACCTAATTCCATTAGGCCTAATTTAGGACACATTACCTTATGACCTATTGGAATAATATAAACAACACAAAATTTTCATAAAAAAATAAAATAGGCCTTATCCAACATCCTCTAATCACCATGACACATTTTATTTCCAACCACCACTTGAAACACTCTAACATTATTCACGTTAGGCCTTTAAACACATAGAAAAGTTTGTCTTTTAAAAATTGAAGATAAAAATCATTTAGACACACAAAAATGAAAATAAATAACGTAAATATAATATATATTAACTCAAGGTCATCACCATATGCTTTAAACACTTCAAATTATGGAAAAAAGTCTTAACTCATCTCTTAAGTATGCTCACTTAGAACTGCCAAAACTATAAAAAACTAGTCATGAAACTACTTGACATCCAACACATGAAAGGACAATTTAAATGATTATAAATAAATTAAATATATTTTATAAACTTTTAATAATTAACTCAATCACAAAAACCATATGCTCTAATAGCAAACATTGCTCTTATATACCAATCTACTGACCTTATCTTACATAGTCTTGCTTGAACCAAACAAGCCATTTTGGTTTCAAATTTTCAACCTCTTAAAATAAATTAAAAAAATTTAAAAAATAATTAATATGAATTTAAATTCACAAAAAAAAAACACCATATTAATTAGACACTTCAATTCAAGTCATACAGCCTCAAACTCATCACTGCAACTTGCTTACTCAGAATTGCCAATACTGTTAAAAACATAGTCATGAAACATTGACCTTAAAAAAATGTATGAACACTTGAAAATAATATAAATTCATTAAAATTTCCTTAGATAAATTCAAAAAATATTAAAATATAAACATCATATGGTCTAGTGGAAACTATTGGTATTACAAACCAATTTGTTGACCTCACTACACACAGACCTCACTGAGCCCAACAAGCCATTTTGGCTTCATCATTTTCACTAGTATACCTATCTTCCAAGATATATAAAAATAATTAATATTAATTAATATTCCAAAAAAATATATTCATTCACTTTCATCCATCATTCTACCCTAAAAACACATTCTAATTCATCTTCTCATTGTTGCCTGGGTTTTTCACTGCTTGCACCATTTGGCCTATTAGCAACTGGCTAACTTGGATGAATAGTTTGACACCTTTTAGTAATTTAAAATTTATATAAACCATAATGTACATGAAACATTAGTCTCTATATTCTTCTTCCATACATTTTCTTACTATGTTCAATGTAAATTTTGACTTCTACAATAACTTCTTTAGAAATAAGCTTGTAACTCAACATTTTATCTCTCCTTTCTATAACTTATACCACCTAGAGGTATCTAGGAGAGATAAATAAAAAATATATATATTAAATAAAAAATAAAATCCATCCTAAGCACTTTTGAGAAACATCTTCAATATTGGGTATTTATTAAGGTTCTAAGAAGTTTTAAACCTATTTCCACTCTTAATGATCATTCATAAAGCACAACCCCTCAATCCAAAAACTTATGCCTAGAATTTTGAGCTAGGACCCTTCCTCATTTACATTGAATATATTATGTTCCCATGTAAAGGTTTTAAAATCTTATGAGCATAATAAAATCCTTCTTAGGTTGAGAACCTTTCATTTTGAGCACTCGAGAGACCTCCAAACAATTTTGCATGCCTTTTCCTTCACACTATGAACTCAAACTACATGAAAAAACTTTAAAAAACATACATAAAATTTTATAATGCTTACATGAGCTCAAAAACCTTGAAATATGATCATGACCCCTCATTAGGCCACACTCTCTCTCTTTTCTCTCTAGACCTCGATCTGCAAACCACATCAGGACTTAAAATTAACCTTCATGCCTCTTTCCAAGTTCTCAAAACCTCACTTTCATTCCATACAAATTATATCATGCTTTGAAACCACCATACATACTTCAAATGCCTTGACAATTTATCATGCTACCTCATTAGGCCAGGCAAGGTTTAAGAGAGGTCTAGATGTAGACCTAAACTGAAGGTCCTACCCCTATATGCTCACTTTGAAACACTTATAAGTGCATCCAAACGTTATAATCATGCTCATAAAACATTCACAATCTCTCACATGCTTGATATCACTCATCTCATCATGCCACCAACTCATACTTTCACCATACTATGACTAGACTCAAGCTTCTAATGTACTTGACACCTTGACTTATTCCTTCTATCTCATGGCCTCAACAAAAAAATAAACAAGAAGTCATAAGAAAATTTAACTTGTAACTTTGTGCAATAAAAAGACATTATTTATATTCAAATTATATCTTTCCTTCAAATGCATCTTATCACATGGCTTCATATGTAGACATTAGTTGTCTTTAAACATATTCCATGACCTATACCTTCCATGCTCACATCACTCACATACTCAAGAAACCTCATAAAACCACTCACACCTATGTGAACTCATATCACCAATCCACAATGCTCATACCTTCTCATCAGGTCTCTTCATTCCATGACTAGGATTAGGATACTTAAGCACTTAACCTCAAAAACCTTCAATGCTCATAAGCTTATCACAACACACACTACCAACTGGTCTTTCTCACAACAACACTCTTGTCTAACTACTTATCATCATACCTTCACAAGAACCTTCAATGATAACATTTACAAATTTAAGTTGACCTAAACCTTGACATCAACAATAGAAAAGGTAATGCTCAACAATCTCACCTTGTCATATCATGCACATACCTCAATGGCCACTCACCTTGCACCTTTACTAGATGCACCTTGACATCAATGACAATAACATGCCAAAAAAATCCCCCTTTGTCATTAATGGTAAAAAAACTATAACCTAATCATTATGATCTCCTCATTCTGATCTTTCTCCCCCTTCGACATTAATGACAAAGGGTGTTCCACAAACTATCATCTAATATTAAGAAACCATGCTTCTTATGCTTATACCTCATTGACACTAGATGACAACCACTCTCAGAAACTAATCATTCTCTCAAAATGATACATCTCCCTTTGATATTCAATCTCCCAAAACTAGCTCTTTTCTCAAATAAATATGATTACACTTGCAACATCTGGAATCACACCTTCTTGTAATATAATCTCAACACACAGAATATGAAGCATTACAAGAACATGCTCCCCCTTACTCCATGCTACCTACTTCAAATGATCTTAGATCATAAGACCACTTCTCAACATAGATCAAGTTAAACTACCAACTTATATAAATAAGTAACAACTTTTTGCTTACCTCTCATATACCGAAAACACTTCCAGCTCTATCAACATTCTTCAACATGTCTTCATGATAGCTACCAATATTCCACTAATAGATGAATGTCTCCATGAATATTAATGGATTCACCCCTTATCATTGGCCACTAAAACATGATGAACTTGGGAGATTCCTAGTTCTCCAATCCACTCTTCTTATCCATCTTGCAATCATGAGACCAATAGTCCCTTTTTAAAATCCACTTAGGCTTGACTAAATAATTTAACTCATCCAACTTGTCATCCTTATTCTTATCTTTGACTACCTTGTCAATATATGTATATAAAACATGTATTTATATTCATTCACATTTGATCCTTGCTCTACCTTATTAAATAATTCATTTTGACTAATAGATTGATCATGACACACCTTGACTATCTTTGGTTTCCATACAAATGTTTGGTCCTTCTCATGAATTATAGGAACTCCATATACCTTTTTATGTCTTGAGGGCCTTATAAATCTATTAAAATATAATCTTTCAATGTGTCCTACATTATGAAAATTGCAATAAACAAAATTATTGTTCTTACCTCTTGACTGATCACTCCTCCCATTGTCCCATGACAACTCATCCCTTGAGATCATTCTAGAATCACTTTATCTATGACCAAAGATATGATAAGCAAAACAAAAACTTTTAAAATACCTTATTGTATTGATATGCCTAATTGGTCTATTCATGTTGACTTTCATATTGGGGCTCTTAACTTTTTCTAGATTCTCACACTCTTTCTCAAACTTGATCATCTTGTCTATGAGATACTCATGCTCAACCTTTAAATAATATATATTTTTCTTCAATTGATCATACTCAAATTCTTTTGATATGAACTTTGTATTGACACCTTATAACTAATTTTTGAGATCTTTGATGATCTTATCATCCTTTTTGGCTTCTTGGACCTAGTCACTCTTAAAGGTACATATATATTCCTTAAGACCCTTGACCATAGATCTCAACTCATGATTCCTCTTCTTTTTATGCTTAAAATAATCTAGTGCACTTATGAGATCAGTTTCAAGATCTAATTCATCTTCTCCTTCTTCACTACCATAATAGACTTCTTCATCATACATGTTGTCTTCTTGATCAATAGACATCTTGTGCTTCTTAAGATCACCTTCAAGCTATTAAGCCTGCTTCAAAGGACTAGGATATGATACCAATTTTTGGAATCATAATGACTGAGAGGGGGGGGGGTGAATCTGTCTAAAAAACATACATTCAAATTCACTTAGCATTCATGAGCCATTCATATAAACACATAGAGATAGCAAGCATAAGCAACTATCTACAAAAGCATGAAACATAAGAACACATCATATATGTGGAAAAACCTCAAGGGGAAGAAAAACCACATATATATAAAAAATAACTAGATTATTATAAGACAAAAAACCAAATTTAGTGAAGCACCAAATCCACATGAAGAACCAACCCTAATTATCTAAGCACCCACTTGAAAGGAGGTATCGACCCCCTAGATGACTCAACACTAGCTCCTCCACCTAATTGATTTGATCATATTTAGAACACCATGTTTCTCAACTAATAGATGACCATCTCTTTAGATCTTCACACTCTTATCCCTCACAAACTACCTTCTAGGCATCTTCACTAAACTAGGTCTCTTCAAGACTAATTAGGTCATATGACCTTGATATTCATACTCAAACCTCCTATTAAATATTAATGATAGTACCTATACTCTCTTATGATGTTCTATTAGACGTCCTTCCACTCAATGATATTTTAACTCATTTTTTTCTCAATCCAATCCTCTAACTTACCCAAATATGCCTAATATGCCTCTTGGTAGTCCACACACACATGCCTAATTATATTTTCCATAAAATAGGCCTTATGACATGTTATAAGTAACAATTAATAATTAAATTTATTTGGTCATAACTCAAATAGACCAAATCCTTCTTTAGGTCTCATGAAGACCTAATTATATTAGGCTTACTTTAGGACATGTTACCTTATGACCTCTTTAAAAACTCTATACCTCTATACACAACACAAAAATTTCATAAAACAATAAAATAGGAATTATCCAACATTATTTGAGCACCATGACACCTTTTAGGTGTAACCACCACTTGAAACACTCCATTAGCATTGTTCACATTAGGCCTTTAAACACATAGAAAGGTTTATCTTTGAAAAAATGAAGGTAAAATACAATTTAGACACACAAACATGAAAATAAATCAATTAAATATAATTTATATGACTATAGGTCATCACCATATGATTTAAACAATTCAACTTAGGGCAAAGAGGTTTAAACTCATCTCTTAAGTATGCTCACTTAGAACTGCCATAATTGTCAAAAACCAATCATGAAATTACATGACATACAACACCTAAAATGACACTTTAAATGATTATAAATAAATCAAAGAGATTATATAACACCTTAAAAACAACCTAAATCATAAAAATCATAAGCTCTAATAGCAAACATTGGTCTTGCAAGCCAATCACTTGACCTTATCTCACACAATCTTGCTTGAATCAAACAAGCCATTTTGGCTTCATATTTTTAACCTCTTACACTAAATTAAAAGATTTTAAAAAGAATTAAAATGTGTTTAAATTTAAAATAAACATTGTATTCATTATACACTTTAACTTAGGGCATAGAGCCTCAAACTCATCACTATAACTTGTTTACTCAGAATTGCCAAGACTGTCAAAAATATAGTCAAGAAACATTAACCTTAAAAACCTATATGACCAATTCAAAAGACTCTTAATGCATGAAAATTATCCTTTGATACCTTTGTAACATATTAAAATATAAACATCATATGGTCTAGTGGCAACTATTGGTCTTACAGACCAATTTATTGACCTCACTACACACAAACCTCAGTGAGCTAGACAAGCCATTTTGGTTTCATCCTTTTCACCAATATACCTATGTTATAAGCTATATAAAAAGAATTAATAGGAAATAATAGTCCCAAACAACATATTCATTCACTTTGATCCATCCTTCTAACCTAAACACATTCCAATTCAATTTCTCACTATTGCCTAGGTTTTTCACTATTTGCACCATTTGGCCTATTAGCAATTGGATAACTTGGATGATCAGTTTAACATATTTTAGGAATATAACCTGTAAAAAAAACTTTATGGACATGAAATACGAGTCTCTACATTCTTATTCCATCTATTTTATTACTATGTTGAATGCAAATTTCAACTTCTATAGGAACTTCTTCAGAAATAAACCTGTAACTTAACATATTCTCTCTCCACTCTCTAAACAATACCACATAGAATTACTTAGTAGAGTCCACTAAAATATACAATATCTTACCTGATATATAAAATCCATCCTAATAATTTTTTAGTGAGATATTCAACATCAGGTCTTTATTAGGGTTTAAACTTATTTCCACTCTTAATGATCATTCATAAAGCACAACCCATAAATTCAAAACCTAATTCCTATAATTTTGAGATATGAACCTTCACCATCTACCATGAATATATTAGGTTCCCATGAAATTTTATTACAAGATGATGAATACAAGAAAATCCTTCTCTAGTTGAGAATCCTTAATTTTGAGCATTCGAAATACCTCTAAACAATTTCTCATGCCTTGTCCTTCACACTATGACCTCAAATTACATGAATAAAATTTAAAAAAAAAAAACTAACCTCTAATAATTATTACATTAGATCAAACACCTTTAAATCTGATCATGACCCCTCATTAAGCCACACTCTCTCTTTGCTCTTTAGACCTAGACTTGCAAACCACATTAAGCCTTAAAACTAACCTTCATGCCTCTTTCCATGATCTTAAAACCTAAATTTCATGTCATAAAACCTATATTATGTTTAAAAACTACCATACATCTTTCACATGCCTTAAAAATAGGTCATGACACCTCATTAGGCTAGGTCGGGTTTAAGAGAGGTCTAGATGCAAACCTAGACTGAATGTTCTACCTCTATAGGCTCATATTGAAATATTATGAGTGCATCCACACCTCATACTCATGCTCATACAACCTTAAAAATATATCACATGCCTAAGATCACTCACCTCATCATGTCACCAACTCATACCTTCACCATGCTATGACTCTGCTCAAACTTCCAATGCACTTGACACCTTGACCTGTTCTTTCCATGTCATGACCTCAAAAAAACAACAAACAAGTAGTCATAAGATAATTTGACCTATACATTATTACAAACAAAATACATTAGTTGGCTTCAAATTATTTTTTGACTTCAAATGCATCTTGTCACATGGATTCCTATGCAGACATTAGTTGTCTTCAAACATCTTCCATGACCTATACCTTCCATGCTCACATTACTCACATACTAAAGTAAAATAATACAAACACTCATGCCTATATGCACTAATCTCACCAAGCCACCATGTTAATACCTTATCACAAGGTCTCTTTATGCCATGACTAGGCTTAGGCTACTTATGCACTTAACCTCAAATACCCTCAATGATCATAAGCTTGTCACAACACACACTACCAACTAGTCTTGCTCACAACAACACTCTTGTAGACCTAATTGTCATCATACCTTTAAAATAACCTTCAATGACAACACTAAAAAATTCAAGTTGGCCTGAACCTTGACATCAACTAATAGAAAATATAATGCTCAACAATCTCACCTTGTCATATCATGTACATACCTCAATGACCACTCACCATGCACCTTTACTAGATGGACCTTGACATCAATGACATCAACATTGACATCAATGACAATAACATGCCAATAGTATATATTCTTGTAGTTATCTTCCTAAAAAAGGTAATGCCCTAAAATGGATGAATCCTTGTCAAAAATCATTTGATAATATGAAAGAATCCTTGTTTCATGCACCTACTCTTCTTCCACCTTCAAACGATCCTCCATTAATATTATATACCCCTCCATACCCATATCAATTGGGGAAATGATTGGCTAAGAAGATGATACTAGGAGGTAATGTTCCATATATTATATCAGATGAGGCCTTATCGTCTATATAAACATTATACAAAAGTCAAACATGATTACCTCACCATATATTTTTCCACTAATTTTTTTTGACATTATATGCTTTATCAAACCACTTACGTTATCATTCATTCTAATCCCCTTTCATCACTTTTAATCCAAAGCCTTTCTTCCTATACATATAATTAACAAGTGGATGATCCTTCTCATGTAATTTTATCTCTAAATTATTACACAAAAATTTATCAAAGGACAAATCATTGCTAATCAACTTGTTACAACTACAATCCTATCTACTAACCACCTTCAATATAATCTTCTAGATGACAATATTCTCTATATTGAAGGTTTCAACCAAGACATATCTCTTAAATATTAATTCCATAACTTTATTATTGACCTTGAAGCAAGTAATCTAGAAGAGTCCTCTATCTTCCTTGATATTACTAAACTAAAAGTAGTTATTGAATAACTTCCCGATATTATTATTTATTACATGAAGATAATTGGAATATTCTGTTTGATAGCATTAAATGTCTTAAAGGAGTTGGGGTAGGTTGTATCCTCATGATTCCTCTTGGTAAAATTATCCCTTTGGAATTTTGCCTCATATTCAATGTCATTAACAATATGGTGGAGTATGGAGCTTTACTCTGAGGCATGAGAGTAGCCCTTGATCTGGATATCACATATCTACATATTTTAGGTGACTTTCAACTCATTTTACACCAATTTAATGGTGATTATCAATGAAAAATAAAAAATCTAAGGTCTTATCATCAAATCGCTACTACCCTTACCAAATATTTCATGTCTTTTACCATCAAGCGTATTTGTCGAGATCAAAATTTTATTGATGATTTACTTGCTTCCTTAGCATCTTTTTTTCATTTTTGATCCCACTTTTCTTATCCAAATAATAAAATACCCATTTTCTCTTTAACCATAATATTCACTCATATCTCACATCGAGGCCATCACCATTTACCAAAGTTTGTGGTACAAATATATTATTTAATTTATTAAACACCAAACTTATCCTCGAAACATTGATTCCCCTAAAAAGAATCACATTCACAAAAAATATTTTAAGTATGTATTTAGGTATAAAATCCTATATTATCACAATGATGAAGTTACCTTGCTCTATTGTGTTATGAAATAAGACGTTCCTCCTCTGATTGAAAAGGCACATGGGCAAATTTGTAGTGGTCACAATAGCAAACATGCTACATCCCATAAATGCTTACATATGGGATATTTTTATCCCAATCTTGAAAAGGATCCTTAAAAATTTACCAAAAGTATACTCCTTTCCAACTTTATGATGATCTAATTCATGCACCTCTAGTCAATCTTCAAACTGTAGAGTCTCCTTGGCCATTCTCCATGTGAGGATTAGATATCATAGGCAAGTTACCTTACTCTCAATATGGGTATATATTTATAATCATATCCATAAAATATTTTACCAAGTGGGTCAAATATATGCCCATTTTTAGTGTCACTAGTAAAACCATCTCCAAATTCATCCTTAATCAAATAATTTGAATCTTTAGTGTCCCTCATACTATCATTTTTGACAATGGTGGTAACTTCAAAAATAAACATGTCAAATATATCTATGCCAAATTTAAAATTAATCACAAATTTTCCACACCATACCATATGAAATATAATGAACAAGTCTAGGTAACCAATAAAATTCTTCAAAAGATAATTTATGACACTTGCTCATATTGGCATGTTCATTTATATCCTATTTTTTGGGCCTATTGCACTAGCATACACATTACCACTAGGGAAACACCATTTTCTCTAGTTTATGGTTCTAAATCAGTCCTCCCATTATAAGTTGAGCTTCCTTCCCTCCATATATCTCTTCATGATATCATATTAGATGAATAATTATGCAAATCTCGCCTTCATGCTCTTGATCTCCTTAATGAACACCATCTTTCTAATTTGTAACATAATTACCAATACAAGGCTCATATTTCCAAATAACATAAAAAATGATTTAAATCTCACACTTTTAATTTTGGTTATATTATCCTCAAATTAGACTACACTCATGATAAATAATGTAAATACTCCCAAAAATGGTGGGACCCTTATTTAGTCAAATACATTCTTGGTCTAAGCACTTATCACCTTTAAACTAATGGAGGCCATATTTTCAAAGATCTTGCCAATGCACAATTCCTCAATAAGTATTTTGCCTAAATCCTTATCTTATTTTCATACTTCTTATATGATATATATCTAACACTTTTTATAGGATACTTACGTGGGTCTCACTTTCTACAATAGTTCTCTCTTTTTCATAGACCTTAGTCCTTTTTGGTCTTTTGGTTTCCTTTTTTATCATGAGTTGCATAGTAAAACCATGGATATGACCCAATCTTCCTCATGATTTCCAATTTTATCCTCTTTGTTTCCTTGCCTTTTAAATACCGTTTGACACCCCTTGGGTTTATCTTTTTTGAGTTGTAGTGTAAAACCATGGATAGGACCTGACCTTCTTCACACATACCATTTTTATCCTATTTAATTTTCACATACTTTATGCACACTCATGGATTTCTCTTTTATGAGTTGTAATGTAAGACCATGGATAGGACCTAGACTTCCTCATAAAATCACCATCTTTCATTTAGTATTCCTTGTCTAGAATGTGCTTTATAATGGTTCTGATTTTGTGATCCTTGTTCTCAACTTTGGCTTTTGCTTCTTTGATAGATAAAATTTACATGACAACCTATGTTATTATGTTTTTCTACACTTCCCTCATTCTTATGATAAACAATCACACTCTACTATCGTTATATCCCTTTTTCACCCTTTATCACATGTTTTTCAATTTAAAGTCATTCAAATTATTTCATGTTTCAGTCTAATTGATTACCTTTCATTTCACTCCACATTAGATAAAATAAGGTCAAATTCAAGACAACACTTTTATTTTACTTTCATTAACAAGAATCTTAGACACCATGCTCTCTGGGTTCTCTCTCTTAGCAACCAAGTCCTAAGTATTCAAATGAAAGTCATCTTTAGCACCCATGTTTGGTTTTCCAAATTTGTATGGAAGAGGAATAGAAAAACCCATCAAGAAATTTAAAATCCAAATCATTTGAAAAAAAATAAAATGATATACAAAGGGCAACATACAAAATTCAAAAGTCAAAATAACACCAAAAGATGTGATTACAAGCACATATAATATCTCTAATTGAATCTATCTCAAACTCCATAGTTGGCCTCACAATAGAGCCGAGGTCCATTAGGATGAGGTAGTCCATGAGATTGGAATAGGAGAACTCAAAAAACTTTATGGTGCTACCTAATTTATCACTCAAGTACCCAATCTTCACAGTAGATTAATGACTTTGTAAGGGGTCATGTGGAATGGGGAACACATTATGGGAAGGTAGGTCAATTTTAATTTTCATGATATAGCCTTCATGGGATTATCTACCTATTAAATTTTTTGATCTATGACCTGTGTATTTAAGAGAAGTTCTTCAGATTCCTTAAGGTTGAAAGTCTTCTTGTTTTGACAAACCTAATTTGAGTGTCTTGAATTTGATAAAGAGTTCCTCTACCTTATTTTTCCTTAATTATCCCTTCCACACATTTCATTTACCCCTTGAGAGACAAAGTGTGATTCTAATTTTTTTCTATATTCCTTTTTCATTCTCATCTTAAAAACATGCTAGAACTACTTTATTTCAGTTTTATCTATCATTAGAACAAAACAATATGCAAGCAACTATGGATTCTTTTCTTCATACCATTGCTATACATATCTATATGTGGCTTTCTTTCTTTTATCATTTTATATTGTTTTACTACCCTTTTTATAGACACCTGAGTCCATTTATACCTTCATTTTATTTTTCAATTATTGAGTGAGTTTATATTATTAATTCTCACTCACTAATGTTGATTTTCCTTTCATGCAATTTTTCCATTGATGATTGAGTAAGGATTGTTACTGATTACTCATCATTGTTGTTTTACCCATTTTACTTTCCTATCTTTGTTTAAGTAAGGATTATTACTAATTTCACATTTTATGTTTGATTACCATCCCTTTTGACATGTATCCTTGGTTTGAATTGGTGAGTTTGAATTTCTTACTTAAGGTTTACTTGTTTGGGCTTTTCAATCTTTAGTAACCTTGGATTTTTAGTTACTTGATTTTCTCAAAATTTCAACTTGATCATTTGGTATAACACAATACTTATCACCTCAACTTTCCAAATTTCTAAGTATGTCTCATCCACATAACATTAATTATCTTGAATTTCCTATGTTTGTTTATTTTTGCTCTTTAGTTTTGTATCTTTGGGTTTATTAAAAGTAGTCTCAATGATTTCTATGATCAAAACTAAAAACATATAAAGATAAAGGTAAGTTAAGGTATGCATACATTACTTTTACTTTTTTATTTATTTCCATTTGAGTCATTTAAATATCAATTATTTTTTCTTTAAAATACTATAACTTTTTTTTAGCTTCAACATTGTGTGTTACTATGTTCTTTCTTGAAGCATCATCCCCTGTTGTACCTAAGTGACACATGATGATATTCAAGTGGGGCATATGTATACACAATATTTTCAAACTTTATCAATTACTGATGTTTTTTATCTTGTAGTAACCCATTGCATCTCAATCTCTCTAAGTTCACACTTTAAGGGGTGAGTAGACCTTTGGTTTTTCACAAGCTTTTTATCCCTATACTAACACCTATCATTGATCTAACCATATCTATAAAACATTCCCTTAAAATTTTCCTCCTCTTTTTCACCATTCTCTAATCATTTACTACCCTCATTATCCCTTCCTTAGCCTAATACCCTTTTTGATAGTTTACATTACACTGTCAACTCCATCGACCTTGTACTCTAATTGATAAAACTTATTAGGGTCTAGGTCTATCCTTGGCTAACCTAGATCGTGACTTAATTTATTTTTGTCAATAATGATACTAGGTCAATTGGGTTGACCTTATCAACCTAAACATTTAGAAAAGACTAGGGTTAGATCTACTTATATAAATACATCAATTTCACCATTCTTAGAGAGATAACAAGAGTTAATTATTCATTTGATCTTATTTATAATATGCTCTTCTGCCATTATACTTGAGGAGTCTTAGCTTAGGGTTTCTACTTGGAGAAGAATATGGTCTTGTGGAAAAGTTTTGGATGTTTTAGCCTTTCTTAATGATCATTACAAAACACAAAAACCTCTTGAAAAACACATTTGTATAAGGGAGATATTGAGTCTCAATAGGTTCATATTCAAGGTAAGTATCTCTAACTTTTTCCCTCTTTTTAGTAGATAGAAGTAGCATAAGTACTAGATTTTGCATATATTTCTCTCTCCATGCATTAGGGTTTTACCTATATATATCTTAATTAGGATTATCTTATGCATGTTTACCTTTAATGTTTATTACCCCCATTTTTTTCTAAAATATTTGGTGAGCACTATCTTAGACTTTACTTATTATTAGTTTAGTGAATATGAAAACATAGGACCTAGTTAGGGTCATTACATAATTCTGCTTAACTGGAGGCTTTAAAAGCCTCCCTAGTGAATTTATTGTGGTAAGAGATCCTTTGGATAAGTCTAGCAGATCTATATTGGTCATGATATCAAATATATAGTGTATCCAAAATCAAAAGTGTAAGCAAGATTTATCTTCTCTGAGCTAGGATTGATTTATAGATCTATTATATTTCTCATTGCATATAATCTAGTGAAGCTGACATGAATCTAACCTTTGAATGTTTTCTTTCACACCATCATTTTTATCAATTTATTATATTTTCCATATTTTTAATACTATATCAAAACAGTTAGTATAGTTGTAAATTTTTATGCACATGTTTAACACATAGTCACATCAAAATGAATCTATTTTGTCTATGTAGGTCTTCATCAGATATAGGATATTAGATCGATCAGGTTGACACAATAATATTCTTTATTTCTAGATTAGCATATATATTTGAAGAGGTGGACTTTTCCATCTTATTATTTCTTCCAACATAAAAGTCAAAAAACACTATCAAACAAGTCATCCCTATTCTTTATTATTATTTAACATACAAGGTTTTGTAAAACTTGGTTAAACCAATTACATAATTTAAAAGCAGAAATTAAGGCACTTCAACATAAAAAATTTCAATCTTAACCATATTTAAGCCCACCAAGGTTCCTATCTTTCCCCTCTCTATCATTTCAATACTTTTTTTAGTTATGTTTTTCATAAGTTAGTAGTCTTCAAAAACTACAAACCTACATCTAACTAAGTCATGACTTAGTTTTGTAGTATGCCTTCTGTCTGAGAGACATAATCGACCTATTCAAATTTTTTCTTAAAGAACTTGCATCTAAATAATAGTATCAACCCAATCGAATCTATTCTATACTATTTGTATATAATGTCACCTAAACTAACTCTGTACTATTCTCAATCAAGGAATTAACAACTAGTTGCTAATAATTAATTCACATTTCCTTTCTCTATTGTTTGCATGCCTAGAGTAAATCATATAGTCTAAATAGGTGGTTTTACAAATTACCATTTTAGTTACACTATTTAACTCTTTTTCACACACTACCAAATCACATAAAATTCAAAATGCATTAAAACACTTGTCTTTCCAAAGCCCACCTACTTGGATTTCATCACCAAAGGGGAAGCTGACTTAGTTTTATGGCCAAGTATAAATACATGGTTAATGGAATATATTGGTTAATCACCCAACAACCTTATCACTATGGGATTATGAAGTGAGGGGGTATGCCCCAATACTAAGTGAGTACTATCACTAACATAGATCCCTTTTAGCTCAAACATTCTAAAACCATCCATAGATTGATTTTTAGTTCCTTATTTCAACCAACTCTCCTATCACATTTAATTAACACTTTATAATAATCTAATAACACTTAGGATGATGAATTAGTTAGCATTTATTTTTTAGTTGATTGATTGCTCAATGATCATTGCATGTTGTATTTCAAAAACTTTCATTAGCTAATGTTGGTGCAAGGTTTTATGTTATGTGCCCCAATTGAATCACTCACATTGATCCAATTATTCCCTTATTTTAAAACACTATTGTTTTGATCGATATAGTCTTTTATAGACTATATTTATCTCTTATAGATTGTATCTTTTTCTTTCCTATAGTACACAATTGACCAATAGTTTATTGGTAATATCCACCTCTATGATCATAATACTTCTAGTTTATATCATTTCATGGTCACTTTACATTATCATGTTTTGAACTCATATATGTAATTACTAATTGCCTTTATCCATGCTTATATCTTCTAAAATGTATTGGGTATGCTATGTACTTGATATTTTTTTCTAACATATTGGATCCATGGGCTACTATGATATGTTTATACTGGCTGCTTGTGATTCCCTTTATGTAATTTATTTAATGTCTTGCCTTAATATTATCTTATTTGTTGATAATTTGAATGTATTCCATTATTTATATCCCCAAAGCCTTTATTTGCTTCTTTGACATTTAATGTCATTTCTTGTTGTATGGAAATTTGAATATGCCATTATTGATTTTGTGGACATTTGACTAAATCATGTCTATTTGATTGTGTATCATTTGAACATGCCCCTTGTTTGTAGTCTCCTTTGACCATTACCTTTTGAATTGATTTTGAGAGTCTTGTGTGTGTGTTTGATTTTCCTATTGAGATTATACTATTACTATCTAGATGTTTCAATGATCTTTATCATGCATCTTAGGCCTTGTTATGATCACATTATATACACTTTAATGATATATGTATCTAGAAATAATATTTTATATGTTATATGGTTCATTCAAAATTATATGGTTAGCTTATCCATTTGAGGTGAGGTGAATCCCAGTTTATATTCTTGCCTCACCTCAAATCAGGGGTATACCAATGGGGGCATGTCATAGAGACATGGTTTCCACACATTCACAATTTTAGATATACAGTGGGGGCATGTTTTAGAAGCATGTTCTCCCTATTGACACTTATATAAGTTTTCAAATTTCACCATATATATTATGGGAATGATTTAGTATCATGTTCTCCACACTTACACATTTTCAAAATTTACTAAAGCACATAGTTATATGATTTAGATACATGTTTATGGCAAAATTTTATATATTTATACCATTGTTATACATAGTTTCATCATGAGACATATATAAGGTGTACATGTTATGAAATGTGCACCTAATATTGTAAAATTATATTAATTTAAAATTTATATCACTTTCAAGGACTAACACCACCCACCAGGTCAAAATTCTATGAATTATATTGAGTCAATCTACTATAGTAGTTGGTTCATGTTTTAGTATGGTTGAGATGATTAAATTGCTCGATCTTGCCAATATTTCATTTAGAATTGATTGTATCATCCAACCTCCCTACTTTGATAGTGTAAGGTGACTTGATTCACTCACACTCACCAAGTTATAAGTATGATTTGGATTGCACAGTTGAGCTAGTCTCAACTATCAAGTGTCAATTCATATTTTCTCCAAGGTTGGGGGAATGTGTCCTCCTATCTCTCCCTTTATCTCCTTATATAAATTCACTTTATAGATTTATATATTTCTCCTAATCTTAGTTTTAGTGATTTATAATGATACATTTTTCAAATCAAATTATCAATAGGTAAGGTGGTTACATTGATACACGTGTATTCCTAAACCTTGCTCTTCTAATTTAAATCATTTTAAATAACTTCAATTTTATATTATATGAACTTATTATATACTATAACATGCTATTGGTTATAGTTCAATCACCAATAAATCACTCAAGATGGTCTAAAGTAAAGACAAGGTGTGTTATACACACCCAGGTTTACATTCCTTTCCTTTAAACTAACAATTTCATTGCTAGATTAAATAGGGGGAGAAAGTAGAAAATATTTTTTAATTATGTATAACCTTAGTCTTGTACAATTAGAAAACTTAGACCTTGGTTGTTCTTCTCAGTTCTAGACCTTTCCCACTTTTGCAAGTCTCACATTTGTTCTCTCTTGTATCCCTTGGTCTATCTCTTAGTTCAAATAGTATTATGTTGATGACCTAAGCCTTCTATATTGACTATAATTATTAAAACCTATTTATCTTATTACTCTATAAGTTTTTAACCTATACCTAATCTCCTACTCCTTGAACACTTGCATCCCAAATAGACACCTACATCAACATAGGTGTCCTAATCTGACGTAGGTATCTAGTGACCTAAAGTCATCTAATTTTAAAATTAAATGTGTCTTAATGGTTATCTTGAGTGATTTAATTTGAGTTAATATATAAATAGATTGGTATAAATACAAAATTAACCCTCATTCATTCCTAACCTACACCTAGCATAGACCAAGGTAACTTATCAAAATCATTCAATCAAGCACTTAATAAAGTAAAGATTTCCTATTTTATCCTATTATCATATCAGTCATACATACAACACATAGGTTTGAAGTACTGAAGGAACAACCTAAGAATCTAATTTTCTAATTTTCAAGCTAGGTCACTATTATACTCACTTTCCACATATTACATGATTCATACACAAGTCAACACATAAGGGTGAAATACATAAGTCTGAAGACCTATTTAGAGTATTAGCTATGTAGGAATCACTCATTGATAAAGGGTTATTTAGGTTAGATTTACATCATGTGATCACTAACCTATTTCTTCCCATAACCACTATGAGGAGGAAAAATTAGGGTTTTTCTATTTGACAAGGAGTGACAATCCATGTCCCATATACGAATGAACTTGAGTGAAGGTAATGAAAAAATTATAAGCATCTAGGTGGTTGAATCATGTTCTAGTAGGTATTTCATATAGGACACTTGCATCTGACCCAGACACTATCATCGACACAACTCTCCCAGGTTGACATAAGTGTCCACAATTATAGAGGCACTTAATCTAGAATTTGGAGACTATTCCAGAATACTCTTCCATTTTGATTCTTACCTATTCTAGATCTAGATTTGTATTATAATTAAAAATATTTAAGTACATTATTTCATTATCATTTTAATATTTATCATTTTTGTACTTTCCATTTTTAGCATATCTTAGCATTATTATTTTATTATATATTATGTTTGATTTTTATAATTAATTAGCATGCTATAGATCTATTTATCACCATTATAATTATTCATTTTTATATTCTTAACCTAATCCCCATATATATATATATATATATATATATATATGTATATATGTATATGTATATTTATATATTTAGGGTTAAAAAATCCTTGAGGGCTTACTTATGTCTTGTTTTGTCTATCTATAATGCATACTTCAGTATCAGATGCCATTCTTTTGGTGTATCTTATGCTGACTTATTTATGGAATCCATCATATTATTGTTAGTGGATTAAAAAAATCCATTCCATTATGGATAGTAATTTTAAGATAAATTGATGGTAATTTGGTTATTATAGGCCCACTCAAAAAATTATGTAGATTGAAAGGTTGGACCATTATCACAGAGTAAAGAGATTAGAGTGTCAAACCTAGTCAATATATTCTCTTCTAGAAATTTTATAACATCAAGTGCTATGGAATTCTTAGTGGCCACAAATTATATCTATCTAGAGAAATAATCAATGGTTGTTAGGAAAATATTATGACATGCTAAAGAATTTATGTTAATCAGCCTTAATGAATTTAAGACCCCATTGAGTAAAAAGGTGTCCTTCAATGATTGGTTACAAAGGCATGGTAATGTGCACTTCCCTTTTTCCAAACACCTAACATTTGTGGCAAGTCCAGACATGATTGTGAGCATATTTGAAAAATGTAGTCTAGTAGTATCCTATCCTTAATATTTTATGAGTTATTGCATTGCCTGAGGGATGTCCATTGCTTATCTTTTGGTGTAGATTATCTAGGATGTTTATGAATTCTTTTGAAACACACCTCAAGTAGATGCCTTCATAATTATTTTGATATACAACTCCCATTTTTATCATATAATGAATTTATTTGAGCTTAAGGGATCACCTTTTTTCTATGTTTAGATCAAGGGGACATACACCTATGAGTAAGTAGTGGATGATGCAAGAATACTATTCACCATAAATCACTTGAGTCTCATTGATCCATTTGATGTAAATGCATGGATTGGTCTTAATCATGAGATAAATCATTCCCTAAACTTTCACCATCTTGGTTAGTCTAATTTCAATATCATACTCTTTTAGTTTCACCATCCACTTACCTCTTCTTTCACCAAATTTCTTTTGGTTGAGTGTGAGCTTGAAAACTAGGTATAGAATAATGGAATAGGTCTTGTTTCTTATAATGTAATGCTTGAAATTATTTATAACTTTAATCAATGCATATATCTATCTATCTATCTATCATTGAATATTTTATCTTTACATCTTTCAAATTATTACTCATGAAGGCAATTGAATGTTCATTGTCATCTACCTTTTGTGTGAGCATAACTACTATAGTGTTCTTTGAAATAAATGAATAAAGTAAGAAATCCTAAATGAATTTTTAGATGATTAGAACTTGAGATTGAAAAATGATAGTTTTCATATCCTAGAAAACCTTCTTGGATTTAGTTGTCCATTTTATTTTGGACTCTTGATTTAACATATCATTTAGTGGTTTGAAAATATCCACAAAATCAGAAATAAATTTCCTTACAAATTTTATTTTTCCAAAGAAAGACTTCAATTATTTCTTGTTGTTAGGAGATGTTAGCTTAGAAATGGCTTAGAATCATTTTGGGTCAATGAAGATCCCATATTTAGTAATGACATGGCCTAACAATTTTCCTTTAATGACTCAAAAGATGCTTGGATTTGAATTGAGTGACACTCTATATCTTCTACACCTATCAAATATTTTTTATAAATGGTTTATATGATCAAATTTATCTTTTGAAAATACCATTAGGTCATCCTTATAAATGATGGTACACTTGGAAAAAATTCCTTTAAAGGCAAATTCTATAGCTTTCTAGAAGGTTTATCTTGCATTAATTAGGCCAAAAGGCATCATTTTGTATGTAAAAGTTCCCCACTTAGTTGTGAAGGTAGTCTTCATTTTATCTTCTACTTTTACTAGCACTTGATTATAGCCTAAGAATCCATCTACAAAGGACATCATCTGAGATTCACTAACCATTTGAATTTCCTCATCCAATGGTAGAGGATAGTTATCCTTTTTTGATGCTCGATTCAAATTTTTAAAGTCAACACATAGCCTAATTTCTCCCTTATTTTTTTTGATTGGTACTAAGATGGACACCTAGGTGAATCCCTGATTAGAAAAATAATCTTATCATATAATAGCTTTCATACTTCTATCTGGATGAGGGATTATAGAATTAGATTTATTGGCCTTTATCATTTCTTAAAGGGCTTATATTATAGATTTAGTGGGATAGTATGTGTGATTACCCTATGATTGAAGATTTTCATATCTTCATCTGTCCAAGAAATCATATCCTTGTATTTTATCAATAGACTCTTCAAATTTTATTTCTCACTTTTAATGAAACTCAAACTAATGTTTACACATTAGGGATGATGGTCAATTCCTAGATTCTCTTTGACAAAATTAGATTCAGTTACTTTAAGCTATTTTTGATTTTGAGCTTGTAAATACACATAGAAAGCTCACCCTAGTGAGACCATATCCATAGGGATGTGATTCTATTTTAGATATAAGACACCATATTATCCTAAATATTTCATATTCATTGGTTCAACATCCTTTTAATATATTATCTAAGATTCAAAGACTCCAAAACTATTCACAAATTATATGATCTATTGACCATCATAAAATACCTAAAATCTTTCCACATTGTTTGGGACAAAGGTAAAAGGAACCAAAACTACAGAGAATCTATACATCTTGGATTCTTAGAGTGGTGTCAGGTTGGTCAGTAGATCTACTAGTGACTCTGTAATTTGGTTTTCTTCCCTTGGGACAACTTTGATGTTGAATGTTTCAAATGATTCGACTAGGTCCCATGCTTAGTGTTTTTACTTATTCAAGTAAGCAATTTTAAATTGATATTTATTTCTGATTTGGTTGGAGATTAAATCTAAATCACTAAATATTTGTAATTACTTGACATTATGTTTAAGTGTAAACTATTTATTAAGGATTAGGGATTCATAATTGACTCAATTATTGGTGTAAGGGAATTATAACATATATGCAACTAGATAATATTTCCCATCTAGATAGATACGAGTTATGCCAAAACTAAACCTTACCTTGATTTACTCCATAAAAATAGAGAGTCCATAACTAGTAAAGACCTTCAAATTCTTGTTCATGATATTGGTAGTGAACATGTTCACACTTGCATGAGAGGATGAAAATTCAACCTTATAATTCTTGGCATTATAATATATGATTAGGTAATTCATCTTTGGTTCTTAGTCAACCTAGATCTCACTGGCTACTCCTTTCTAAGGTATCCACACATGTGAGAATTCTATATCCATGTATCCATTGAGTTTATTTGGCCAATCCCAGATTAACAATAAGTTATAAGATTTAGGAATGTTGATAAACAAAATATCTATGTATTATTCTACAAAAGGCTCAAATGCAAGTTAGATGTGACATTTGTCAGCTCTTGAACATGGGATAAAAGACTTGTCTAGTTATAGGAACACTTACATACAGTTGTAGGAATCACATTAGTTGAGGTACATGAGTTAACCAAACCATTATGCACATTATTTCTAAACATTTTGATGATTAATAAAAAAAGTTGGTACTTCAAAATTGTCCTTATAAATGACCACATTTTTATGTGTACCCTTTTAATTATCCATGGATGATCTCCTATTCACATATTTAAGTAACAAATATCTCTTTTTGATAATCTGTTTTAGCTCTTAAATGATAATATTCATCTTGATATTCTTCATATCTTAAAATATATTGTACCCTCCTTTGCTATGTGACTCTGCACTCTACAACAAATCATTCCTTTTAGAGAAGGCAAATTATTATTAGCCATAGGATCTAGAGGATTAATAACACTTTTATTTAAGTGTGTGGAAGTAATAACAATATGATTGTTCCTTAAATTATAATTATTTATCTAAAACTATTAGAAGGCATGAATTTCATATGTATTATCTCCATGTTCATTTTCATCTTCCATTGGTAATGAGAAGTCATATGTCTCAAAGACCATTATCATACTAGGAGGACCTAGAGTAGTAGAAGAAGATGGCTCTGATTTATTTTCAAATCCTTCTTATTTTTTCATTTCTTTCTAATATATTTCAAAAGTGATGTAATTGTATGTAGTCTAACTCACCATGTTTCATTATGTTATGGACTTGGCACAAATTAGGAAGTTATACTTCCAAGATGTTTATTTTTGGCATCTTATTAGGTGGTTGTTACTTTGTATTATTTACAGGTCTATTTAAATCCTTTTTAGACCTTTGATATACAAAATTTAGACTATTATTCTATCCCATGGTGTTTCCCATCTATTTTAGCATGCTTAGAAACTCATTACTTAACTTTTAAACCATTTGTTAGATAACATCCAATTCTGATTTTTTAGAATCAAAAGTAGAACCCTATGTAGTCGAAGCATTGATTAATATCAAATATTAGTTCTGATATTGGTGATTAGATGCA
Organism: Torreya grandis; assembly: GCA_037957365.1. NCBI lineage: Eukaryota > Viridiplantae > Streptophyta > Pinopsida > Cupressales > Taxaceae > Torreya > Torreya grandis. The sequence goes on from JARHVA010001355.1 coordinate 2,747,490, forward strand.
AACACTTGATGGTTCAAGAAACTAAGATTATATCTATGTGAAGCATGGGATAAAGGTAATTGTGTGTGTACCTAATTTTGATTTCAAGACAAAACATTATATTAACATTTAGAATGGGGTTGAGGGATGGAAAATTAGGACCAATATTAAATGGGGAGACTTTTGATTGAGGATTCAATTGTATATCAATGTTAATAGCTTTAGAGTAAGCCAAAGGTATCATATTGATACTGGGGATTGTACAAAGAAATACAATTATCATAGAATCCAAATCATTCTTATACATATCAAGGGCCAACACCTTCTCAAGTTTATAAGTAGCATCTACTTGAATATACATATTTTGGAATCTTACATTGAAGGCTCTAGTTGGTTCCTTGGGTTCTCTTCTCATACTTGTAAAGTGATGGTATATATTTTTCAAGCTAGTAATTTATCCAAATAATTCCAAAAGGGTATTTTGACACTAGTTTCAAGAGGTAATTGAGTCCTTTGGGAGGTTGAGGAACCAATCATAACTAACATCCTATAAGATAAAATGGAAAATACAATAAGCTACATCTTCATGGGTTACATTCAATATCCATAGGGTGGTTTTTTAAGCATTTAAATGTTCTTTAACAGTCTTTCCTCTTAAGGAAGAAAAGGAAGGGAGATACTTTTTAGGCTTTCTAGGTAGATTATGTACATCTTCAAGGACAAAAATATAAGAACCAACTAACTAAGCTAGGTCCATTACACATAGAAGAAGATGAGGTCATATGTTTGGGGAATATGATTGGGCCTAGGGTCTTATTAAGACACCTCTATCTAACCTAGATTTTTTATGGATTTACAAAAGAGAGAATAGTAGGTCAATATATGAGGTGGACTATCATATCACTCCAAGATCTCTAAACATCATAGATTACATGAAAACCCTAAGAATAGGTGAGATTAGTGAAAATTAAAGTGTGTTTCAAATTATTACATCGATCTAATATCCAAAATTACAAATGAGGTAAATTATATAGTGAGATATTAGGTACCAAAAAGATCACAAAAGTGTATTTTCCCCTAATGACCATAACAACCCTAAGCAAGTTGACTAACAACTGTGTAGGTAAAATTAAAAGTGATAAAAATACTAAATTAACACCCCTACATTGTAGCTTAGGTGGGTATAATAATTTGGTCCTAATAAGGAGGCCTCATGAGGTACCTAAGCATAATGCAACTCCTATAAAATGGAGAAAAAGAGAAAACCTGTAGGACAAAATCCTTCTCTAGAAAGAGATCAAAGTGATAAACCTTTATGATCTAAGGATGTCGTGCACAAATTAGAATGAATCCAAAAGTGAGAGAAATATTTCACAAAGAGAGGATAAATAAAAATTCCCCATAGAAGATGTTGAATCTTCCTAAAATAGAGCCCACATAATGATGAATGTCACTGATGATATCCTTTGCCTAAATAGTGAAAAATATCTATATGCATTGAATAATGTTTCTTCCCTTTATCAAAAGAAGAAAACAAATGGTAAACTAGAAGACTACCCATTCCAAACTTAAATATTAAGGAGGTAGTAATACAAATATCTTTGATTAGGGTCTAAAATAGAGGTGTGACATAAGTTTGGAAAGATTGTGCACAAGAACTACTTGTAATGCCATGGAAGTGAACCTATCACAAATATGTGTAGTGAAGAGTGGATCAAATTGGAATAGTGAGTGTGTCCAATAAATGCTTGATGTAACTCTAACCAAGGAACTATGATCTTCATGCATAGTAAGAGGGCCAACTACTCTATATAATGATGGTACGATGGAAGTAGAGGCTAAAATAGATAATGGAATGTCATATACCTATGGAATAGACTACTTGATGTTTGAGTGTATTAGATAAATATACATGCACCATTTAAATTCAAAATTGAACCAGAGGTAGGTGGATCAAGAAATAACTCCTTAATATTTGGAAGGTGATAAGGAGATGGTGGAAGTTTGTCCCCATCACTACTATAGTCATGTATACAAGAAGAAGAGTCGTCAATCTCAAAGATGTTATTAGGATTAAAAATATCATCAATTATAGCTGAGTCTAATGAAGAAGAATGGAATAGATCATTAACTAAAGGAATGCCCATGTGAAGTGGATAACATGGATCAATAACCCTCAAAGCTGAAGAAAAGACTATAGACGTATCACATAGATCTATAGATTGAATATCCATAAGAAGAGAAGAGTCATTGATGCTCTCACAAGGTGTACTCTCATTAAAAATAGTAGTGTCCTTTATAGTACCAATCTATAATGTCTCTATAAAAATGACATCATGCACAAGAATGAAAGTAAAATATGCAACAGGATAACTAAGGTCTAGTAGAATCTCATCTTGTAGTGGTAGCTTGATATAAAGAACACTCTCCATCATAGATGTGTAATCATAAGAAATAAGAGTAAGAGGAGAGAAAACAATAAGTTTGGAAGAGATGATAGGAAGATAATGAGTAAGAATGATATAAATATCCATAAGATCTCTAAAAATATATTGAAGGATGCTCCAAATAGTGTTTCGGCACATGGTGATGTAGATCCCATGAAAAATGAAATAAAAAGGTACCATGAACCTTGTCAAAAGTGTTATCCCACTTAATGTACTTTTAAAAATTAGTGGGATCCAAAATCTATCCATATAGAAATTAAATATGATTCTCTCCATTTTTATATGAACAAGTGTTTCATATAATCATGCCAAGAAGCATAGTCACTCTTTCCAAGAAAAACCATTGATTTAAAATCAACTTTCCTCCATAGGTATTTCTTAAGTGAAGTTGACATGATTGAGAGAAGACACTAAAGAAGTGAAAATATACATAAAACAAGTAAAATGACCCCTATATATAATAATAATGTACACTTATGAAGAAGACATTAGGCATAATCGAGAATGCATTTCAATGAGTAGTAAGTGCAAAAATAAACACAATGAAAAAAATGAGAATGTGTAGAAGAAACATTAGAGAATAAATGTATATTGGGACCATTTTTTAGCTAAGTATGGATCCATTCCAAATTAGTGGATATCTTGGCATGAGTTAATCACTTATCATGATTATTGTTTTGGTATCTTTTGTGCCAGTTGGAGGAATCATCATAATGATAGGTGGTTAATTGGCACCTAGATTTTTAGGACATCCTCATAAGTGGTTAAAAATGACAATTGTAACACAAGGGATGTAAGGTGATGGATCTAGTGAAATGATCAACCAAGACTCCAACTCAATACCCAACATGCACCCTCCACCCTATAATGAATATGCTCCTATCTACTATAAAGTTGAACTCGATCTAGTGAGCAAAGGATGTGAATTGAGGTAGTGAAGCTCTACAGAATTGGCTCTAGTATCATGTTATGGATTCCATTATCATTAGTTTAAGCATTAATGCCTTTGAGGATACACATTGTAGTGCACATGCTCACCTATGAGCCTCTGGGCCATTAATATCTTTAGATGAGCAACTACTATATTTCACTTATCATGTATTATGTTTACTTGAACCTTATTTAATGAAGAATGACATTACACCTAATTGAGTATTGATCTAGTATATGTGGTTATGGTAATATTATTTGAATGCAAACTAAATATAATCATTACAATAGTGTAATTTTAATTATTAATGTTTTTTTAAGTTTTATTTTAGGTCATTAATGGCATCTTTGTACTAAGTGATGATGTTGGCATAAACTAAGAATTAGTTTAAGCATAAGAGAATTCATGCACCAAAGATTTGATACCCTTATTAGGAGTGCTAACCTAAGTTTGGATCCTTGATATAAACTGATTCCCTTTACCCACCAAATTTATTAAATGATTCTTAGCTTAGTAACATAAAGGCTTGTACCCTAGAGAGCATAGAACTAACACGATATAGGGTTGCATTCCTATGACTAGAACTAGTTCCAAAAATAGTCTTTATACCTAAAAACCATTATATTCCATTCAAAAATATCTTTTTCCAATGAATTTTCCTAAAATTCTTTGATAAATGACCAAGTATTGCATATGATGTGTTATGTCATGGCATAACTATCCCAACATGAGCCTCAATTCTTTCTCTAATGCATTTTGGGTGAGTGCATAAGGCTTGTGCCTTATGTGAATTGATGCTAGTAAAATCAAGTGAATTTTTTTGAGTGATAAGGGGTTATACTATGCTTTCACCTAGTTGTAATAATTCCAGAATTGGCTCAAATAATTTAATGAACACCTAACCCCATGAATAAATGAATTAAGACCGTAATTAAACTACAACATTTTGGTTCCACTGCCAAGACCCATGTTGAATTTTGTTATTTTAATAGTATGATAGAATAATGCTTTGACTATCCCTCAATAACATCAAACACTGGTTATAATAGGTGAAAGATAGCTTTATGTTAAAGCATCCAATCTATAGAGGAAAAAAACCAAGGAAGTGGGTATGAAACAACTTATATGATGCTCTATGTGAGGTCTTCTTTTTAGAATTACTTGAGTATGTGTACCAATGGTTAGATGCTTATATGACCCACATAAGTCAAAGTTATGGACAACACCTTGAGTGGACAAAAGAGTGCCTAGAGAGGCTTCAGAACCTATATGCCACTTGGAATAGATCAGTAAACAAATGGTGGCAACGGGCACTAAATAGTTATATACTTGAGTTTGTAGTGTCGACATACTCTTGCCTTAAGGAAGTAAAATATTGATTTTTACATGAACCGAAAGGCACATTTTTTAAATATTTAAACATAGAAATTAAGAAACTGATGGTGGATTATGACTTTAAAACTATGATAATGGAAGGATATGTCCTTTTGCATATGAGTTGTGTAATGGGGAAGAAGGGGATGTATAGGTGAAGTGCAATAGAATGGGATGAGTAGATTAACACTTGAGAGATCAGGTGATATAACTATAATAAAAAGAGGCATAGGTTGATGAAATATCTAGAACCTACAAGTGTAGAGAGAACCCTTAGTGAGTGAGAAGGGCATGGGGAAGAATCTCTTGAATTTCAATAGTGCAAGGAGAAAAATAATGAAGCCATATATCAAGATCAACTATTGATGGGTAAAGATTATTCTAGGTCCCTAAAAAATTTGACCATTAAAGATTCACTATAAGCACCTACCCAATTTAAACCTATAATATTAGCTCATGCACTAGATCCCCCATGTGAAAAAAGAAGAGTGATAACTAACCTTGTTATCCACATTAACTTTGACCATTTTTTAGACTTGGAATATAATTTCATGATTGAATAAGTTGTTCCTTATGAAGAGTTAAGTGAGGATACCTATAGACATTTGGGTGCTATCTCGACAACATAGAACCTAAGTGCAAGCATTCTAGTTCAACCAATGTTAGTTATGCAAACTAAGTAAAAACCAATAGGAAGTGGCCTAGTGTCACAAGTCAATAATACAACACCTTCATCATCTTTAACACTAGTAATAACAATAGGGATAATGCCTAACCCAATGTTTGGAGGCATTGGAGGACCAATGTCAAGACAAGTACCAAGGGGACAAACATCTTAGATGTTAGTGCCTCCCCCACAACAAATTTACTATGAGATAGCCATGCACTTGCTAGAGTATCACATTGTGTAAAATGCCATAGATCATGTACTAAAATGTGAAATATAATGGAGTACTCAGAGCATAACCCAATATAAGTGTAAGGCAACCCAATTCATAATTAATTTGCTTGATCATGCTCATACTTGGTATAGGAAATTTGATCCTAACTAGGCTATGATTGACTAGAACATTTTAAAGGAAACATTCCTAAAGGAATTTGATATTCTTGAGTTTGAATGGAAGAGAATTATCATGTTTAATGAAATTAACCAAGGGTTCTTAGAAAGCATGTGCCTGTGTGATGCCAATTTCAAAACTCTTATTTCCAAGATTCCTTATGGCATTCACCCTTCCCAACATGCGTAATGGTTCATTATAGGATTACTAATACCATTCTAAATATCACTATCCATGAAGACATTCATTGAGCCTCATGAAGTGTTTGAAACCATGCATAGAGATAAGGAAATTAAGAGTGTTGATACTATAATTATCCCATTCATGGAGGCATAAATTGTGTCCATGTCCAACTAACTTCAAAAACTAACCACTAGCTCATCACAAGATGCTCAAAGTTGATTATGGTACCTTGATTATGAAAAAAAGGCCATAATAGGAATAAATACCCTCAAAGGAATATGCACACATTACTTCTAATTTGTGAGGTTTTTTTCAAATCACATGATGTTCAAAACTTCCCTTTGTTATAATTTACCAGTCAGGTTAACATAACCATCTACTACCAATTGTGTTATGCCTACACCCATACAATAGATGATTATCACATGATCAATGAGATGCATGAAAACATGAAGAGATGTGTTAGGAATGTAACTATAGTATTCAAAAGGTACGTAACCCAAGGAAATGAGGGCTATGGCCAACAAAATATAGGCTATGGAATGTAAAGAGGTGCGAGAGGGTGAGGTGGAGGATGTAGTGGAGGAATATTCCCACCATGATCATGTTACAAGCATAGATAAATCAAGCACTATCAACATGACTTCCCTACACATACAACATATGGGTATTGTCAAGGAGCACATAAGGTTAAATAATGCCCTAACTTATATAAAAAAATGATCCAAGGCTAGCTTGGTATAGACAAGGGTGCAAGAATGATCAGACATGAGCCAAAAATGGAGAATTAGACTCTGAAGGTTTAACCAACCCACATAGAGCCAATCAAAGTACAAAAAATTAATCGTAGTAGATTCACCACTTAATCTCTAATTGTGATAATACCATATTTGCACCTAGAATATGGGGAATAAAATTTCAATGAGTGCAAACATGAACTAAACCTAAAGCTACAACTTACCCAAATATTACATGTTAGAAAGATGTATTTCAATAGGCTATGAGTATGATTCAAAACCTACAAGGGTAGATCCAACTAGTGTGAGACATATAAGTGAAAGCTACTTCCTCTCACAAGAATTAATATGGCTAAGAGGCTGAGGTAAAAGAGCTAATAGAGATCTTGTACACCCTATAGATAGAAATGATGTTTCCCCTATTAAAGAACTTACTTTTATCACATTTAATATAAAATCCAATTAAATTTATTGTGACATGCATGGAAAGGGCATGAGAATTAAAGCATACATAGAATATAGAGTACAATAAGGAATTCTTAGTAAATACCACCATTGATGGATGGTTTGCATGTGAGCTCCTTATAGAGATAGGTGCTAAGGCCAATATCTTAACAAAGAATGCATGAGAAAATATGGGTAGCCCATCCTTGAGGCCTTCCCCTCATGTCCTTTTCATGACTAATAAATCCAAGATCCAACCAATCAGAATTCTAAAAATCCCCATTGTAGATATCATGGGTGTCAAGTTCTATGCTGATTTTGAGGTAATCAAGTTGGCTAAATAACATAATTATCTATCACTCTTGGGAAGGCCGTGGTGATACAAAAATAATGATGATATGCACTTCAATAAGTGTTATATGAACTTTAAAAATGACAAGGAGAGGGTAGTGATCCCCCTCTCAAGTGACCAAAGAACCCCTATGTATAAAGTGTTGATCTAGATGATGAGATCAATGATATCTACAACATCATGGTGCAAGGCATTGAGACTCTCAACCCTAATAACCAAAGAGTGATTTCTTGAGATGATATACAATCAACCTTAGACACTACTAATGTTGCTTATGATTGATGGGTCGAAGAATCTTATGAGATAATTGGTCAAAGGTGATTCTTGGTGAGTGTAAAGGTTCCAAAAACTATGAGAACTAGTTGGATCTATATTGATTTCACTTTGAAGAGATGGGTCCCTTACAACAAAAATAAGGGAAAGAGAGAATTTTACCTGAGTAAAGGTAAAATTTTTGCACTCCCAAGGTATGAAGGGAGCAATCCTATAGAATAATATGTCCATGACCTCAAGTCATGCATCCAAAAAGAGGTAGATAAGATGGTCACATTGGTGTATACTTTATGAAGCACTACCACTTGGTGGGTATTTCAAAGGCTAGCTTGCCAACTTAGCAAGATGTGAAAGTATTACTATGCACTAGATTTGGGAAAATCAATGAGGATTTAGATATTTCCACATACTCTAGAGATTTAGACCCAATAGTGAGCATGCACTTGTACAAAGAAACTTGGAATGAATGTGGCATAAATTCCCCAAGGAACTTATGTGTACACACATTTTATAGATCCTTAAAGATGTGGGCATGAGCAGAGTATATTTTCAATGACACATGGCACAAGATAGAAAATTGGGATGCATTCAAGGAGAGGTTCATACACACCTCCTTTTCTTCACAAAACCTAGAATTGATTAAACCACTACAAGTAATTTGATGGATAGTATTCAAGGACACTACTATCCTAGAGGATCACCTAAAGGACATGTTTAAGGAAAAAGGATTTGTAATCCTAACTTTATTTGAGGAGAAGGTTCTCAATAGTGACTCAAGTGAAGATGATGAAACTTAGAAGGAACACAACTGGATGACCTCAATAAATGCAAAGAAACTAGTGCACTAAATAGAGGATAAGACCCTCGATGAAGAAGACCTAATTCATCTTCACATAGAGATAATTAAGGGGAGTAGGCAAGTTGAGTATTCCTATCAGGAGAGGAATGAAACCTATCATGCACCACTAATAACTACCAAGGTAGACATCAATGTATAAGGGGAACCAATATGGCTACTCTAGACATATATTGGTCTGACATGGAGCTAACATGAATTATGGATCTCCTAAATGAGTTCTAAGACTTGCTCCCTAAAAATTATTATGACATGTAGGGCATGCACCCATCCCTTTGGAAGATGAGCATAAAGTTGGTGGTTGGTACAATACATGTCAATAAGTGCCCCTATATAATGAACCCCAATCTTTGTGCCAAGGTCAAGATGGAGATTGATGGTATGCTAGCCATAGGTGTTATCTACATAGTGTAGGAATCTCAATGGGTGAGCCACATGGTAATTAACATTAAGAAGGATGGGCACATTTATATTTTCATTGACTATAAAAATTTTAAATCCATCCTACATAATTTACCCCTTCTTGACTCCATTCGCCAATGAATTCTTGGATGGCATCATAAGTTGTGAGATTTACACCTTCACTGATGGGTTTTCTAGATACCATCAAGTCCATATTGAAGAAGAGGACACACCCAAAAAAAAATTGTGACTAAATGGGGTTAGTTTGATAATAAAATGATTCCCTTTGGACTCAATAATGTGTTATCCATTTTCTCCAAAGTGATGATCACTATATTTAAGGATCTCATCCACAAGTTCCTCTAAGTGTACCTAGATGACTGGACTATGTCTAAGATTGTAAGGGACCATTATGATAACCTAAACTTGATGTTTGAAAGGTGAAATAACATAAAAATATCCTTAAACCTCAAGAAGTTCATCTTCATAATACTATTTATAACCTTTCTTGAGCACATCATCTATAAATATGGTCTACTCATCGAACTGGAATCATTGAAATGATCATTCAGCTCCAAACCCCTTCAATGAAAAAATACATTCACACCTTTCTATACCATTACATATATTATAGTAAATTCATAATATGTGAAAATATTATGGCATCATTAGAGGATCTCATGCATAAGGATGGCTTATTCTATTGGGGCATAGTGTAATAAGATGCCTTTAAAACTCTGAAGCTCAAATTGGCTAACATGCCTATTTTACAATTTTATAACTAGATGACCCCATTCTACATTCATGTTGATTTATCTTGATATATAATTATTTCCATTCTATCACATCCTAACAAAGGCAAAATGGAACATCCTATCTCCTTTATAAGTACAAAATTGACCCAAGTAGATCAAAACTATATAACAACTGAGCACGAGGCACTACCATGGTCTACGCCCGAAAAAAAATTTAGACAATACTTGATGACCCCATTCATATTCTTAATGGACCATGAGGGACTTAATTACCTCATGAAAAATCCCATTCTCTATAGGCACATTTGTAGATAGATAATTCTATTTTAAGTGCCAAGCCTAGAAAATAGAACTCAAGCCTAGACCATTTGTCTTGTATCAACTCTGATGATGTAGTAGTGCTGATTAAGGATGACATACTATATTTGAAATTCTATAGAGTATAGCATGTCCCTTATTATTTGGAATAGATAGTTTTTTTTATACCATTAGGATCTACACCCCAAACTATGATAGCCAAAGAGAAGAAATAGCTCATTGTTTGCACTGCCCCTTTTCAACTCATAATTGGGGAACTATATAAACTAGGCTAAGATGAATTCCTATGTTGATGTGTCTTATAACATAAAAATGCCTCTATTTTGTGTGAGGTACATGAAAGGATAATAGGTAGATATTATGTTGGAGACAGAACAACATGCAAGGTATTGTAATCAGGCTTGTGGTGGTCAAGTCTATTCCAAGATGTAAAGGATTACACCAAAGCATGCGACAAATGATAATGCATAGGGAATACCAACCACAAAAATGAATTTCCTCTCATCCCCATTATTTCTTGGGCACCATTCAAAAAAAGGGCCATTTATTTTATTGGGTTGATCACTCCCATAGTAAGGTACACAAACATAAGATACATTCTAATGGTCACTAATTGGGATAAGTCAACACCAACAAAATACTACATAGTAACCATATCCATGAGGTTCATATGGGAGAATATCATAAATCATTGTGGGTTCCCACTTAGTTTGACTAGTAATAGAGGCACACACTTCATCAATGAAACTATGTAGATCCTATTGATAGAATACATGATGGCACACCATAAGACCACCCCTTATCATTCATAAGTAAATGGCATCACTGAGGATTTCAAAAGGATACTAGGAACATGCCCCATGAAGATATCAGACATCGGTCACAAAGATTAGGATGATTGAGTGTCAGTAGTATTATGGGAATATTGCACAACTTATAAGCACTTAAATAAGGCTACACCATTTCAACTAGTGTTTGGCACTCAAAAAAATTTACCATTAGAATTCATGGTTCCATCATTGAACATTGTGCATATTGGTCGTTTGGATGACCAAGAATAATTGAGTGTAAGGTTGGAGGACTTAGAGTGCTTGGATTAGGTGCATGCCCAAGTAAGGTGGAACCAACAGATAGAGAAGGCATGATATAAGTTATGGCATGACAACCATATTAAGTGAAAGGTACTAACTAAAGAAACATTGGTCTTGATCTATGAATCCAAGTACCTCAATCACTTAGGAAAGCTATAAATTAGGTGGATGGGTCTATATGTCATCCAAAACATATTAAAAATTGGCACATGCAAGTTTCACACATTGTGAAAATGAAATGCTCCTTGGGCATTTCAATGATAACCAATTTAATATTTATAAGCAATAAGATGCTACTTACACCATCAAACACTGATTTCCTAGTCATAAGTCAATTATTTTGTGTTGACTTGAGTAACATTTGGAATAAGCTAAACATTTACTTATGTTTTATGTTGTGATGGTGATGAGTGAATAAGCAAGGTGATTTTATGCCTATAAGTGAACTATTTTGGCACTTCTATGGATAAATACAATTAGGTGAGTTGAGCATGAATGTTTCTTAAAGTGATTGAGGCAATACATCTAATATTTTGGGTATAAGGAGTATGCAAAATTTTCACAAATATAAATACTGAGTGATGAACAGAGGCAGACATAATGATAAATGTGCATAAGATGAGAGGGGCACACAAGATGCTAAGTGCATAAGACACATGGAGAGTGAAGTGCTGAAGGAACAACACAAGGGATTTATATGGGGTAGGGATATGCCAAGGCAAGAGATGAAAGTAAAAATAAATTGACCAAGATAGGAAAGCATACTTGAAATGAAATCACAACAAGAAGAGAATATGTAACCTTAGAGGTTGAATCATGTGCATGTGAATCACTACACCTAGGTTGCCATAAGGAAGGCAAAGGTCATGTAAAGTGAATAAAATGTAGTAAGATGATCATCAAGACAAGCTAGCATCCACACAAATTTAGATTAGAAGTGACCATTTGAACTACATGTCACTTCACTAAAAATACAATTAGGAGAATTTATTGAGGTGATGTTGGAGGCACAAAGATCCATAGTGAATGCATAGGTGGCAATGTATTTTTGCATATTTCATAGGTTTTAGATAATTCTAATAAATATAGGCATTTGCATACCATTAATCACCTAAAATTAAGATGGTAGCTCAATTAGGGGTATAAATCAATAAAAAGTCAATTGGTTTAGGTTACAAACCTCAAGTTAATTTGAAGTAAAATTGTAGAGCATAGAACCAAAGCTGAAATAAAAAATACTACTATAGTGAAACTTTGAGCACTCATAGACACATAAAGAGAATGATTAAATAGAGAGAGGAAGTGCATTCCCTTTAATATTGGCATAGAGAAGTGTGGGGAACAAATTATGAAAAAACAATATAGTAAAAAACCTAAGTGACATCAAGGCCACCATTAAAGATTAGCAAAGCTCAAAAGATAAAATCGTAGTTGAAGACCCCATGACTATGAAAAGCGCTAAGAAAACATTATAGGATTTGGTATGTTAAACATACAATGCTTTAATGCTACCCAGTTCAATATGGAAAATAAATTCATGAGTTTTGGTCCAACACAAGTGTAGAAAGATGTCAAATGGTCATAGATAATAAAAGATACAAATTTTTCAAAGAAGAAAGCATAGTTGGTAGAAGGAGTTAGAATTGTAGCAATTGATCTTAAGGCACTCATAAAGATGTCATACTAAGAAATGTAGTTTCCCATGGAAGTCTTGGTAGGAGAGAACTAGGCATCTTTTGTGCACACCTTCTAGCTAAAAGAATACAAACACTATACCTCAAGTAATTTATAAGATATATTTCAAGATTAGGTGGTTGATATGGGGACCAAGAAAGAAGTGAGAATGACATTATTTGATGTCTCCATTTGAGACATACTTATGACCACCAACACAACTCATTTTTATGAGCTATCATGTTTTGGAAAGCTAGAGGAACTCATGTAGTTCCTCCTCTTATGCATATATGAAGACCACTTCTACTTTATAGGGAGGCACATAAAATTATAAATGAGCCTAATTAGTAGAATCACTGGGCTTCCAGACTCTAGTGTAGACATCCATCAGATGATGGTAGATGATGTTGAAGTAGAAAGGGTCACAAAACTCCTTAGGTACTACAAGGGAGGATTTGCATACCCCATAAAAGATATAAAGTACCCTATAATAATGGCCATGGTACACCTCATTAGTTTAAAACTTTACCTTGATGGTCAATGAATGGACATCACCAAGGCCTACCTATGCATCTCTCCCCACATGGTGTAGGGGTCAAGTTTAAAATAGAAAAAAATATTTATATAGAGATGGTGAAGAATGTGATTGAATGCCATATGTAATGAGAGACCTTCAGATGGGGGTCAATGTTGATTTTAATTGTGATGGAGGAGATTGGCATGTTCAATGGTGATGAAGATAATAGTTAGGTCTTCTCGATGCATAAGGACTCCTTGGTACTGAAGTACCAAGACTTCACCTACCCACCCACCTTCTTCCAAAAGTATAAGACCTAAGTGATGGGGTGGTACACCCAATACATAGAGGTATTCAAGATCGAATAATGCATCCTTGAGGAGCTCCATTAAAACATGATTGGAACATTGACCTTCATCATTATGCATCACTTTTATGTAGTGTGCTTGGTTCTCATAAATGACAATCGATCAAACTGGCTGAAACTCCCTTACATATTTTCTGCTAAGTACTTTAGGGATGCACTAAGGAGAATTCCTAATGTGTAGTAGTTGGATATCCAAATCAAGGTTGTGTATTTAGAAAAAAGTAGGTTGTGATGATAATGCATGCACCTAGGAGGAAAAACTACCAAAGATGAGGAGGATGACTCAAAACACACTAACCTTCATCCCCTCCAAAAGGAAGTAATAGTCAGACACATACACATGTTATACTATAATATGAAGTTGAGAAATAAGGGCATAGACCCTAAGAAAGATGAAGATCTCACCTCCAAATCGGTGATGAAGAGAAGTTGGTTTGAGTAGTGAAATATAAATATCCATAGAAAAAGTGGGGAAAACACTTGAAGAAGTTTAAGAGCACATAAATTTAAGGATTGCATGTAGTGAGGAAGATAATCCATTATCCCTAAAGAAAAAGTGTGTGACCTTCATGCAAGGGATTCCTTCTCCTAGCAAGAAGGAGAAGAAGAATTCCAAGGGACATATTTTAATGCCCACAATAACCTTAGCAAAGATGGAATTACAAGAGGTGTGTGAGGAAATAGAGGTATAAAAGGCACAGTTAGAGACAAAGGAGGAAGAAGAAGGAAGAACTAAGGTCTACATTGTATAATAAGTAGGAGAAGAACCCAATGCCAAATAAGTCCAAAAGGCCCTCTAAGGTGGCACTTCTAACATGCTTAGAGAGGAAATAAAACCACCCAGTGCCTCATCAAAAGAGCCCTCCACATAGTCTCTTTGAACTGAGGAGGAAAAGAGAAGCTTGTAGAATAAAATAGGCCATAACAAAGAAGGAATAGAGATGGCACTGACACTAGACAAAAAAAAGAGTCCATAAAGGTAGATGGCATGACTTAAGAGCATATTTATAGATTTTAGGTCAAGGAAGAAAAGTCCTTAATATTGGCTAAAAAGAGGAAGGCTGAGAAGAAGAAGGCCTAGGAAGAAAATTACAAGAAAGAGAAGGAAGAGAAAGAGGTTACCTCAAGCACAAAACCAACTAAAGAAATGGCATAAAAGGTACCTAACACCTAAACTAGCACAGTAGACCAAGTTGCATTACAAGTGCACCCAAGTAGTGAAGGGGTGTTTTAAGACATGGAAGGTGATGTTGGCACCTTGAAAAAACAAATGGCAAGTGTCAAATATACCCAACAAGAACAAGAGGAGGGTGTAACTGGTGCTAAGGGAGAAGAAATGGATAAATGGGACAAGTTTGAATAAGAATCTCTATAGGAATAGGAAGAAGAAACCTCAGAAGAAAGTGCCTAAGAGAGTAGTAGCACCAATGCAGAGGAAGAAGAACAAATAGAGTTAGCTATCACAAAAGAAGAAGGTATAGTGTTGAGCCTAAGAGACAAGATGTAGAAGGATTGGATATACAAATATTTATAAATATTTGAATACATGCCCCCTGAAGCTGCCACAACTAAGACACACCAATAGATCTCATTCAATTTTGATAGTTATATGGATGAGCCTCATTTTGAGGTATCACAAAAGGCCATACTAGGTGTAGATAAATTTAAAAAAGGGCATGATTCCCTTCTCATAAATATCCATGTCATGAACCTAGTCATGTTAGCAAATGCACTCATCCAAATGACCTCTAATTTCATGTAGAAGAATATTATCAATTATTTTAGGGATTTAAAGTGGAAAAAAACACCTTAAATGAAAAAGAGGAGGTGAATGCCATGAAGTTTAAATTATAGTAATTAGACGAGTGTATAAAGACAACTGAGCCATCCCTCTAGGATGGCATTGACACATCAAACCTCTTAGAGGTTGATAAGGTATGCTTACTAGTGGAGCAAATACTCTTGAGGTTGAAGGCAAAAATAGTGCAATAAGAAGAGGAGGACCCATGCAATCTTCAAGAGGGCACAAAAGTAACTAATGCAATCTTCTATAGCTTCTCTAACTAGGTGTCACTCATAGATGTGTACCTCAAGCAGGCAAAGGGGAGAAGGAGGAGTTGATGTCATAGGTATACACTATGTATGCAATTAGAAATGCATCATGTCTATAAATCAATCTTGGCTTAGAGAAGATAGAGCATACCTACATTTTTGATTGGGAGTACATTTGTTAAGTGGGATAATTACGAAGATGGGTATCCATTAGAATTGATTAGGGGATCACTTATCACAATATACTATACTGAGGGTTCCAAAGCCTCCAAACTAACACAATCATGCAATAACCCTAAAGGGGTCCTAGGTTTTAATATTTCACTTATTATAATAACAAGAAAGTAAATATAATCTAGTGCTCATTAAATCTTATGGCACAAAGTGGGGCTAGAAACAAATCAAACTAAATTAAACATGCATATGTGACATATACTCACATTAATGTATATAGAACCTAATGTATCGAAGAGAAGCACAATTGCATTATCTATCTACTCTTACAAAGGAGAAATAAAGTTAGGAATACTTACCTTTGAATATGAACCTACTGAGCCTCAGTCTCTCCCTTGGCCAAGGTGATTTGCAAGATATTGTTGTGGTATGTAAGGATAAAAAATAAAAATCATCTATAGGCTACACAACCTATCTATGCATCCAAAATACTTCTCCACAAGACAAGATCTGTATCTCCAAGTAAATTATGGAACCCTAAGCTTTATTCCTCAAGTAGAATGGTCAATAAGTAGATGTTCATTCATTGTTATTCTTCTTAGATTATCTATCTTCAAATGGTTGGAAATGAACTTGTATATATAGATGGATCTTACCCTAAATCCTTTCAAATATTTTAGCTATATAGGGTCAACCCACTCGACCCTATATGTTTTGGGGAGATAATTCACTAGGTCATGAGTTATGTTGGCTAAAGGGATAACAAGATCTAAAGTGAAAAATACCCCAAAATAGTATAGGGTCAACCTAGTTGACCCTGTATAGTAATCAAAGGCTAAAAATTATACAGGGTCGACCTAATCGACCTAGTACAACCAATTATCAAAAGGGAGATAAGGCAAGGTATGTGAGGATAAAGATGTGACAAATGTTTGGAATGGGTAAAAATGATAAGAATAAGCTTAGGTTAAATGGTTTTAGGAGACAAGTGTGTAGATGGAAAGTGAAAAAAGGGAAAACAATCTTATTAAGCATTAATGGTATACTCACCCCTTTCCTGGTGCACCCCTTAAGGTGTGCATTCAGAGAGATTGAGACTCAATGGGTTCTTAAAAGATCCAAAGTATTAGTAAGTGATAAAATTTTGAAAATATTATGTGTATACATATGCCCCACTCGAAGCTTATCACGTGTCACGTGAGTGCAACATAGGATGGTGCTTCAAGAAATAGAGCATGATAACACATAACACTAATGATAAGTAAAGTGTAATAATAAAAAAATAAGATAAAGGAAAGGAAAAAATTAAAAAACACATACCTTCACTTACCTTAGTTTTTTAGATAAATAAGTAGACTGTAAGAGAAAGTGAAGGCATCCAATGTGAAGAACACTAGGTGAACCTGTAGAAGTTAGTGCAAAAAATAGACAAAATAATTTTTTTTGGAATATATGCATATGATAGTGGAAAATAACATCTACATCATCATGATTCCAATGCAAGTTGTTGTTGAAAAAATGGATGAATAGAAACAATTATACAAGCAAATAAGGAATCTTCCTGAAAATAATTGTAAATTTTGAATTACTAAAAAGTGTTTTTAAATATGGAGAAAGAGAAGTCATTTTTTATTTTTGACTTATGAAGGAGAGAAAAAGAGATCTAAGAAACCAAATGACCTAGGATGGTGAGGATGAGATATGATAGGTGAGTGGGACCTCCATAGGAAATAACTAGTGTAGGATAGGTAAGCAACTAAGAATCTTAAGCCTGTTTTTTAGTATTTTATAGATTTTAGTGTATTTTTAGTAAATTTCAATTTTAAGCATTTATAGATGTTAGAATGAAACCAAATTATATTTTATAGGTAGGAAAAATCACGATGGGAAATGGGTTTGAAGGATTTAGAGAAAAAACTACCAGAAGACACTTTTTAGGAAAATGCAAGGGGTTGGTAATAAAAAACAACTTGGCTGACCCAATTCACCTAATAGCCTAAAAATGTGAAAAATCCACACTACTAACCCAGTAGGTAGTGTCAACCCTATATGTTTCACATATTATTAACCTAGTATAATTTTTTCAACTTATCTAAAAAGTCTAAAATGACAACGTAGTACTAAGGAGGGGAAAATAAGAGGGTTGACTTAGATTTTTAAGTCAACCAAGTCAAAAATAGGGAAATTTTGGTCAATGTATTTTGACCAAAGAACTAAAATAATACTAAAGAGTGTGAAAATAGTTGAAAGAAGGCTAGGATGGCCCAAAATGACCAAGTAAAGGCAAAAAGGACTAAGTAGTCTAAAAAATGTTTAAATTAATAAATTAAAATAATATAAGCTTGTTTTTATTAAATTTGTAAAAAGAATGTATTTTGACTATACATGACATTGAGGATCTAATACATATTTTGTTATTTCCTAATTATAGGGATTTCTCAAATTCTATTGATTGGTAGATGTGTCATGGCTACCAGATCTACTAGAGTGTCTGATGATAGGAGATAGGGCAACACTGGTATCTATAGGCCTAAGTGGGATAGTCAAGATGTGTAGGATTCCCTTGAACACTAATTTATTACTCATGTTCTTGGGATGTTGGGAATGATTGATAAATAATGTTGGGAGTGATTGACTAACACCTTTAGGTGAGATGCATAGGGGGACATGATAGAGGTGGATATCACTTTGGAGGATGTCCATGCCATCCTAGGGCTAATGATAGTAGGAGTACCTATGACTATAGGAATACCAAACAACATTGAGGAGAGGAGAGCCTTAGCCATATAGGCTATAGGCTTCAAGATGATTATAATAGAGTGGAGAGTCAACATGTTTGATGTATTTACATCATAGGTTTTAGATATCTAAAAATTTGTGATAGGGATTATGACATAGTGAGTACTATGTCACAATTCAAATGGAAAGGTAGCACTTTTCATGGTAGCCTTGAGAAAGATGATGCTAGAGGAAAGAGTATTATATGATCTCAGGTCTTTCATATAGGTCTAGCTCATACATGATATGTACAAAGTGTTGATCAAAGGGTAGAAGTCAATAGGATTGATCATATTGATGATGGCATAGATATATGAGAGTTTTCCCATGTATTATTTGGCTAAGTTACCCCATACGGTTGATGATAGGTCACCTCGAGTATGGAGATGGAGAGAGGACCAAGTAGTGCAGGCCATGCCCCACATGCTATTACTATAGATGGTGATATGTGTAGACATAGTATGGAAGCCATATGAGTGCATGATGACTACATGGCTTAGATGGGACACATTAGTACCAACTATAATGAGGATGGAGGTGATAGGGCACTACACTTGGTGGAGGGAGCCACATTTGATGGCATAGGTACCAAGATAGATGGGCTTACCTTATTTAGTGACATTAATTTTAATGTCTAAGCTTTGGCATCATCATGTGAGAGAGCCATGGGAGAAGAGGGGATGAGGGCCACTAGTGGTGAGGTTGATGCTTAGACCACATCATGAGTGACTAGAGACTAGTTGGTCATGATATGGAACAGAGTAAGAAGAGATGAGTGTAGAGGTAGTGACACTAGAGGTACTACCACCAACTTCACAACAAGAGGAACAATGGCCACTGAGGACATGACATCGATGGAGGTAGTAATAATAGGAGGTATCTAAGACTATCACCATCTCAGATGACCCATTAGGTGATCCAAGGGAGAGATAGATGATCGAGAGGCCACTCATGCATAGGCTAAGGTAGACTTGAGCTATGATGATAATATTTGTATTTAGGATGTGACCTATAGAAGATGTGCTTAGATGCTACATAGATAGAGAGACTATGATCAAAGGTCATGTGGATGGTGAGACCATAGTATATGATACACAGATAGGTAATAGAGAAGGGTAAATTATGACTTAATTTTTTTAATTTTGAAAATAGAGTAGAGATACATATTTTGAGATATAATAGTGATCTAATATCTATCTAGTGTGAATTTTTAGGCATAATAAAAGACAAGGATGAGATATGGGGGTCCCTTATAATGGGATCACTCCATGATTTTATATATGAGGTGTTGATGTCGTATGAACCTAATACACTGGAGGATCCCAGTGTACCATCTACCTTAACTTAGGCAAGCTAGTTTAGATTAGCTGGAGAGGTAGTGAGAAAGATACGAGCATAGAGAGAGGATGTATCCACCAATAGAGATGGATGCAAGAGAGATACAAGTAGGGTAGGCCTTAATATAGGATAAAGATACTCATCTAACTACAATGATGTATATGACATAAGCACATACATTGACCCTAACCCATATGACATAGGTGTAGGAATAGGAGAGAGTGACACACATGGCATCTTTAGCCTAGACTGCATAAGTACAAACATGGGTGGTGAATATAGAGTGATAGGTGTATGGATTGATATCTTAAACAACCTTTTTATAACATTCTATGTATAGGGTTTAGATTGAGACATTGATAGGCAGTGTGTCTAGGCCATGAGATAGATGGGATGGGGCCCAACCATAGAGTTTGAGAATTATATATGGTTGTACTTGTATCAAAACTCTTGATATATATATATATATATATATATATATATATATATATATATATATATATATATATATATATATATATATATATATATATTAGATGGATCATTTTGGCATATTGATGTTGTTGATTGTGTATGTTGTTGTTATCATGGTTGTGGTTGTGGATGGTTTGGATATATTTCTTTGTAGCACATGTATTTATTTTTTTGTTTTATATTATATAGGAAATATATGAGATGTGGTTTCTTTTCTATAATAATGTATAACACATACATGGTTAAAAAGAAATAAGCAAAAAAGACTTGGTAAAATATAATCAATCAAAAATGTACTACACACTATTTCAAGTTGGGAAATGTCTAATAACAAGAAATGACTAAGTATAAAGAACCAAAAGAATGGTAAAACAAAATGGTAAAAAGGACTTTTTAAAAAACCAAGTGAAATATTTTTTCACCAAATTTAAATAAGTAAATTCACACTAAATCACATTGGGAAATATGAAAATAATGTAATAAAATGGAAGGTATGTAAAAGAGTAAAAATGGTATCAAAACAAATCAATTAATTCAATAAATCATACTATATAATGTTGGGAAGAATAAGAGAAAAAAAAAATTGGCAAAAGTTTTGGTCTGGAATTTGTCATACTAATTGAAGATGGGAAGTACGAAAAATTCAAGAAATGGTTGGATTCTTACATGCACTCAAAAAATAAGAAGATAAAAGTGAAATAAAAATGAAGTAAGCATAAGACATACTAAATCAATATGGGAACCATGTAAATCATATGTAACTTTATAATCGATCACATCTTATCTCATATTTCACACATGTAATTTTTGTTTGTGACTTGTATTATTGGAAAACTTTGTGACGAGGGTTAGGTCTTATCCATGGTCTTACACTACAACTCCACAAAGGGGACACCATTGGGGTGGAATAATCAATATAATCAAGTAACAAAGGATGTGGCAAATAGGAAGGTTATATGGTGGTAATATATGAGGAACATTGGGTCCTATCCATGATCTTACAAAGCAACTCACAAATAAAATCTCAAGGGGAGTGATCAATAGACAAATCAATATTTCTCAAGAGGAAATATGAGGGATATAGGGAATGAAAAAGGGAATGTAAAAATAAAGACTTATGCATCTTATGAGAAGTCCTTAAGAGGCAAGAGGAATACTAAGGACATGAAAATACATGAAGCGACTAGTGACCATCAATGTACAAAGAAAACCTATTTACTATAGACACAAATCTTTATAGGTAAGTAAGTGTGATATTAAGATCAACTTATGAAGGTAGATTAGTACAAGAAAAATTAAAATGGACCTACCTTATCATGATGTGTTCCCCATTCTTTAGGACCCCTTATAGAGTCGTCTATTTACTATGAAGATTAGGTACTTGCATGAGAAAGTAGGTATCACTAAAAGATCTTTTTTATTCTCCTCTTCTAATCTACTGGCCTACCACACCCCAAAGGACCTCAGATCTATCATGAAGTGAAATATGGAATTTGATCTTTGAATATAAGAAGGATATGTGCTTTGAATCATGTCTTTTAGTGTGATTTGACTTTTAAGAATATTTTTACCTTTTATATCATTACATTTTTGTTTAAAATGATTTCAATTTTAAACTTTTATGGATTTTAAAGATTCCTCCACCATACTAATTTGGAATGACCAATCATGAGAGATGTATTGATACACATTAAATTATCTTTAGGCTAAGGCTAAAGGAATCTAAGTAACTAAATACAAAAATGAGCTAGGACACTTAGGCTTAACAATGAACCAACATGTGATCTCAAGTCTCAATCGTGTAATGCTTAGTTTGTGGAAAGGAAATAAAGGTAAATAAGGAAATATAAAGAATAATGATATAAGGAAAGTATAATGAGATACATTATTTTATAACTGATCACAATAGAAAACATGACAAAAGGGAACAAGTTTTGTATAACTAAGTCAAAGTGACAATTATTTATGGAAAATAGAGATAAGAGAGTAAAAAATCATGAAGACATAAGAAAAGAGTTTTTATAAAAAATCAAGAAAGAAAGAGAAAGCAATGATAAATAAAGATAGTCCTATGCAAAAATAAATGACAATATAAGAAAGATATATTATAAAAGATAAATCCACTATAAGAAAAATATGAATTTAACATAGTGTCAAATGATATAATAGAAAGATAAAATATAATATTGGAGCACACATCCAATCCAAGTGTAAATGTAAAATCACCATGTATGTGCTCATAAATATTGATAAATCTACCACACACATTATCTAAAACATCAGATAGATCTCTATGGAGCTAGATATGAACTACTACAAATGTCCTATTAATCTTTAATGAAAACTAGGAAAATAATTCTCTTATAATATTCTCCATAAAAAAAGTAGGAATACTCAATAGATCATGTTGAGGAGGGATATCAGGCAAGGGATGTTTAGGAGAATGCATGGGAGTGGGCTCTATGGGAGATACCATCATCACCATTGGGGAAGAATACATAAGTGAGGGAAGATCCACATGTGAAGGAATCATGGGTGGAGGCACATGAGATGATGAAAGGACCATAAGAGATGATGGAACCATAGGAGGTGGAGCCATGGGAGAAGGAAGATCTTTCTTGTGGAAATGACCTATGGGAGGAATAGATGAAGGTCTGGGAATAGTTAGAAGATGATCCTTGAGATGTTATTGGAGGATGTCGCAATGATTAGTGTGATAAGTGCCACATTGGTACCATAGATAATATATCTCGCCATACTTAGGTATATATTTAGTTAGAACCTTTGGGGGAGGTATAGATTTGTTTGAGGATGGAGAATAAGGATGCAATGTATCAATATATTGTCTCAACTTATGACAATATGTAGAAGAATGATTGTTTATTATATGGAAGTAACAAACACACTTGTGAGTGGTCTTAAGAGAATCACTCATAGAAGGAGGTGTAATAGGAGTGGAAGAAGATGGAGAAGACTCATTAGTACATTTAGTCAAAAATAAAGCCATCTTAGGAAAAGGAATTAAACCATCACTAAGAGAATATGGTGAAAGAGGGGGAATAGAACTAGGCTCAATGGAAGGAGCAATGGGATGAGAGGCAGGGGTAGACTTAGCAATAATGGAAGAACGAAAAAGCTTCATTATAGTAGGAATAGTAATGGGTTATGATTTGAGTTCCACTAAAGGAGTGGTGAGATCTATAGAAGGTATAAGGAGAGTCACACTAATCTCAAGGGTAAAATAGTTATGGTGTTTAGGGTACCTAACAAAGCAAAAAGGCCCAGTCATAGCATGATCCATGATCATATTCCTATGAGGTTCCTCAAAAATTGAAGGTGTTGGCATCATCTCTACCCTATGATAAAGAGTAAAAATATTAAAATTAGGAACTGTAAATGAATGAAAATGGGAAGATACATGAAAATACTCAAGTAAAGAAGAACAATAACGAACAATCTTGGCATCATAGGCCTGGACAAGACCACCTAAAAATGGATCATCTAAGGAATAACCATCATTGTAATCTGAGGTATGAAGGTAAATGACACAATTAGGGATGAACTTGTCATTCGAGAAAGTGTGGTGAATATAATGTTAAGTTTTGTTCAATACTATAGGAATGTCATTGTAAGGAGGTTTATGAGAATGAGGCTATAAAGTAGGAAGCTATGAGATGAGGTAAGGTGAGAGATTAGAGGTTTTAATTTTTAGGTTAATCTCATTGAGCTCATCATCATCGAAATATAAGAGGTTAGGAGGAATGTTCCCAATGAGTTCAAGATGACCATTGTAACCTCTAGTTGAGTTAATGGAAAAGTTAAGACATTGAGACTCATAGAATGGAACACTAAGCAAATGTTAAATAGTAGGAATTTTGAAGACACCATAGTCTTGTAATTGTTCAAAGTTATAAGGGTTAGTGTCACCCTAAATCTTATAAATTTCTCCATTGTGATGGAATTAAATGCATTGGTAGGTGGAAGATGCAACAACTCTCATATGGTGAGTCCACGACCTACCAAGCAATATGTTATAAGAAAGGGAAAATTTAAAGATCATCACCTTCACATGAATGGTGATAGGTGAGAAGGTAATGGGAAGCCATACATAACCTAAAGGAGGAATTTGCCTTATATCATATCCTTAGTAGGTACAACATGTGAGTTTGAGATTGCATTCTAAATATCCACGAGTTTTAATAAAGTCAAGAGAGGCAACATAAGTGCTAGAACCTTTGTCAATCAATGCATGATTAAATTGGATATCACCTATTTGAACACTAATGAATAAGGACGGATCATCCACATGATGTATAATCTCATCAGGAATCATAAAGGCTATTGGAAATCTTAAGGAAAGAGAAGTGTCCATAGTTTCATCAATATTGATAGACATCTCTTCACATTGTTGTAATATACTATCCTTCGATCTAGATAAGGTAGCTTCTCATCATTATATGGGAGGATGAGGGATATTCATCTTGAATAATAGTTACATAAGATGGTTTCTATGATGTGAATAAGTGTTCATAAGCTAAAAGAATGAAATTTAGGATGGGAGATTGGTGAGATCCATGATGGGATCCCATTCATCATAACCCATATGAAGGTTGTTAGAAATAGGTTCATAGTGGTTAAGAAGGTCCTCAGAAGAAGGAGTTGAAGTACATTGGAATTTTTGTTGATAAGTAGAAGTCTTAGAAAAAGGTTGTAAATGATGTTGTGAAGATGAATTAGTTGGTTCAGGTTGATTTTGAGAAATGGTATAAGAAATGTTAGTAGAAGATTAATTGTCATTAATGTTGGAAGATGAAGGAATGGTGGTTGAAATAGAATGGGAGGTGTTATCCAAAGGAAAATAAGAAATAGGATTGTCAAAATTTATAAGGTTATCTTGACCCAACTCATTTAAATGAGTTGGGGAAGAATCTTAGATAACATGATATGTTTGAGATTAAGGAATATAGAGAGGTTGTGAATTAGTGAAAGCCACCACCCTTTGTATATTAGTCATGATAACCACATCTTCTTCGGAAGTGGGGTCAACAAGACTTTCT
Organism: Torreya grandis; assembly: GCA_037957365.1. Lineage (NCBI taxonomy): Eukaryota > Viridiplantae > Streptophyta > Pinopsida > Cupressales > Taxaceae > Torreya > Torreya grandis. The sequence continues at coordinate 2,773,121 of JARHVA010001355.1, forward strand.
ATATTGTTGATAGAAGGGGTGGGCTTGTCTTAGTTGTCTTGAATAGGTTGATGATTAGGAATAGGGTCTTTATAGATATCTAAACAAACATTATCTTGATTTAAGGCTTGAGAATTATCATGTGTTTTATAATCCTTAAAAGTAATTTCATAGGCTTGTTAACACATTTGAATGATATAATTGTGATCAAAATTAGGACCAAGAATAAAATCCATGGCTAAATTATGATGTTGTCTACAAGTCTCATGAGAATTACCCCAACTAGCATGAAACTAACAAAACTTGTTAGGATCATACCAAGATTTCATAAGACAGGTACGGTCAAGTTCTCTTGGAAGAGGCTGAGGTAGATGCTTAAGAAGTTCAACTAAAGATAGAGGTTTATGAACGTTAATGTTGTTAGGTGATGATAAGTGAGGATTGGTATATTGTTGAGAAGGGGGAGCTAGTTTTGAAGATTGGTTGGGAATGATAGCTTGGACATTATGAATGGTGTCATAAGAATCTATAACACCATTATTGGTAACATTATGATTTGTATTCTTAGTTAAGAGATGAGGACCTGTAGAATGTTGGGATGGCTTTAATTGATGCATAAGGAAATCTTGACATTTATCTTGGTCAATAGCCTCCTCCAAAGTGCATGGAGAGAGAGTGAAAAATTGATATTGTAATTTAGGAAAGAGGGCATTAGTAAAGATATGGAAAATATTATCATCAACCATGTTATGTTCACACTTGTTTAAAAAAGTTTTCCACCTTTTAACAAAGGCCTAAACAATTTCATATTTGAGTTGTTTACAATTTATGAAGTGGGTCAAAGTGTTTTCGAGAAGATCACTAGTTTGGAATTCTTGAACTAAAGCATTCACTAAATTTTTCAAACTAGCAAAAAAATGAGTTGTAAGTTCATTACACCAATCTAAGACATCACCTATGAGGATTTTGGCCAATAGTTTGGTAGTAGCTAAAGTGTTTAATTTTATCTCAATATTTATAGATATTTCCAAAAGTTTAAATATTAAGGGTAGGATCAATTGATCCATTATAAGAAATTGTAGATGTGATACCTCCTATATCAATGCTAGAAATTTGAGGAGTAATAGGATCAGTATGAAGATGCTTAATGGTTCTATTGATCAAAGGAGGTTGAGGTATGAGATTGCCTTGAGAATCTTGAAGAGGAGGAGGGGGAACATTTTGGTTATGTGTTCCCCAAGCCATTTGTTAAGGATGATATTGAAGATGAAGAAGGTGGTTTTGCATTATCATTATTTGATTTGTGTTATGAGCTTGAAATTTATTCATTTGATTGAGTGTTTGTAACAATAATTGGTGTGTTTGATTAGCATAGTTATAAACATTAGAGTTAGTATTCATGTTGGTATTAGTGGCTTGGGTACCACTATTAGTGTTGATAGGGGCTTGAGAGGAACTATGAGAGTGTGAGGCACTAGTGGAAAAAAATTATTACGTATCAAAAGATGGAATAGTGAATGGTTGAGAGGAAGAAGCACTAGAAGCATGATTACCTTGGGTAGCAAATGAATCACTAGTGAAAGAATTAAGTATAGTCGATGTTATGAGAGGCCCACTATATGTAAAACCTACCATTTTAGTGGATATACTAGGCATAGAGGTGGAAAAAGTTAGATAAGAAGAGGCCATGGTGTGATAAGGGGTCATAATAAAAGGAAGAGGTTGAAAATCAAAGAAAGTGGTACCCCTAAATCTAGTTGAGAGTATAGGATTAGGTGAATGATGCTCTTCAGATTGACCATTAATCATAATATTGTAAATAGTTGAGGGATATTTTATTTGATGTTGAGTAAATTTAGAGATAAAGAAGAATATTTGGGGGTATACTCTAATTCAAGTTGATCTTTTAATGAGAAGAGAGGATTATGCTATGAAGAGGTATTAGGAGTCCCATAGTTTATTATGTGAATGACAATGTGAACATTACTAGCTTCCAAGAGAGGAGCCCTACTCTATCTATGGGAGACCTTATGAGGATTGGTAAAATTAATCATGTCTATTGAATAAAAATTATTGTTGTCATCAAGTGAAAATTCAATGATGAAGGGAAGAAAGAGAGATGAGAAAGCAAGGAAATAGTAAATGATAGAAATAGTACAGGGTTGACTAGGTTGACCTAACACAAAAATAGGGTCTATAAACAATACAAGGTTAATTGGGTTGATCTAGTACAATGAAAAAAAGCTAGAAAAAGAGTGAATAGGGTCTAAAAATGGCATAAGGTTGACTGGATTGATCTAGTATAGTGAATAGAGGCTAGAAAAATGTATAGGGTTGACTAGGTTGACCTAGTACAATAGATAGGGAAAATTAGAAAGCCTATAATAGATTGTGATTTGAAACATGATAATTTTTGCAAGTAATTTGAAAAGTAAGAACTGAAGGGAAATGAACAATCAATTGGATTAACATTGGCCAATCTAATTGAGGCACATAACATAAAACCTTGCACCAATACTGGCTAATGCAAGTTTTTGCAAAAAAAATACAATTGAGTAAAGAACAAGAAATCAACTTAGAAATTAAATAAATAGCTAAATGGTCAGCCTAAATATTTATAAGATTATTAGGATATGTTTTTAAATGTGATTTTAAGTTGGCTATAAGTAAGGAACTAAAAATCAATGTAAGGATAGTTTCAGGTAGTTTGGGCTAAAAGGGATCTATAGTGGTAATGATAAAGGCTTGGTATTAGGGCCTACCCCCTCACTTCATACACTTTAGCTATAAGGGTGTTGGGTGCTTAGCCATAATATACCATTAACCATGATTTATATTTGATGAGAATATAAGTTAGATTCCCCCTTGGTGATTAAATCCAAGTAGGTTGGCCTTGGGTAGTCAAATGTTAAAATGCTTGTTTAGATTTTATTAATTGGTTTTGTGTGCATAAAATAAAAAATAGTGAAACTAAATGATTAATTGAAAACCACCTAATTAAAATACATGATCTATTCTAAGCATGAAAACAACAAAAAATGATAGTGTGATCTAATTAATAGAATATAAAGGTTAATTCCAACATTGAAACAAGGTGCAATGTCAATACAGTCAATATTATATGTATAGAATACACAACAGGGTTGATAGGGTTAATTATATACTATGAAAGCAAGGTCTAGAAATGAATCAGGCTAGCAGAGTCAACCCAATTATCTAGATAACACACAAAATATATAAATAGGTTGATAGGGTTGATCTAGTTAACTATACAAGGGAAGTTTTAAAGATTACAAACTATGAAAGAAAAGACTATAAATAAAGAGATAGAAGGATAAAAAGGAACCTTGGTGGATCAAAGATGTAGAGAAGGAAGATTACTATAAGATAACCTTGTAAAATGCTTAAAAAACCTACTAACTATGTTGATTGGGTTGATCAAGCTCTGCAAGAACCTATTGTTGAGTGCTTATACTATACAAGGTCAACTAGGTCCACCTAGTATTCTAAACATGATATTTGAAAGTCTAAAAATTATAATGGGTTGATTGGTTCAATCTAGTAGTCTAGACTTAAAGTCTAGAAAGCTAAAAACTTGTATTGAGTTGACTAGGTCGATCTAATAACCTATACCAAAAAAATCACACACAAAAATTAGAGTTGGAACGATGTAGTCAACCTAGTATGGAAAATATATGATAAAAATAATGATGAAAATAATGAAATTAAGTGAAAAAATATTGTAAGGGTTAGTTCGTGTCAAGTTCACTAGAATGTATGCAATAAAAAATGCATCATGTTTATAAATCATTCATGGTTTGGAGAAGATAGATCATACCTACACTTATGATTGGGAATACATTTGTTAAGCAAGAGAATGACCAATATGGGGATCTCCTAGACCTAATTAGGGGATCACTTATCATAATATACTATGCTAAGGAGGGTTCTGAATCCTCTAGACCAACATAATCATGTAATAACCCTAAGGGGGTCCTAGGTTTTGATATTTCACTTATTCTAATAACAAGAAAGTAAATATAATCTAGTTTTCACCAAAGCTTTTGGCACAAAGTGGGGGCTAGAAACAAAACAAACTAAACCACACATATACTCATGTTAATGTATATAAAATACTAATACATGGAAGAGAAGCATAATTGCATTATTTATTTACTCTTACAAAAGAGAAATAAAGTTAAGAATACTTACCTTTGAAGATGAACCTACTAAGCCTCAATCTCTCCCTTGGCCAATGTGCTTCACAAGAGATTGTTATGGTATGTAATGATAACAAATATAAATTTCAATCTAGAAATTTGACTCAAGAGAGGATGTTTTTATTGTATTAGTTCCAAAATGAAAACAAAATGAAATAAACACACTAATAACATAACATCTATATGCCTAGACACTGAGGAGAGCTTAGTTAATAAAAGCAAATGACAACCATAACTCAAAAGAAAGAAATGAAAACACAATAATTCCTTCACCTTCCTTGGATGTTCCAAATGCCTTTGTAGTGGTGGCTTGCTTAGCTTGTGCTCATGAAGTCCTTGGCAATGAAAGCTTGGTTACCTCCATCTCTCCTTGACACCTTTGGCTTGTGGCTTGGCTTGGATTGGAATCAATTTGGAATATAAATTTGAATAATCAAGTCCTTGAATATATTTGAGCATAATAACTTTGTACAAAATAGCTTAGAAATGATGTTGTGAGGCCTCTTATTTATAGATTTTTGGATTTGATCAGAATCAACCACGACCATCCATCTCAAGATTGAGATGTGTGGTTGAGGATTATTTCAATTTTTAGAATTAAGTTTTTAATTATCTTGGTCATGAAATTGGAAGAAGGGGAAATTAAGAGGCATGGAGGGCATCATGGAAGGCATTACTGAGGAATAGAGGGCATGAATCTTGATATTTATGGCATTTATGGCCTAGGGATGTCTTCCCAAGAAATGAGGTCACCTGATGATGCAGATATTCAATATTCATTTCTAAAATAAGTTTTCAAAAATTTTCCATGGAATTATTAATTATGCCTTGATTTGAATTAATTAGCTCTTAAGCATGTTTAAGCACTTTATGCACAAATTACTCAAATTAATCAGAATGCCTTGTTATTGGTCTAAAATTTGACTGGATTAGAATTAGAAGGAGATGTTAGATGAATTGGAACCATATTGCCATCTAGGATGTTACCAAAAAAAATAAGAAAGGCACATGTATTGTGTAGAATATTTGATAGGGAAGAGCAATCCAGAGCACCCAAGTGCAAAATTGGCATTTTGACTCAAACTAATCTGATCAAAGTTAGATGGCCCATAAATTGCATTATGCCATTTAGGGATACCCTAGACAAAATAGGCATTTGAATATGTCAGTTTCACATGTTTTAGCATGTTTTAGTGTTTTTAGGCTAAATTGCACATTTTGGGTGTAAATTTGCCAAAAGCCTGATTTGAGGTTATTGGTGGCCAGATTTAGGTGTCTAAAATTTGCCCTTATTTGGGAAGGCATTATAAGATATAAGCATAGTAACATCTTCTTAAAGAATGAAAAGGTCCTATATGCCCATAATTTTAATGATGATAAACTAACTGTATGATGCCCCCTCAAGGGAACAGTTGGCATAAGTAAGTCGGCAAATGGTCCCTCAAAAAAAAAAAAAGTGAAATGAGGGGACCAAAGAAAGGAAAGATGATGGGGTGAAAACATAATGATACTAAAATATTAGTCTAAATCATTGAGAATGCAAGTGGGATGGTGTATAATGGTTTGCCCAAAGGCGGTTATAAGCATTATACCCTAATAGTGGTAACGTGGTATGATAACACAATGATTTATTGAAAGGTAGTTATAATCATTGAGAAGATGGAGCTACCCTAGTTAGGATAGAAAAACAAGAGAATAACATGCCCTTGGATATGTAGAAAAACTAAAGTGGTGATAACATAATGATTTTCCCAAAGGTGGTTATAATCATTGAGAAATGCAGGTGGAATGGTGTACAATGGTTTGCCCAAAGGAGATTATAAGCATTGTACCTTGATAATGACAACATGGTATGATAACATAATGATTTGCCTAAAGGTGGTTATAATCACTAAAAAGATGGAGTTTCCCTAGATAAGATAGACAAACAAGATAATAACATGCCCCTATATAGGCAAAAAAAGTAAAGTGGTGACAACATAATGATTTACCTAAAGATAGTTATAATCATTGAGAAATGTAGGTGGGATGGTGTGTAATGATTTGCCCATAGGTGGTTATAATCATTGGACCATGATTATGTAAAACATGATAAACTTGGCCAAGGATGATGATAACTTAACACAGAGGGTAATGATGAATTTGAATAACCTACTAGTAGAGAGATGCTCATCTGAACTAATAAAGATTGAAATTCTTTCATGTTTAATTACTGTATTTTGGATATGATTAGGATGGAATCAAGATGTCAGTGCTAAAGAGATGCCACCATTGTTGAATATACTTCTTGAAGCTTAGGTTTTTTGTAGCATATGTCGATAGGCATCATGGTATAACATCATGAGGACTTGGTAAAAATATGCATAAGGATTGAATCCCATAACCCAATACTCAATAGAAAAAATACACCAATGATATAGACCATGATGACAATGTAAACATATGAATATGGATGGATGTGATTATAAGTGTGGAAAAGGAATTACCTATAAACACACATAAACTGAATCAAGGCAACTATGTTTAAAGCAAATAAATAGGTAGATAAACAAATAAACAAACAATGTAATAGAAACCCTATGAACATTGCCCCTAGAAAATAGGTGACAACTTAACACACAAACAAAATGGGGGAATAAAAGAAAAGGAAGGAGGTAGCCAATCTGTCTCCATATGCATTAGGCAAGTTGATGTTGCATATATAGTTCCATCGATGTAATATCCAATAAAAAAATTTAGGCCAAATGTAGTTCTCCTAGGGAATGGGAAGAATGTGATAACTGATGAAAAAAATAGAATGGATGTCATAGAAGAAGAGGAATGGTCTTGAAAAATGGCAAGTGCATGAGAGAAAAGGCCAAAAAGGATGGGTAAACTAAATGATAAGTGATTTTCTTGTAACTTAGTAAGGGTTCCCAGAATCTTTAAAGCAAATAAGTGGTCAATGTTTTTATTCTTTTCTAAAGATTTTTCAAATGTTTTTGGAATTATTTTGGAGTATCTCAACTCAATCAAGAATGACAAGACACTAAACTGTTTAAGCTCATAAAATGGTGAGAGCATTCAAACTTAGGTTACTCATAAAATGGTGAGAGCATGGCTTAGGATGCTCACAAAATAGCGAGAGCATGGCTTAAGTTGTTCACAAAATAGTGAGAGCATGGCTTCGGGTACTCATAAAATGGTGAGAGTGTGGCTTAGGTTGCTCATAAAATGGCAAGTGTGTGGCTTAGGGTGACTGAGTTGACCTCAACAAGTATCAAGAACTACTTACATAGTCCCAAAGTAGGACCTCAAGTCACTATAGTTTTACCCTTATAGTGGAGGAATTTAACTAGTGTAGCAGTCAATTCAAACAAAATAGGTATAGTTGGTAAAAAGGCATAGTATGACATAGGAAGTGGCATGTTGGTACATCAAGGCTTAATGTTGCCCCTAGTTTTCCCATAGGTAGTTATAACTAGAACACAATGATATAGATTAATGGTATTAATTTTCCCAAAGGTGGTTATAATTAGTAGCAAGACCAGTGGTAAGAAAGGAATAGAAAATGAAGGATGCAACTGCCAAAATTTTTATCACACTATCCCAAAATATGATCTCTATCTAAAGTAATTGAACCAACTGATGAAATTGATTAGATACCTCAATGCTAAAATGTATAATGAATGACAAAAAATAAGGTCAAACAAGTTAGGCTTTAGAACACACTGGGTCGATAGGTCAGAAGTAGAAAGTGGATATGGTGAAGAGGACAAATAGGGATGGTATTTTTACAAAGAAGAATAGTGATAAAATGACATAAATGAAATGGTCCTTACAAACAATACACCTTAGCATTCAAGCATAATACCACATGAGATGGATAATATTCATTAGCTCTAGAAGTTCATCATCATCTGGTGTGGCAAGCCTGTATGCTCCTAATCCATAATATATAGTGATGATGAAAGGCCCTATCTAGTTAAGTTTGATTTTCCCTTAATGCTTCTTCTCAGCCATGGTATTCTTTTCATTTTCCTTAAGAATAAGATCAATAAGTTTAAATGTTCTATACTTAACATGTTGATTATAGTAGCCTTTGAGTCAGTTCTAATATGCTTGAAGATTGGTGTGCATGGTTGTGCATTTCTCATCAAGTAGGTCTAGTTCTTATAGATGAGTTACTCAATAGTCATGATTATCTAGGACATGCTTGAAAGAGATGCATAGTGAAGGCAATTCAACCTTAAAGGGAAGGATGGCTTCATTACCATAAACAAGTGAATATGGAGTGGTTCCTATGGGACTATGATGATTAGTACGATATGCCCAAAGGGAAAGGAATATCTGGAGGTGCCAATCATGACTGACATCATTGAGAATCTTTCTAAGAATATTGACAATGGTTTTGTTGGATGCCTCGGCTTGGACATTACCTTGAGGGTAATATGTTATAGAAAAATGTTGGATGATATTGAATTTAGTACATAACTAGTCTACATCCTTGTTCTTGAATGATCCTCCATTATCAGATATAATGTCAGAGTGGATACCATAGTAGAAAATGAGGTGGTTGAAAATGAATTTGGAAATTTGTTTTCCAGTCACATAAGTGAGGGGTATAACTTCAACCCACTTAGTGAAATACTCATTGGTGATAAGGATGTGCTTACAACCATCAGATGAAGTGGGGTTTATCTTCCCAATGAGGTCAATTCCCCATGTATAAAATGGCCATGGTGTCAACATCAATTTTAGAGTTTTTGCTAGGGCATGAATTAGATTAGCATGTTGTTGGCATTTATCACACTTATTTACATATGCAGTGGCATCTACATCTATTGTGGGCCAATAATAACTAGTACACAAAAGCTTTTTGGATAAAACTACCCTGCTATAATGAGCATCACATACTCTTTCATGAACTTCTCTTAACACTAGTATAGACTCTATTGAAGTTAAATAATGAAGCAGAGTTCCATCAAAACTATGATGGTAAATTGTGGATCCAAGTAAAGTATAACAAGTGGAGTGATGAATGAAGGCTTTGGTTTGTGTTTGAGATAGGTTAGGTGGTAAAACTTGGTCATGAAGGTATTTGTAAAGGTCTAAGTACCAGATAGAATTAGGACTAATAATATCACAAATCATGGCAATGGTTGAAGGTTCATGAGCTGGTGATGACAAATTCTTGATGAGGAACTGAGACTCTCTAGCTTTATCTATTTGTCAAATCAGAGATCCAATAGTAGCCATGGCATCTACAATTCTATTACTAGCCCTTGGTATGTGCTCAAACTGAATATTAGCAATTTTTTTTAAGAGGGTCAACCATGGTTTTATATGAAACTAGCTTGTCATCTTTAGTCTAAAAATGATTTGTAACCTGATTGATGATTAACTGAGAATCACCATAAACTTAGAGATGAGATATATTCCAATGCATTGCTTGTCAAAGTCCTACAAGTGCTTCATACTTAGCCATGTTGTTTATACAAGGAAAGTTAATTCTAAATGATTTAGGGATTAAATCCCCCTATGGTGTAATAAACAATATGCCTACCTTTGATCCATGTACAGTGAATGAACCATCAAAATATATTTTCCAAGGCTATTCCTCAAGGGGTGTGTCCATGATGGTCATGATAGATTCATCAAGAAATTGAAACATGAGTGGCTATGTGTCTATGAGAGGTGCTTCAACAAGGTGATCTACAAGAACTTGTCCCTTGATTGCCTTCCTGATTGACATACTCTATGTCAAATTCATTGAGAAGCATGATCCATTTAGCCATTCTTCCTTGTAAATTTATTTTGGATAGTAGATACTTGAGTGGATCTAATTTCGAAATGACCATGGTCTTATTATTCAACATGTAATGGCATAGTTTCTAAGTTATAAAAACCATGGCTAGATAAACTTTTTCAATAGGTGTATAGTTATGTTCATATGTAACCAAGGTATTGATTAAGTAGTATACAATGTGCTCCTTTCCATTTCCATCATGTTGAGCCAAGAGAGCCCCCAAGGAATGATCGATGGCTGATAGGTATAATAAAAATGACTTTCCTGGCATAGGAGGTAATAAAATAAGTGAATTAACAAGATAGTCTTTGAGTAGTTGAAAAGTTATTTGGTAGTGATCATCCTATTGAAATGCAACTCCCTTATTTAAAATGTGTGTAAATAGATGGCACTTATCTGCTAACTGAGAGATGAAGCATCGAATTGATTAGATCTTTTCTTACAAACTATGAAGTTGCTTTAAATTAGTTAGTGGTAGCATCTTGGTAATAGCATAGACTTTAGCCAAATCAAATTCAATACCTCTACAAAACATGATGAAGCCAAGTATTTTGCCTGAATTTACACTAAACACACATTTTTTTGGATTGAGTCTGACTTTATATTCCTGTAATCTTTCAAATATCTTATGTAGCACTACTGGATGGTCAACCCTAGTTTTAGTTTTTCCTAATATGTCATCGACATAGTCTTCAATAATATCATGGAATATGATAGTCATGGCCCTTTGATATGTAGTTCTAGAATTTTTAAGGCCAAATGGCATTACCTGATAATAAAATGTTCCCCATGGAGTGGTGAATACTATTTTATGTTGGTCTTCTAGTGTTATTCTGATTTGGTTGTATCTTGAAAATCCATCCATGAGTGAAAGCATTTCATAACCAGCTATGGATTTGATGATCATGTTAATATTAGGCAAGGGAAAATCATCTTTAGGACAAGCTTTATTGATTTCTTAAAAAATAGTAAAAATTTGGATATGTTCAAGATTTTTACTAGTATGTACCACATTAGAGATCCATTCTAAGTAGTCAATGGATTGGATACATCTTACTTCTAAGAGTTTTTCCAACTCTTTCTTTGCCAATATAGTAATGAGAGGATTAACCATAAGATGGTGTAAAACCAAGGTAGGGTCTAAACTTTGCATGTATGAATAGGCCGATGCAAAGATATCTATAAACTCTCTCAACAAAGCTATAAATATGTTGTGTTCCTCCTCAGTAAGGGATGCTCCTAATTTTATCCATTTTAGGTTTGATGGAGTCCTAATATTTAACTTTGTTGTATCTTTGACTAGAAGGGTTGAACCATCTTTTAGGATAATAGGTACTGACTTGAAGTATTGAATTATGTCAGGGTCCTTCATTATGACTTGCTCTTCAACTTATCTTAGGCATGATGAATTTGAGTCCCCTAATGAGATATCTAGCCATGTGATAAAAATAGTCAAAAATTCTTCAAGAATTTGATCAAATACTTATTATTTCTCAAATCTAAACTCTGATCCACAATCGAGTTCATCATTGGTGGTCTCCTAGTCTAAATTTGAAGAAGAATGAACACCCCCACCTAATATCACCTGATACAAGTTTTCACCACTAGACTAGCCTTTATCTTGACTTTTTCCCTAGTTAAAAAGTACCTCAAAGAGGTTTTCACTTTTAGACCTCAATGTTTTACATTTTTTTTGTGGATAAGGGTGTTCACTCACTCTCCAAAATAGGCTACATGATCCAATGTGATTGAGAATCTTGATTTTCGATCTCCCAATAGAATGTTGTCTCTAAGGCTTAAAAAGTCATAGAATGCCTCATCATTTTGGTACTCATCAATCATGAGACTAGATTCTTGTTGGTCCCAATCTATCAGTTGGGGATAATATAATGGAAAATGGTTGTGATGAATGGCCAAGGTAAGGGTATAAATGGCATTGTTATCAAATAAGTTGGTTTTATCTAGGTCATCAGGTAAGGCTATGATCGGACTCTGTTTCATTATTGGCATCATCATCACTAGTCATTGGTGATGAAAATTGAATAAGATATGTGGGGTCACCCCAAGATATTTAAATCCAAGTCCATAAGGTCTTTCATACTTAGTCATAGAAATTGGCTCAATGGTTCCTTATTGATTTAGTCTAAGGCCTCTTCCTTCATAATTGTGACACTCTATGATCTTATTAGGAATATGATACTTGGAATTTTTATAAAAATTAGCTTGGTTGTCATTATATAACCATGATTCATCCCCTTCAAGAGGGTTAGGTCCCTTATCTCTATTCTTTTGTTGCTAATGCATATGCGAGATGACTTTAGGGTGCCCAATTTTTTTTAGATTTTAAGGAAGATTAGAAATATGAAATGTATCATAGGTCACATACTCTCCTGATCCATTATCTAAAATGGTGAAATTATTAGAAGCTTCAAGAGGTGGCATGTGGGAAAAGGAATCCAAGGTATTAGGATCTATGTAATTATCCAGTGAATGATCAACAAATATAGCTTTTCATTTATCCTGCTTGGAACTTAGATTCATATCGTACTGATAATTATAGCTTTGAAATTCAACATCAAGATGCTTTTAGTGATCATATAGGTGTAAATATCCTAGAATATTTACTTCCATCCCTAAGTGGGAAAACTTGAAACATTAGTACAACATTGACAGGACTACATGAATCTCATGTAACCAAGGCCTGCCTAGAATCATGTTGTATGATAACTCAAGATTAAGCACATGGAAAAGTGTATCATGGGTCAAAGGCCTAATGATAAATGGAAAACTAATGGTTCCTTGTGATTCTCTTTCCTAATTATCATAAGCTTTGATGGTTATTGTTTCTAGTTGGAGATCTATCATTGTGTACCCAAGAAGCTTGATGAGCTTTAGAGACACTCTGTTGAGGCCTGATCCATTATCTATAAGGATATGTTTCACTTTATGTCACTTTATATAAACTTCTATGTATAATAGATTATTATGGAGTGGGCCAAGGGAAGACATATCGCTTTGGTTGAATGTGACTTATTGGGTTAGAGTTAGGTGTCCAACCAAAGCTTGAAATTGATCAGGGGATATGTCACTATCAATTATAGATTGGATTAAAAAATCACTCAAGATGTTTTTATAGATTATTGACATTCATAACAAATCTAAAATAAAAATTTATGTTGGTGTCTTTTGTAATTGTTCCACAATATCAAATTTCTTGTCTTGGTCAGTAGTGAATGGTTTATTCTGAGGCTGAATGGTTGGTTGGATGATAGGCAAAGTGGTGGATGGTTATGGGCTTGAGATAGTAATATTCAAACTCTGAGTTGTGATTGCATAATCAAGATTAAATAATGGACCATTATTTCTAAAAAATGTTGGGAATGGTGTGAGACCAGACAAGACAAGTCTCAGTTGTTGGTGCACTTGCATATGGTCACATGGTAAGAATGAGTTATTGATATAAGGTCCAAAAGGGGAAGTCCTAATTTGTTGGTTTTCCTATATGCACTCCCAAATCAAAGAAGGATTATCCATTTAATTTGGTTGAATATTATTGTTTAGCAATGGTCTAGGATTAATGGAGATGGTATTAACACTACCCCCTACAATATGACCTACAACCCTATTGTAGTCATGTGAAACTACATGGTATGTTTGTTGGTTGTTAACATTATAACCTTAGTTTTATCTATTTTTCTATCATTATGGGTTTTGTTGCTATTTTTGTTGGTTCTACTAGTTTGGCCTTTAATTTCGATACTATTGATTTTATTGCTGCATTAGTTGTTGTTGTTGTTGATTATTTTGATACTACTGATTATTATGTTGAGGAAAGGGGTTTTGATAAATCCCAAGAGTTTTATTAGAAGTTTAAGAACAATTATCCAATGTTATATCCCAATTATTTAACATATTCTTAATTAAATTCTTGATTTGGACACACCTCCATAGATTATGCTCATTGAACTGATGATGGTCACATAATTATTTTTCACAGTACCAATTAGGATAAGGAATCCCTTATAGATAATGATTTGGTATGGGCCAACTAATTAGATTAGTGGTAGAAAGCTTGTGAAATATAAACTCAATAGGTTCTCCTATGTCACTAAAGATACAATGTGCAGGCATGGTCTTTCTAGGAGGAGGGATTTGTAATGGTAAATGTTGTTGTATTTGTTGTGCAGGTTTTGGTTGTTGCCCTTGTAGCATTGGTTGGAGAGGTTGATGGGTAGGAGTAAGATAAAAAGGTGGTATAGATGATATTTTCACCATTTGGAGATGATGGGACTCAATTATTCCATTTCTCATAACATTTATATTTATGTTGAATTACCTTAGTCTTTCATGGTTATTAGCTTGTGTTAGTTACAATGTTGGCACATGAATGGGATGTTGGTCATTTCCCTAATTGGTACCTTGATTTTGATTAGTTGAGTTAAGCTTGATGACTCATTTATTGATGATCACTCTCTTAATCAATAAGACTTTGTCAATGATTTCCTTAAAAGTATGTGCACATTGTAGTTCCAAGTGATAAGCTATCTCACTATGTAAATTTTTGGTAAACACAGTGGGTAATTGTTTTTCTGGTGAACTATGGGTGAAATGGCTTGCAAGGGCTCTCCATCACTATAAATAACTTGAAAAACTCTCACCATATTTTTACTTTGCTTGTATTAAGTCCACTAATGAAATCTCATGCTTGAGATTATAGGAAAAGTGATGCACAAACTTATCAGAAAGATCATCAAAATCTGCTACTAAGTTCTTGGGAAAATTTAAAAACCACTCTAAGGCTTGTCCAACCAATCTCCTTAGAAACAACAATAAAAGGTATATGTCATTATGTGCCACTGGTTGACATGTGACAAAGAATTTGGTCAAATGAGCCTTAGGATCACCTTTCCCTTTATATTTGTCTAATTTGGGTAGTTCATATTCTATAGAAAATGGTATCTATAAATACTCCATGTTGAATGGATAGGAGCACACATCATCTAATTTGAACTTTTTAGTTTGCTTTCCAACTTGAATAGTAGCAATTGCATCCTTCATCTGTTGTAATTCTTGGGATAAGAAATTGGAAGGGACATTGGTTTGAGGGAGAGAAATGGTTTGGGTAGATAGCTATGAGGTCACAAGTGGGACACTTTGACTAGAGTATAATGAAGACACATGTTGGGGTATATTGGCTTGGTTGGGGAATGGACTAGGAATACACATACATGGATTAGGATCTATTTGAAATTACACATTTAGTTGTGTGATATTTTGGTTTGGGTTGGTGATAAAGATTTGACTTAGAGGATTTTTTGGGTGGGATGGAGGGATATAACTATACTATGCCTGATGTGGTTGAAAATGGATATGATGTTGACTAATAGAACCTTGTTTTTGAGTGGGAACTTTTGGACCAAGACCCTATATGTGAATTTGTGGCACATTTTGGACCAATGGTTGTCTAATAGGTACTTGAGAAACATGGGGACCTCCTTGTTTCATGAATCATTATGAGGAAGTGAAAGCAAGTTGTAAATTTGGCATCTACCACTAACCAATATTTACACATTGTTAACTAGTCATTGCTTAGTTTTGGATTGACATATTAGTCTATGATTGAAGAGGTACATTCACAATTACTTGATGAGGTGTAACATTTGTTACCCATAATTAAGGTGTCAATGTATTTGTCCTCTATTGTATTGATACACTAGATTGTGCATGTTTTTGTGGAATACTACTCATTACTTGTTGAGAAGGAGTAGGATTCATCACATTCTATCATTGAGGCATGACATTGGCTATTATTTGATTGCCTAATCCCATAGGTTGCACACTTGAGGAAGCAGTCAATTGAGGGTGGGGTGTAGAAACTCCTATTCCCTATTATGATGACCTATTCATAGGATTAACAATAAACACATGTTGTTGGCTATTTTTTTTGTGCATTAGTACCATGTTGATCAGGATTGGACATTGTTTGCACATTATCTACTACGTTTAGCTCACTATTCAATGTAGAGGCCAAAGATACTTATTCAATAGCAAGCATGTGCATCAAGTTATCTATTGAAATGGTTTATATGAATGGGACAGAATTTAGATTCTCTTGTCTAATTAACTCTATCAACACTCCTATTGAAGGAAGTAGGTCAATGAGAGGCTGGCTTACCATGTTCATCTGATTGAAATCATGTGCTATATTTAGATATGTTTGATATGTTGTCTGTATTTGGTTAAAGTGATCTTACATGATGTTTTTGCCTCAATCAAATATCTTAAGATCTTGGTATGTTGTTTGGACTAGAGCCATAAGATTGCTAGAAACATCTTGTTAATCGTAAAAGATATTGTGGGGCACTCTTACTAGACTTGGTAAATTTTCATGGGGGAAGTCTATTGGAAACTTAGCCCCTACCTCTATGTCTCTAACCAAAATATCATCTTTTTTACCTAATAAATGTCACTCAAACAAAATTGGATGATATGTGGAAGTTGTATTAGTAGAATATGACTATTGAATTATTGGTTTGTCCACTACACATATTATAGCTAGGTATTATACGGTTTGTTCTTGGTCTTATTTTGAATAAGGTGGTGTGTTAACCAGATAATTGGCTAATGGATATTCACTTTGTGCCCTTGATTGAGTATTATAAGAGGGATAATAATCCATCTTATAAGTAATATTATCTGTATAGGGGTCTTGCACCATTTCTTCTTGTGAAACCACATTACTAATCCCTAGATTATACATGAGTCCACTACGAGTGTAGGAATACATGTTGGAATCCATAGTCAATGTTTTTGGGATAAAATTTCAAAGATTTCTACAAATTCTAAAAAGGACAATGTCTAAAACAAATGATTTCCCAACTCAGTCTAGATTTGTCAAAAGGATCAAAAGGTTTATGCAAAGATTTGTGAGGAAATAATCTAGTGTGTAGTATCTAAAATTTCACTATTCACACAAATGTAAGCAAGTAAATGGTCTTAAAAATGAAAATGTCAAACTCTAAGGTCAAAGTGTTTCAAATCAGTCTAATCTAAGAAATTAAAAAGTTGCTAGGTCTTTTAGCCAAACACAGTGTCAAAATCTAGGATCAAAAAAGGCATGCGCTAAGACTCTTGGCCAAATGATGTAAAAAGAAAGACTTTGAAATAGATTAATGTTTTAATATAATACATTTGAAACACTTATAACAAACCTAGGAACTTGATTCTTGGACATGAACTTGATCAACTAGGTATAAGGTATGAAATAAAAGGCACTTTAGCAATAGTTTATTTTCTCATAAATAATGGTATAGCACTTGGTGCTTTTGACAAATAAGATATACAAAGGTGAATGGTATAACCATTTTAGACAAAAGATCACAAAAGTACACTTAGATTGATCTGAAAATGTAGGAATAAATTTGGAACTCTATGAAAGAAGATTTATGAAACAATATTTAAATTTTTTTGGGTAGCATAACAATGCTATACTACCTAAAAAGGTGTGATAAAAAGGTTTATTTCAAAAACTCTCTAAGTCAAAGATGCTTTCCTATAATTTTGATAGCATAACACTGCCTTTCTTGACTCAAAATGTTGTGGTGCATAGACTTAAAGTATAAGTGTTTAGCACAAAATGGCTTAAGTCTATCAAATGTGATAATGATTATGAGTCTTAAAACAACCCTCAACTTAAATTGGAAATTAAACCTAAGTTCCATCAAGTTTAGTGCAAATGGTGAACCCACTTAACACATCAACCTTATGAACTTATAAAGGTGTAATTCTGAATTTAGATTATAAGTGGACTTAAACAACTTTGGTAAAGGTCTAGACTCAATTGGGTAGCATAAATGCACCAAAGTGGATGATATGACTATCAAGATTTTGATGAACTTTTGAATAAGGCAAATTGACGATCTCATGTAGATAATATAATGCCTCTTTGCTCAAAGTAAAACTTGGACTATGAGTTTGGTTTGGATTGTTTGTTTACACCAAGTTTTAAATCTAAACAAGACTTTGAACTAGGACAAGACCAACTAATTAATCCTTCTTAGATCCTAAACTAACAAGGTTGCTTGGTATTGTTGGAATCCATCAATATACATCATTTTAGAGGATTTTAAGTGTTCATCCAAAATTAAATGTACATTATATATTAGGGTTTTTACACACCCCCTTCTCTCAAATGACAGTACTATGATATGGACCTTGAGGCACACCTTGTACCAACAATACTTCCATGACAAGTGGGGCTTTGTCTAAGATCTAACAAGTTTTTGAATGATCTACGGGAATTAGTTACACAATGACTTTCACACCAAAAAATGTAAAAGAAAAGTATAGATTTTGGGTCCGTATCACTTGGCTTGTTCCAAAATGGTCTACTCTTTTTTGCAAACACTAAATCATGTTGTTTTATCTATGTAGTGCAATGTCCAAAGTGCCACTACATCCTGTGTACAACTCCAAAGGAGCCAAATGAAGTCAATGCCAAGAGATGAAACCCTAAGTCAAAGCTTCCATAAAGAACTTATGAGAGGTGATGAAGTCATCCTCACAAGCCAAGATGCACAAAAATGAATAAAGCATGAAAGTAGAAAGACTTTAGGGTCATTTTCAAGGTCACCCAAAATTTGGTGAGTTTTTGGGGAGTGCTTTAAATTACTTTCTTTATAAGCCTTGGACTAGGCTATTTGTAATAAGAATGGAACTTTTGATTCCAAGGGTTCCCTATAGGGGAAAAATGGAAGAGCATACACACAATATTCCTCTTTTTTTCCAAACAAAAATTTAATTAAACAACTATTGAAAACAAGAATTGACAAGTGTGTTCAATTTTAAACCTAAAATGAAAGATTTGGTGATGTTCATTTGACACCTTGGTCTTAGTTGAAAACTTTGAAAACATTCACCAAAACATCTAAGTCCTTTTTTAAACACAAAAACAAGGTTCCTAATTTATTTTTTAAGCATGCAAAGGTGATTTAAACATGTTTTAAACAAATATCAATCTTGGTCCTATAACAAAATTGTTAGCATGTCCTTTAGCTTTGAAGCTCTTTTTAGATTGAAATAATGAAGTTTGAAAAAGTAGGTCTTAGGTTTATGTTTTTGGAAAAACATAGTGACTGACATCGATTATTACAACTGATGATGGTTAATTTTGCTAATCGATGTCGATTACCCAACTGACATTAGTTAAGATATACAACCGATGTCAGTATTACTTGTCGATGTTGGTTACTGTGTAAAACTATGGCAAACAAAATGACAAGATAAAGTTAGAAAATCAATTTAAAAGAGTTCTAAGGGTCCAAATAAATATTTTAGAGTTAAAAAATGATCTTCTTCAGGTGTGAGATGCATCTAGTCCCACCAGGCATGCCATTATGTGATCTAGGAATTTGACTCAAGAGAGGATGGTTAATATTGTGTTAGTTCCAAAATGAAATAAACACACTAATAACATAACATCTCTAGGCCGAGACACTAAGGAGAGCTTATTTAAAAACAGAAAATGACAAACACAACTAAAAATCAAGGAATGAAAATACAATAATTCCTTCACCTTCCTTGGATGCTCCAAATGCCTTTGTAGTGGTGGCTTGCTCGGCTTATGCTCATAAATTCCTTGGTAATGGAAGCTTGGCTACCTCCATATCTCCTTGACACCTTTGGCTTGTGGCTTGGAAACAATTTGGCATTATAAATTTGCATAATCAAGTCCTTAAAGATATTTGAGCATAATAACTTTGCACCAAAATAGCTTAGAAATGATGTTGCGAGGGGTCCTATTTACAGATTTTTGGATTTGATCAGAATCAACCTCAACCATCCATCTCAAGATTGAGATGTGTGGTTGAGGATTAATTCAATTTTTAGAATTAAGTTTGTAATTATCCTCATCATGACATTGGAAGAAGGGGTAATTAAGAGGTATGGAGGGTATGAATCTTGATATTTGTGGCATTTATAGCCTAGGGATATCTTCCCAAGAAATAAGGTCACTTGACAATGTAGATATTCAATATTCATTTCAAAAAATAAGTTTTCAACAAGTTTCCATTGAATTATTAATTATGCCTTGATTTGGATTAATTAGCTCTTAAGCATGTTTAAGCACTTTGTGGACAAATTATTCAAATTGATCAAAATGCCTTGTTATTAGTCCAAAATTTGACTAGATTGGAATTGGAAGGTGATGTCAGATGCATTGGAACCGTATTCCCATTTAGGATGTTACCAAAAACAAATAACAAAGGCACATGTCTTGTGTAGAAAATTTGATAGGGAAGAGCAATCCAAAGCACCCAAGTGCAAAATTAGCATTTTGGCTCAAACTGATCTGATCAAAGTTAGCTAGCCCATAAATTACATTGCCCCATTTAGGGATACCCTAGCCAAAATTAACATTTGAATATGTCAGTTTCACATCTTTTAGCATGTTTTAATTTTTTTAGGCTAAATTGTGTATTTTGGGTGTAAATTGGCCAAAATCTTGATTGGAGGTTATCAACGACCAGATTTAGGTGTCTACATAAATCAGATCTAGGATACACAACATGACTATGCATGGAAAATACTTCTCCATAAGGCAAGATCTGTATCTCCAAAGAAAGTATGGAACCCTAAGCTTTATTCCTCAAGTAGAATGGTTAATAAGTAGATTTTCATTTGCACTTATTCTTTGTCACGTATCTATCTTCAAATGGTTGTAAATGAACTTGTATATATAGGTATATCTTACCCTAAATCCTTATGGATATGTTGGCTATATGGGGTTAACCCAATCAACCCTATATGTTTTCAAGAGAGAATTCTCTAGGTCTTGAGCTGTGTTAGCCAAAGGGATAAGAAAATCCAAAGTAAAAAATACCATAAAATAATAAAAGGTAGACCTAGTCAACCCTATATAGTAATTAGAGGCTAAAAACTATACATGATCAACCCAGTCAACCTAGTACAACCAACTATCAAATCGGGGATAAGGCAAGGAACATGAGGATAAAGATGTGACAAATGTTTGGAATGGGTAAAATTGAGAAAAATAAGCTTAGGATAAATGGTTTTATGAGATAAGTGTGTAGATGGCAAGTGGAAAAAGGGAAAATAATCTTACCAACAACTAATGGTCTACCCACCCCTTTCTGATGTACCCCTTAAGGCATGCACTCAGAGAGATTGAGACTCGATGGGTTACTTCAAGATACAAAGTGTTAGTACATGATAAAAATTTGAAAATATTATGTGTATACACACTAAAAGTAGGTCAAAGCACTCCCAAATAATGGGGAAGGTCAATGCCTTGAGCACATAGATCAAAGACTAGGAATAAATCTTGGAATCACTCTTTCATGCCTTGTAGACTAAGGCCTGTGAACAAGGTGAAATCCTAGATGGAGGAGTGACAAAATATAAGGCAAACCTTGAGGCCTTCAAGAAGGAATTAGAGAAGATAGATGTGCTCACACTTAACACTACCTCTATGGAGATAGACAATTTTTCTAAGAAAATCAAGTTCACTATCAAGGGCTTTGAGGACTTTAACATCGAGATGAAGGAGAACATGCCTAAATTTTGTGTACCAAAAGATTTGAAAGACTACTCTGAGGCTAGACTAGTAATTTTTTATGGGGTAATGTTGGGCCCATTTTTTGACTAAGTATGGATCCATGCTAACTCAGCAAATATCTTAATGTGAGGCAATCACTTGGAATGATTATTTTTTTGGTATCTTTTATGCCAACTGGAGAAATTATCATAGACCTAACACCAGCTAGCAAGCAGTTAACTGGCACCTAGGTTTTTAGGACATCCTCATAAGTGGATATACATGATGATTGTAGCACAAGGGATTCAAGGTGATAGATTTAGAAAAATGATCAACCAAGGCTCCATCTTAGCACATGATGTGTGCCCTCCACCCTAGCATGAAGATGTTCCTATCTAATATAAAGATGATCTCAATTTAGTGATCAAAGGATATAAATGGAGGTAATGAAGCTCTTCAAAATTTGCTCTAGATATCATGTTATAGACACCATTAGCATAAGTTTAAGCATAGATTCCTTTGAGGATCCACATTATAGTGCCCATGATCACTTGTGAGCCTCTAGGCCATTAGTGGCTTTAGATGAGCATCTATTCTGTTTCACTTGTTATGTAATCTATTTACTTAAACCTTATTTGATGAAGAATGGCATTACACATAATTCAGTGTTGATATGGTATATGTGGTTATGGTAATGTTCTTCAAATGTGAACTAAATTAAATAGTTACAATAGTGTAATTTTAATATATGAATGTTTTATTAAGCTAAGTTCTATTCTAGGTCGTTAATAGTATATCTATGCTAAGTGATAACACTGACATAACCTATGAATTAGCCTAAGTTTTAGACAATTCATGTGCCAAAGCTTTGATACCCTTCTTGGGATAACTAACCTAAACATGGATCCTTGATATAAAGTAATTCCATTAACCCACTAAATTTATTGAATGACACTTAACTTAGTAACACAAAGTCTTGCACCTTAGAGAGCATAAAACTAACCTGATATAGGCTTGCATGCCTATGACTAGAACTAGTTCCCCAAATAGGATTTGCACTTATGGACCATTAAAATCTAGTCAGAAATGGATTGTGCTTATCAATCTTCCTAAAATCCTTTGCTAAATGACCAAGTCTTACATATGATGCATTATGCCATAGTATAACTAGCCCAATGTGGGCCTCAATTATTTCTCTACATCACTTTGAGTGAGTGCATATGACCTGTACCTTATGTGAATTGATG
The DNA here is from genome assembly GCA_037957365.1 of Torreya grandis. Classification (NCBI taxonomy): domain Eukaryota; kingdom Viridiplantae; phylum Streptophyta; class Pinopsida; order Cupressales; family Taxaceae; genus Torreya; species Torreya grandis. The sequence goes on from JARHVA010001355.1 coordinate 2,795,912, forward strand.
TCAACATAGTTGAGTGACAAATTTTGAGTGTTATAGGGTTATACTATGCTTTTGCCTAGTTGTAATAAGTCTAGAATTGACTTGGATAATTGAATGAGTGTCTAACCCCATGAATAAATTGATTAATACCACAATTAAACTACAACATTTTGTTAATACAAACATGCTTATATAGACATCAAGCACAACTAAGAATACATCTTGAGAAATCTATGTGTAAGTATGAAAGAACTAGAGGCACATCAGGCTATATCTATAATATAACTAAGAGGTATAATATATGAATAATAGGTAGTTGTAGAGGGTCATAAAATGTAAGAAACACATAGATCATGAAAAAATAAGCAATTTTGAAGAAGATGACACTCAAATCTAAGTTATCGATCAAAAGTTATAGTCATTTAAAAATTTGAGCTCACATGAATAATTTGAGTGGAAATAGTGGTGAATTTTTTTTTGAATCAATTTCCAAAAAAACTTGAGGCCCTTAGATCAAAATCTTAAAACAATTGTGAATTAATTACCTCAAAATTACTTAAGGCCCTTTGGAGCAAAGTTAAGCATTTTTGGGTTGGAAGTGATTAGGGGCTTATCTCCCATATGACTAAGGGGATAATACCTTTTATGGGTGCTCCCTTACTTATTTTTAATGATGTGTGAGTGACTTCAAATGAATAGTAGAAATTTTCACTTGGTTAAGTTTGATGGCCTCCTTGATGTCATAGTGTGCAAAAGTGATGGTCTAAATCCACATGGGTTATTATCACTACCATCAGGTTTCATTAGGTGTACTAGCCAAGGTAGGGAGTTTTGATGATTTTGTTGGTAAGGATGTTGGGGTCTATAGGTGTTTTCAACATAGCCATCAAGGTTTGAAAATGTTGTGAATAGAAGCATTAGATTTCATGAGGTCTATAGGCAACATCATTAGGATCTAACATGTGTGTTGATAGGGTTGTTAGTGTTTACCTTGTGATCGAACAAAGGGAATTACATTAACTAAAAATGTTCACCCAGGCATGTTTTCCCACCACCAAAAGTTTGACTAAGTCTGTAAAATTGCCAAAACTCCTTGCAAGGGTTAGAAACTCTACCAAAATTAGAAAAATAAAGAAATTGTATATTTGGTATGTCTCATACAAAAACTAAGAAAGACCCATTTAAAAACTAAAAAAATCTTGAAAAACCCTAAAATTATTTCTTGATGTGAGAATTTTATTGTACATATATATGTGAACCCATTGAAAAAGCCTTAAAACCCTCTTTAAGTTGAAAATGGTTTTCATGAATTTAAGTTGTGTTTATAATATATTCTATCTTTTTAATGCATTTTGAATTTGATAGCACTATTTATCTTGTAATTGAAGATTTTAGTTGTATATGTTAGATGGATTTTCACAAAATCCCACCAAACCTATGAAACTACCAAAAATCAAGAAAATCAAAAATAATGGTAGTAGAAAAGATCTCACTAAGGATTTCATAAATGTTAGACCAAATATCAGATCATAGGTTTGATAGCATGTTAGATCACACTAAGATATCTAAATTTCAAAAATTATAAGAAAACCTTGAGAGTGGGTGAGAACAATGCAAAACAAAGTGAGTTTCATATTATTCCATTGATTGAATAGACAAAAAGTACAAAGGAGGTACATTATATAGTATGATATTAAGTCACTAAAAAGAGAAAAACTCAACTCACAATTAGAAAACACATTAAGTGTATTTCCCCTAATAACCTTAACAACCTTAAGTAAGCTGACTAACAACTATGTAGGTAAAATTGAAAGCAAAAGAAATCTTACACTAATATGCTTCTAGGTATATCTAGTGCAACTCAAGTGATTTATTCATGGAAATGAGGCCTTCCTTTTAGTTCCAGATAAGTTCCTATTGATGTGGGTTTTATGCACAAAAGGGAACCTTACGAGGTAGTATATAACATTTAAAGATCAGTAAAGAGAGATTCACTCTAAGGCTCAATTTATGGGGTATTGGGTTTTATAAACAACCTGGTGGTGGAATAGTGGTGACCAAAGTAATTATTTACCTCAGATGGTTTGGATATGATGTGTATGTAAACCTACTTGATATGGGTGGATTGATGATGAGTCTAACCTAAGCTCATCATGATCAAATGAAACTCAAGAAGAAATAAGGGTAGAGTAGATAAGAAGGTTTGTGAATCAAACAAGATGAAACCCTTTTAAGGTAGATCTTGAACTAGGGGTTGGACAAGCATTTAAGAACCAAAGCTTGTTACAAGTTATTGTTAGCACATAAATAATAAAACATAGTTAAGAGTCCAAGGAGACAAGAATACAATGAAATTTAGTGTACATAATCAAAGGTTGTTATGTTTCTAAGATTGTAATTACACATCTACAAAGGGATATTATGATTATTACAAAAAATCATTCTAATTAACTATTACACAATATTAATAAACATAATAAGAGAATGTTTATGCACTACCCAAAGGCTGAGATATTAGATTGATAGAAATTATTTAAAATTCACAAATGTAGAGAAGAGTAATATTTGCACATCAAGAGACCAATTATAGAACAATCCTCATAAATTATTATTAATATCAACAACCAAAATTCTCCTCCCTTTGGTATTGGGAGGATACAAATATATATTGGGGAGGGGATGCCTCTTCCTCTAAGTGAAGTATTAATTTACATTTATAATTATGTAACCATGTGTCAAAATTCATGCATAACATGCATGTATGAAAAGTGTGTATATATATAGTATCCCTAGACCAAAATATAATACCTATATGTCAATACATTTGGGACCACTAGTCCCAAATTAATTTAGAACATGTAAACACACACACACACACACACACACACACACACACACACACACACACACACACACACACACACACACACACACACACACACACACACACACACACACACACACACACACACACACACACACAAGGTGGTGTTGATGTGGCACCACTGGGAGAGGAAAATGATTGCATGACATATGTTTGAACTGAAGAAATTTTAGTTGCTCCTTGAGGAATAAAAAATGGTCTCATTAGAGTATGCATTAGTACATATTTGGAGGACTAGGGGCCTTGTAATGATGTGGCATTAGTTATTAATTTTGTGCTTGGTTCTTTTGAAATAATGTATAAGTAGTTTCCAATTCTTATTGATAATGTTAAAATTAAGCATAGAAGGCTTAAATATTTTGATAGCTTCTCCCATCAACCTTATATTATCTATTTTAGAGGCCTTGAACCCAACTCTGATGATTTCATTCTTAGTCACTCTATCTTTTTTTAAATTGATTTTCTATAAAATTTCTTCATTAGTTTTATAAAAAGTTCCTTTAACTTCCTTCTTAAATCTATCTACAAATTCCTTAAGAAATGCTTCAAAATTAGGTCTATTCACCAATTGCACAATGGAAGTTATCAAATTTGTGACCCTAATATCTTTTAATATCTCCATGGCCTTGCTTTCTTATCTTTTGAAATACTCTATCAATGATTTCATCTATGTATGCAAATTAAAGGCACCATCTCTCTTTAAAATCACATAACTCAAAGCCCATGCAAAATGTTGGGCCAACATTAGGTTCAGGTGATTACATGCATGCTTTCTTACACATGAACTAAGAAGTTGACTCTTTTCAAATTATTTCAATTGGTGTGAAATTTTTAGCATTGTTACCCTTTTAGACTATGACTCACCCCTAGAGACTCAAATTGTATTCAAAATTTTATACAACTTTGTGGCTACACTTTGGACATTATCCACAATTTCTTGAGAAGCATGAAAAAATTAACTCTCCAAAAGCCTTTGTTGTTATTTCTCTTGGATTTATAAATTTATTTCATGGAATCCCTAGTTGAATCCATGAAAGATAAAATTCCTCTGCATACTCATCAGGGTCATTAGGGCTTTGTTTGATCATTTTAGCTAAGGAGAACATGTTTTCAATTGGTTCTAGCACTAGTTTCTCCCTTGTGCTAATGTTCACCCCTTTACTCTTCCTCGCCCTCTAAATTACACCACTTTGCTTGTCAAAATAGGTGGAAACTATGGGTAACTCTATGAGGACTAAATTTTTCCTATTATCTCTCTGACCATGTAACTCTTTAACCCATTGGGGAATAATGAGTTCCCCTTGTTATTTAGATTGGTTGGGGTCTACAAAGGTAGAAGGTGGAGTAATCATTAGAGGTGTCATAAAGGCACTTATTTGGATGATGAATTGAATGGGTGGTTTAATGTCCTTTTTCATCCTGATATTTCCCTCTAAGGGGTGGTTTATACCACATACTTTGTTTATTCTAGGGTTTTCAAAATTGTCATTGTGGTAGATTGTGTGGGTAAAAATTGTGATAATGGTAATTCTAATTGATTTGAGGATTTTGGAGGGATAAGTGTCCCTTGAGGATTAAAAATGGAAACTAACACTAAGCTATCAAAAAATACCTCTTTTTGGGAGCCATTATTTGGGTTGGAGTAGAAAGAATGGGATAATTAATAGAAATGACACTTTATGGCCCAGGACTAACAGGTGGTAAGTTAATGGCTTGATTGTTTACAACTGTAAGAGAAGTAAGAGAAGAAACTACCTTATTGGTAGCCAAATTTTCTTCTTTAGTAAGAATATTTTGGTCAAGTGCTCAAACTAGAGTTTCTTATTCATCTAGACTTCCCAAGCTTATTGATTTTGCCTTTTTTAGCTTTACCTCTTCCTTTACTTCATCTTGTTCTCTTACTTCACTTAATTCTTGATCTGGTCCCTTCATAGCTTATGTTTTTTCTTCTTCCTCATTTGTGGGATAATACACTAGTGAAATCAAATTTCCATGTTCTTCCTCATATTTTTCCTCATCAAGGGGTTCTATTAGGGTAGCAAGACCCAATGACAGTTTTTTTTCCACTTGTTGAATTTTCAAGGAGGCTAAAAGAACTATATATTTACCTTAGTTAGTAATAATGGTGGGATATGAAATAAAGGGGAAGATGAAACTAATAAAGGATACCCAATAGTAGTAATTTGGATGGTGAAGGGATTGGTAGTGAAATAATAATAGTGGAGACAAGAGTGGATGGAGAGGAAAGCAATATAGTAAGTAATATTGAAGAGATGTCTCTTTACTTGTGGTAATGGGTAAGGATGGACTCACTTGAGTTAATTTAGGGGAACAAGGAGTATATGGAAGAGATGATAAATAAATCTATAGAAACTTCAGGATACTTACTTGTGTGACCAAAGTAAGTGGGGCCATAGGTTCCCAAGAGAATGGGCTTGTCTATCCATATGGAAGAAGTAAAGTCCTCACAACTATGGTTTTTATTTCTAAAGTAGTAGAAACTAGAAGTGAAAAGATTAGATGAGGACTAGGGAGACCTTTGAGAATATCCTTCCTAATTTGGATATTCTCCTCCTTTTGACTACCAGGCTCTCCCTTTGAGAAATTAATATCTCCCTACATGGGAGAGGGAGCCTGATCTTGTTTGCTAGGCCTTGTGATTGTGGTTCAGTCCATTGATAACTCCAAGATCTTTATTCTTATTTTTTCATTTCATTTTACCACTCCTTAGTGATTTTAAGGTCATATTAGGTTACTTGAGTAATGATCATTTATATCTCATTATCCCTCATATGAGTCCAAACTTCAGAATCATTTGAAACATTCAAATTAATGGCATCATGCTCATATCCCTAGTGACCATATCTAATGGTAACCCATTTTATCTCCTTAAGGAACTTAAGATAATTTCTAAATCTTTCCTTGGGGTCTCAGTATTTGTATTGGGCCACCTTCAAATTATAATGAGCCCTGACTATTCCCACTTGATTGAAGTATGCCCTTACTATGAACTAAATTTGACCAATGTTTAGGTGAGTCTTTTGATAATAAGATTGGTTTTTGATGATAATATCATCATCCACATTATCATATAACCAATGTGAAATTTATTTTTCTACCACCTTATCTAGGACATGGCATGCAAAATATAAAGGGGGTACTTTGGTGCCTTTAATTTTAAAATGATACAATCTAGGTAGTACCAATAATATCCAATTTTGGAGATGGTCTTCCTTAAATTTTATATAGGCTAGGCATCTAAGTTCCATAAATGGCCAAATGGACTTGAGGATAAACATCCTCACAAATTCAAGTGATTTCATTCTTGAATCTATAAATATACAAGAAAGAATAATCATCATAAATTTTGATACTCAATGGATGGATCCCATGATTCTCCATGAGATTCTAGACTATACCAATAAATGCATCCAACAAGTAAGACATCATATAAAAATTACTATCAATCTACCTTTGTTCTAGTTTGAACATCTACCCCTTTAATTTGACACTGATAATTTCACCTAGTGCCATAATTTTGTCTGAGGTCAAGGGAATATCCAATAGTGGTACCCATTATACCTGCATGTAAGTGATACTAAGGAATCCATATAACCTATTTAGGAGGACCATTGCTACCCTAATGCCTAGTCTAAACTTAGTTATGCCATTGGAGGAAATAATTCCTTTGGGATCTATTTTCTCTCATTTTACTAACAATTATTTCAATTTTCATTCTACAATGTTATGTTCCATCCATACATTGGCTGAAACTTGGTTATAAGAAATTTTGGGCCCCAGAAGCCTAAGATACCTCTCAAATTCTCACCCCAAATCACATGCAACTAATTTTTTTCATGTTCTAAGATAATAAAAATCTCTAGTGCAAGATCCATTAAAGAATAAGTCATGAAACAAGGCAATACATAACATTAATTTAGGATTTGTGGTTGTATTATGTAGTCCCATATTCTTTATTGGTAACAAGTCTTCGATGTATTACTTTCCTCTTGAGATAGGTGATCCTAAGATGAATATCGTGTTATTTCCTCAAATGTATTCCAAATAGATAAATAATAAGGTAACTTAAAATCCAAGTCACCCTTGTTAAACACAATGTTTGTATACTCAGTGCTACAAAAAATGGAATATGAAGAGGGGGCTTAGTTGCATGTTGATTTTAGAGAATCCATTTTCATAATTTGAGACTATTTATTTATTTTGTATACTGACTAGAAGCTATTGAAAATTTATTGAGTAAAATAGGGATTTTAACTATTGGAGAGCTCAAAATCACAATATTAAGATTGTAGATTAATGGTGAAGGGACTTGACATTTCTTAGATTTTGTATGTATTTTGAAATTCTAAGTCTTACATACATAGTTCATGAGAAATATATATGAAAAATTGTTTTTTATTTTTATTTAAATTCACTATTCAACTTTGGTAGGTTATCTCTTACCATATGGTAACTGTTGTCACCAAATCTTACACCCTAGAAGAAGTTGTTCAAGCTTCTTCCAGATTTGGGCAACATGGGAACATTTTCAGGTATGTGGGTGTACCTATATTGGAAATGAGACTCTAGATTTAAGGGATAGATCCCTAAATGTATCTTGATATGATTTTATCTATATTAACTTATTACTTATGGGGAAAAGAGTTAGAGAATGCATGAGTTGAAACTACTCTAAAGGAGGTGATGCCCCAAATATTCAAAAATCCACTCTCAATATTGTCTCATTGACACACTAATAGACCATGAATATAACTAATGTAATGTATACAATGATTTCCAAGGTATAGTGTTTCACCTAGAGGTCAATTTGATAGAATTAGGATAGAGGGTGATGAGAGAAAGGTTTGACTAAAAGCACTTACAATCAACTATCCACTCTACACCTAAGAAATCAACCTTCAGACACTCTAGATGACCTAAAAAAAAGTTTATTAACACTTAGGTTTAACCTATACTTGTAAAGGGAAGATGAAAACCACTTTTGCATATCAAACAAATGTAAAGCGCTAAGCATAGATTAGTAAAAAACTATGAAATACTTTATTCATTACTCCAAGAGGTGCATAATATAATTTATGGTAGAGTTTAGTCATACCAGCCTAAGGGATGATAAATAATAACTCAAAGGATATATTTATAAAAGAAAGGGCCTTTAGAGAGAGAGATACTTTGGCACTCAAAAAACAAATAAAGAACTCAACTCTATTTGAACTATAGTTAGAATTGCTTCTACAAATTATGCTCATTCAGACCTTTTGATTGATTTGGGTCACCTCAAATGGTTACACAGTTACATTATTCCCTCATTGATGCTCTTTGATGGTTGTAAAGGTGGGATTAAGTTTTTTTAATCTAGGTTTCGACATCAGTGTAGTTACAACCATCATATCTATCTATTAGAGATTTGTCCTAGTGCTAATTACTCTTCACTAGTTTTCCATGACATGCAAAAGTGGAGAGAAGGGTATTTTTCAAGAATTTGGTATCAAAGATGAAACTATTAAAGTCTACATGTCCACCTTGGTGGCATCCTTTAAAACATTAGCTCTGATCTAAATTTGAAAATGCTTGAACTTGGTTCCATGTTTTTTATTTACCTTACCTCAACAAAAATTACTTTATCAACCTTCATCTAAGTCACCTAGGTTCACCTTCATTTGGTTGGCTATTGAAAATTGACATAGATCATTGATATTTGTACTCATATCACTCTATTGATCAACCTAATGTGAAAAAATACAATCCATAGATCATCTACTAGTTAGAACATGCTCATGTTGCGTATCAATCACATGTTGATCTCAGGATCCTATTATTAGTCTGCTACTTTATGCACTTACACCATGTGGTGGCCTCTCTAGCTTCTTAACCTTTTGACTTATCTCACACCATCAGATCAATATGTATGATGTAACATGAACCATAGATATTATTGGGCCCACTTTCCTTCCAGTCGATCTCATACCATTGGATTTTTGCTTGATTGATCCATACCATCATATCTTGTCTAACCTGTAGCTCATTAAAGGGATTAAACCTAGGGGAATTTTGACTTGTTTGACTCTAGTGTGAATTGTTAGATATTAAGTGTCAGTATGTGAACTCACGTAGACCATTAGATCTTAATCAACTTTAAACCTCTTAAGGACCTTTTGAACCCAAATGATTACTTTATAGAACTCAAACTTGACATTAGTGTGAATGTCTTATGTTATATGACCAAATTTGAAAGCTTGGATCTGAAAGTAAAAAAGTCATGGAGGCACCAAATTTAGAGGAGATGTTATTGATGCTAAAAGGATTGTGCTCACTTGATCCACTAGCTCTAAGATATTTCTAAGTATGTTTACAAAGTGTTTAAGTGAGCTGACCTATGTGTTTTTCATTACATCCATGTGCCTATCACTGATCATTTGAATCTAAATGGCTACTTATTGAGGCTTAAATTTGAAACTTGCACAAATATCTTGCTCTACATGACCAAATTCGAAACTCCATAACTTGATCTAGAAAGCTCACATGATCTTGAAACTTATAAAACATATTCTTGGCATGAAGAACTCTATAACACTACATCCTTAAGGATTTCAAGGTTTTTTGAGGTGAAATTAAAAAATACACAAATGAGCTAGTTCATTTGTTCCCATGTGATGTGGAGGATGGCTTGGCCCCTTAGACTCAGCAAGCTAAACTTTGAATGCTTAGATCTTGAGATAAAAGCCACATCAAGATATGAAACTTGTAGAGAATTATTTTAGAACTAAGGACATTGATCATGCATGGTCTAATGGTTATATGAGGATTATTGAGATCATTTATAAAATGCACAAACATGTCATATAGTCTAGTTAATCATGACATCCTGATGATGGTCTAGTCCTTAAACTTGCCCAAATCATTTTGATTCTATCCTTCAAGGTCCTAATGATTTTCTAAGATTTGGTCAATCTGGTCCATGTCCTTATGAGCTTATAAACACTGTGAGATCTTACTTGGATCAATTTTGAAGGCTACGACAAATGATTTCTTTGATAGAATTCAATTCCATTGGAGTTTTGCATCAGGCATATTTCTGTAGATGTTTTGTCTCAAACACTTTATCTTTAAGATTTTTATAAAGACATTTCCTTTAGGATTTTACTTAAGACACTTGCCATAGAAAAAATGTTTGAAAGAATTAGGTCTTTAGGAAAATTATCCTAAATAATTTTCTTAACACCAAGGCACTTAGCTCTTTTTTCTACAAATAAAATGTTTGAAAGAAATTACTCTTTGGGATTTCTGCTTGGCCACTTTCCTCAAGAATTAAGTCTATGGCTTTTTTATTTTGGAAAAAATATCTACAATAAAATAGACTTAGCTTTTACCTTCAAGACAATTTTCTTGAAAGAATTCCAACATGGAAAAATTTATTCAAGAGAATTATGCCTTGTAATTTTTTTGCAGGCTTTGTGTGGAATAATTTTTTTGAAAGAACTCTAACCCTTATCCAAAAGTTGAAATTTATCTTAAGTGTAAACTTAGGCTTTTTTGGACTTGTTCTTATAAATGCTCATCACCATAAAAACTTTCCACTTTCATATATGACTCAAAAATGACCCTTAACACAATTTTCCTAAAAAAATTCAAACACTTACCCAAATAAAGTGGAAAAATTCATTCAAGATAATTATGCCTTCTATTTTTGTTGCAGGCTTTGTGTGGAATAATTTTTTTGAAAGAAATCTAACACTTAGCCAAAAGTTGAAATTTATCTTAAGTGTAAACTTAGACTTTTTTGGACTTGTTCTTGTAGAAGCTCAGCACCATAAAAGCTTGCCACTTTCCTCAAAAGAATTAAGTCTATGGATTTTTTATTTTAGAAAAAATATCTAAAAGAAAATAGACTTAGATTTTACCTTTGGGACAATTTTCTTGAAAGAATTCCAACACTTAGCCAAATAAAGTGGAATAATTTATTCAAGAGATTTATGCCTTGTATTTTTGTTGCAGGCTTTGTATGGAATAATGTTTTTTGAAAAAAATATAACACTTAGCCAAAAGTTGAAATTTATCTTAAAGTGTAAACTTAGGCTTTTTTGAACTTGTTCTTGTAAATGCTCAGCACCATAAAAACTTGTCACTTATATATATGACTCAAAAATGACCCCTAAGACACCAAATGACATAAGGACTAAGTGAGACTATGGAAAAAGCTATAATGGCATATGAAATGACATCAAATGAGCTAAAACATACCCTATGACATTATAAAAATACCCTATATAGGATTATGACTATAGGGGGTTGACCCATTTCAGCCTGAGGTAAAAATGGTCAACAATAACTTTATGTGTCATTCATCACTTTAATACAAGTGTTGATTTCTCACTTATCAACCTTTTCTTAGTTGTCAAACCCTTTATTTGTATTTTGATCACACATATCCTTGATTATGATATTTTCCTTTATCTCATTTACCTGAGGTCATTAGGCTTAGAATATTTATTTATATGATTCATGAGCTATGAGTTAGTAGGACTGAGCCACATGGAGAAATATCGAGGCTATATAGCTATGCTTAATTTTAGAATTATGCACATCTTCCAGATAAGCTCTATGTGGATGGGATGTTGACACATGACATAATGTCAAGGATTTGGATAATTAAGGACTTGAGGACTTAAGGCCTCAGGGTTTTAGGTCCATTAGCTTTATGTATCTCCCAAAGTTCTCCAAGTGAACAATATTGTGCAACTGATCTTGATCTTATGGATCTAGGATCTCAAAATAACTATGATCTACTTTAGAATTTTAGGTTCTAAGTTCATAATATTATACCAAATGGTGTAATCTCAAAGCTTAGTGATTCGGGGGAATTAGAATTTTTATGAAACCAACTATGTCCTAGGTGAATTTGGTCCTATTATATAGATGATTTATGTGACTTAGCTACCTTAAAGACACAATGATTTTATTTGACTATGGTGAGCTATGATTAGCATGATGATGCCACTTGTCTTGATCTTAAAGTTCTAGAAACTTGAGAAAAGTAAGGTTCCAATGTGGATAAATTTTAAGTCATTGAAAAAACTCTACATTCACACAAAAACATAGGGATACTAGAACATAACACATTATCTATGTTAGCCAAAAAATACATAAGTTCAAATTTGGGAAAATCATGATAATCCAAGGTTAAAAATAAATCACAAATCATGCCCAAACATAGATTTTATATCTTTTAGAATTATGTAACTTTAGACTTTAAGAACAAACTTAGATTTATGTATGTCAAAAGTGATGTCATGTATTTCCAAGGCTCATAGGAATTCAAATAAGTATTATCAAAAAATAGTGGGTCCTTATTTGTATTCAAAAAAATGGGGGCATGTGTGCTAGGGCATAATAAGAAGGATCCTATTCTATGATATTATCCTATATTGAGGGAGTTTGATGATGCATTTCCTGAGGAACTTCCTAGTTTACCTCCTCAGAGGGAGTTTGATTTCTCTATTGAGATAATACCCATATACTCATCTACATAAAAAGATCCATTTAAGATGATTGTGGCTGATCTAAGGGAACTTAAAGTTTAGCTACAAGAGATGATGGTAAAAGTGATAATTAGGCCAAGTTTCTCACCTTAGGGAGCCCTAGATATCTTATTTAAGAATAAAGATGACACCTTGAGGCTTTGCATTGATTATAGAATGTTGAACAATGTCACTATGAAAAATAAATACAATATCCCTAGAATTGATGATATCTTTAATCAAATGGAGGGGGAAAATACATTCTCCAAGATATATCTTTGATTGGGGTATCACAAACTCTACATAAAAGATAAATATGTGCATAAAACATGCCATTATGTGTTTACATTTATGCTATTTAGTTTAACTAATTCCCCTATCACCTTTATGAATTTGATGAATGGTGTGTCCAATGGATTTCTTAACCATTTTGTGTTAGTATTCATGGATGAAATTATGGTTTATTTAAGAATGAAAAGGAACATGAACAATACCTTCCTTAGTTTTGAAAAGACTAAGGCAACATAAACTATTTGGTAAGCTTTCTAAGAGCTCATTTTTATAAATTAATATTCATTACTTATGACACATCATATTGAATGAAGGTATTTTTATGGACCCTAATAAAATTAAAGCCATTAGAGAGTAGCCAATCCCTAATAATGTACATGAAGTGTGAGATTCATGTATTTAATAAGATACTACAGAAGGTTTGTTAAAGACATATCTAGAATTTCTAACCTTATCACTTCATTGCAGAAGAAAGAGAACAAGTTTGTATGGCATCCTCAATGAGAGGAAGTTTTTCTAAACTTGAAGGAGTTGTTAACTTCTACTCTAATCCTTATTATACTAGATCACAATGGCAATTTTGAAATATAGGTTGATGATTGTAAAGTGGGCATTAGAGCTATGTTGACTCAAGATGGGTTATTGCCTATGAGTCACACAAGATCAAAGTCCATGAATATAATTATCCAACACATGATTTGAAATTATTTTTATCATGCATGCTCTCAAGAAATAGAAGAACCTTTTCTTGGAAAGCAATTCAAGGTGAAATTTGATCAGTATAATCTTATACATTTATTTTCCCAAGATGATTCTAGTAAAACAATGTAGATGGCTAGAATTTATCAATAATTTTGATACTAACATTGCTTACATCAAGGGAAAATAAAACAGAGTGGCTGATGCACTCAGTAGAATAATATACTTAGTTATTTTCCAATTTTGAGGTCAAAATTTAATAGTGCTATTCTAAAACAAAAACAAACCTTGAATGTCAAAAAATCAGTGTTAAACTACCAATTAAATAGTGGCAAGGGTTGTGGCAAACTATCCTTGGACTTAGATGGACTTATAAGGTATCAAGGATAAATTTTTATTCCAAATTATATAAATTTTAGGGAGAATTTTTAAAATGAAGTGAATTCAACACCTCATTTTGCTCATATAGGTATTAATAAAATTACACACAAGTTAAAAAGGTTATATTTTTGGCCTGGTTTAATAAAGATGTCGCTATTTTTTAGATAACTATTTGGAGTACCAACATGATAACATTAAACATTGACATCCAAGAGGCCTATTATACCCTCATAATGTTATAAAAGGAAAACAAGCTATAATATTCATGTATTTTACCTTTGGGCTGCCTAAATCTTAGGGCATGTATGATATAATCTTGGTAGTGATTGAAAAATTATAAAGATTCCCACTTAATTTTTGGAAATATTACTGATGATGCCCTTAAACTTTCCATAAAGTTTATGAAGGAGATTTTGATCATTCATAGTGTTCCTTGAGTCATTATATCTGATAGGGATAAATTGTTCACATCATGATTCTAGCAATCCTTGAATTTTGATTTTGGGACAAAACTAAAATTGAGTTCAACATACCATCTCAAAATAAATGGACAAATTTAAATGATAAATCAAATGGTTGAATACATACTGAGAAGGTGTGTAATGGATCAATAATCCAAATTAGAGGAATACTTCCATTTAGTTTAATTTTCATACAACAACACTTATCATTATGTTATAAAAATGACACCGTTTGAAACCTAGTATGGGTGAAGGTGTAGAAATCCTCTTGGTTTGGATGGTTTGTAAAATTGAGTTATTTTTTATCTAGATACTCTCTATAATTATGATGATAAAATTTCTCTTATTAGGCAAAGGCTCAAAGTTGCCTCTAACAGGTAAAAGAGCTATGCTAATTTGATAAATTTTCAAAGAGAATTTGAAGTGATTGATAAAGTATTCTTAAAAGTTAGACCTCAAAAGAGCTCTATAAAATTTGAAAAGCCATTCAAACTAGATCCACTATTTTTCAGTCCATTTGACATAGTGGAAAAGATCATTCATGTTTCTTATTGCATGGATTGTCTTCATTCTCTTTCTAAAATACATGATGTGTTTCATATGGTATTCTTACACAAATATGTTTTTTATACTTTCCATGTTATGGATTGTAATAATATCTTGGTATCAAATAAGGAGGTGATTCAATTAGAACTAATCAGTATCCTAGCTTCTCACAACATTAAGTTACGAAAAAGAAAAATTTAGCAAGTTATAGTCCAATGGGACTAGTTGATTGCGAATAGTGAAACCTGGGAAGATGAATGTATTTTAAGACAACACTACCCTCACCTTTTTTTAGGACCCAAGACAATGCATACTTTAGGGGGGGTGGATGTCATATCTGACCTAGGCATACCTTTTTTATCCATTACAGTTGTTATGTATGTTATTTTACTACTTATAAGGTGGGACATGTTTTAGATATATTTATTTTATCATATTCACGCTCAGATTTAATTTTGATTATATTCTTTTTTGGCTAGTTATATCATTTAAATAATGATTTCACATCTATTTTTAAATGTTGTTACTGATAGTGTCACTCCATGATTATAGGTAATGACTGAAGGATGAGATAGTTTTTTTCCTAGAAGGACCACCCAACTAGCTTAACAATATCATACGAGTAAATGAAAAGGAAGGTAATTTAATGATATCAATTATTGTCCACTGAGTCTTTCTATTATATTATATTTTTTTGTACTAATGCTATTATTTTTATTGCATGAGTGTTATTTTTTTTTGTAGTAGTTGTCATTGGCACTTGCTTAATTGTGCTAACTATATTTAATTGTGATGTTGGGTTTTGAGACCTTAGGGTCTGTTATCTTGGTGTATGAATATTATGTGAGATGGTTTCTAAGGACTTTTTGAAGGCAAGCACATATATTTGAAGTTATGTTTTGGGCCACTAAAAGTAGGTTGTGGTGAGGGAAAATTACCAAGTCTCCAAGGTTGGTGACCAACATTTTTGCTTAGGACCCATGAAGGGGTTATGAAACATGATTACCATTGAACATTAAATTTTCATGGCAAGAATGGTTTAATAATTTTTAATGATTATGGATTTTTGTGCAATATTTTTCTTTGCATGAATTATAACTCAAGTTTGGCCATCATTGTCTTTTTCTAGTCGAGGATAAAGCTTGAGTGAGGAACTTAGGGTTCCATAGCCATGCTACATATATGTCATAATTGTATTGAAAACACCTGGGTATTTATGGAACCCATGTTCAAAGCCATTAGTGATGTTGGTAGCATGGATTTTAGAGAAGGAAGGGTATGGAATTTTTGGAGTTATTGGAAATACAGATGATCAATAGAGAAGGAGAGGAAAAATGAAAAAGAGGGTAACTTTCTTTGTGATGAATAGAAAAAAAAAGTGTTTTTAGAGAATTAAATTTTAGTATCTTTTTAAAGCTATACTTAGAATGTTGCTCTTCCATTTTTACTGCCAAGTAATAAGGAAACATGATAAGACACTAAATCCTTGATGGGTTTTTGAAAGTGTTATGAAAATGAGAAATTATTTAAGGAATGTTTACACCTTATTTGTCTACATTTTAAAACCCTAGAATATATATTATAAGTGTCTATTAGTGATTTTAGCTTGCATGGTTGTTGCCTTATTTGAGAGATGGCTTGTTTTGTGAAGTATTCCCCTTATGGGTAGATCATTGGATAATCTCACACTTAGATGGCATATGGATTATAGTTGGATCCTAACCAAAAAAGAATCACTATGTTATCTTATCTATTTTCTTGAGTTTTAGTTTGTTATGGATTTTGTGTCATTTTGGCGATTGTTGGATAAAACCTTGACTAGTGGACTTATGATCTCACATTATATATTGCTTGATTCATTTTATTTTATGGTTTTAGATGGTCATAAAGTGGTTTTATTTCATCCCTAGACTGATGTTTGAGGTAGGTATGGATTTTAAACTAGATGTGTGGGCTCATATTTATGATTAATTTTTGTGTTTGTGTTCTAGGGCTTCATCGGTGGAAATTGTGAGAGTTGTAACAATTAATAAATTACTAGATTGTGATAATGACATTTGAAGCACATGAGAATTTAGGTCTCATTATTGCATATTTAGTTCTAAAAATATTAGTTATTTTAATTACTATATTTAATTTTAAGTCAATGGTCATTCAAATGTAATAAATACACATTGATCGGGTTAAAATTTTGACTTTTTTTAAATTTTGAGTTCATAATGGAGCTCAAATGCAATGATAATGATGTGATTTTGCTTAAATGACGTTGAATTTGAATTTTATCATGTTTGAACTAACTATGTGGAATGACTATAAATATATGTGTGACATTATCTTTTGTTTGATAATTGATTTGATGTGGAAGTATTATATGATATAGTGTGTTGGATGTGTTAGTTAATACCTTGCATAATTTTGGTCAATGATCGGTGGGAAGATAAGTGGGTTACAAATTATTGTGACCAATGAGATTCACCACAAGACTATTGTTTGGTAGAATTTACCTTTAAGTGCATTGGTATAAAATCTTATAGTTTCTACCAATGATTTTAATTCATATTGAGCCTTATAATGTTTTTGCATTAAGATCAATATGAAAATATTAATAATGCTTTCCTTAAGAGGTGAATTCTATTGCAAGCTAAGTTATGTGAAATGGAAATATTATCTCAGTTTTTATTATTCACACATTGTTGAATAGAGTAAATTGAAATCTTATCCCTAATATCATCTCGTAATAAAGGCAAACCTAATGTGAAATTGATGGAAACTAAGGGATGGTTGAACCATATAGTAATGGGTTGTCTTGAGATTTTATTGTAGATTTCATACATAATCTACAATAACATCTAATTTAATGGGTATGCTTTATGGTTTATGACATAAAGAGTCATGAATATCATCTTGCTATTGATATTCTAATGTGATATTTTGAGGTTATTTATTTGAGTTGAATGGTCTTTAATAGAAAGTATAATAATATTTCAAGTGACCTTACGTATAAATCAGATTTTATGAAGGGTCTACCTAGTGTTGACTATTTGTTGTTAGTTGTATAATTTAGATTGTAACAAGTGTGAATAACCTAATGTTATTGATTTATTAATGTATATCAAGTGTATGTTTATATATCTAATTAAGTAGATGTTAACCATATATTATGGTGGGTTTTAGTTGATTCTAATTGAACATCATAATTAGTATGACAAACCAACTAGATGCATAACACATGAAATTATTGGAAATGACTTTGGCATAAGAGGTTAATTATTTGAATTTAGATCTCATAACCCTATAAATCCAAAAAATAATAGCTAGGTTTCTGGGGTTTGTAACATTATTTTAAATCTTGGTGCAATAGGAAACTAGTTGTGTGTCATCTTTTAGTTTTTTGCATTCATGTATTAACACACATTCCTTCAAAGAAACACATGGATTTAGAACATAAAAGTCAAACTTGCCTCTTTTTTAGATATCCTAATGGTGTCAATGGGTATCTAATCTTTGATCTAGATATGAAACACCTTTTCATTGTGAGGAGTGTTCAATTCAAGTAAATATTTCCTCCCTTAGCCTCTCATATTTCCCCTCCTCCCTCCATATTGGGCTCTAATGATACCGAATTAAAGGTATCTTCTTCAGTTCCACCTCTATAGGGGTCATATTAAATAACTAGAGACTTTACTTATTCATCCCCATCTTCTTCATCACCTCGATGGGTTTGGTAAACTCTACATCTACTAGACTCCTTTATTGAGAATCCTTCAAACACTTAAATGACTTGATCATAGCATCAATATATTAAACATGTGTACATTACCCTTGATTTAGATCCACAATCTTTTTGTGAAGTATCAAAAATTATTGAGTGGGATTTAGAAATGGAGGAAGAGTATAGTTTCTTAATGAGGAAACCACACTAGGGACCTTGTCCCCCTTTCAAAGGGAAGGAAAATGGTTCAATGTATGTATATCTACCAAACCAAATATGCATCAAATAATATTGTTGACAAATTTAAAGCATGACTAGTAGAAAAATGATTTTCATAGATTATGTGTTGACTACACTAAGACCTTTGTGCTTGTTACTAAGATGACTTCCATTTACTTGAATATTATTATTGATACAACTCATGGTTGGGATATACATTAGATGGATGTGAAGAGTGCATTTATTCACAACGAGATTCAAGAGGAGATTTACATGGATAAACCACAAGGGTTTGTGTAGGATTATTATTTGGTTTGTAGATTGAGGAATTGTATCTATGGCCTCAAATAGGCCCCTTAGACTTGGTATGCCAAAAATGGACTCATTTATTCTCTTAGTCAAATTCTTGAGATGCCAATCAGATTTGAATGTATACATTTTGTGATAGGAAAACTCCCATTTATATTTGGTCCTCTATGTTGATGACTTGATTATTAATGGGAGCTCCTTATCCATCATTGACTAAGTCAAATATACTTTACATGACTAGTTTTCTATGACTGACTTGGGACTTTTAAACTACTTTCTCAAGATTAAAATCACTCAATACTATTCTAGGATCACTCTTTCTAATCCTAAGTATGCTTTTGATCTCATAGTTTTATTCCACATGTCTGATTTTAAGCCTATACCTACTACTTTTATATTACAAATTGAACTTGAGGTGGAGTGTTCCACTCCACTATATAATGCCACCTTGTATCATCAACTTGTTGGGATCCTCATCTATTTGACTCAAACTTACCCTAAAATTTATTTTATGATTTTAATGGTCTCACACTTTATGTAATAACCACATTAGCTTCATTGGAAAGTGGCCAAATGTATCTTAAATTACATTCTACACACTCTTTGACTTAGGATTCACTATTAGTAGGTACTAGTCTAAACTTGGTCAAATACATAAATTTTAATTGGGATGGTGATATTAAGGATCATAATTCCACATCCCATTAAAAAATTTATCTTGGTTCATCTCCCATTAGTTGGTAGCACAAAAACAACATGCTATCACTCTCTTCAATTAAGGCTAAGTATCAAGGCATTGTTAATACTACTACTGAGGCTATTTGGATTCAAAATATTCTAACTAAGTTTAGAATAATTATTCCTCAAATATATATCCTATTTATGATAATAAAAGTGTCATACAAATCTCAAATAACTTGGTTCACCATAAGTGAATTAAACACATTGAGATCCATATGCATTATAACAAGGAGTTGATTTAGGAGCAAGTCATTGAAATTTGGTATTGTCCTACTATAGAGAAAGTTTTAGATATCTTCAACAAACCCTTCACTAAGAGTAATTTCCATCACTTGAAAACTCTCTTAGGGGTGTGATACACTACTTCAGAGGGAGTCACCTGACCTTTTCCCATCATCTTCTCATGGTGGGGTAGTTTTTTCTTACTAGTTTCCTCTTTCTCTTATATTTTTATGGGATCATATTATACATGGGTACATCATTAGGCCTTGTTGTTAGGACCCATTTTTAAAAATATTTACAATGTGTTTTCCCCAAAAATTCCACTTATGGGTGGTCTGGATGGGGGGGGGGGGTGTTAGTGTGAAAATGGTTATTTATCCAAGAGGTTCCTCTCTTGGGTCCCTTTCATTTAAGTCTACTTTGGGTTTTGGAATTATGTTTCACCTTGATGATTATGAAACTTTTAAAAATTATATGAATTTAGTGAGTGGTATTTCAATAAATTCCCCTTGGTAAGCTCATTTAAATTCAATTCATTCATTCACAATTGTTATTGCACATGATATTTTTCATCCTTGATAAGAATAAAGTTTCTTATTATCAATATTGATCATTTTTGTGAGTTCTTATATTAGGAATTTATATCCATGTTGATTATATCCATAACCAAATATCATATTATGAGAAATATCCCCCCACTGTGTATGTGAGTTTCAATTTTGAAAAGCTTTTATGAGACTAAATAAGTATGCACATTATTGACTATACATACTCATTTCATCAAATGTACTTTGGGTTTTGGACGTATCTTCACTTCGATGATTATGACACTTGTCAAAATTATATGAATGGTTAGTGAGTGGTATTTCAATAAATTCCCCCTAGTAAGCTCATTTAAATTAAATTCATTCATTCACAATTGTTGTTGCACATGATATTTTTCATCCTTGATAAGAATAAAGTTTCATATTATCAATTTTGATCATTTTTGTGAGTGATTATATTAGGCATTTATATCCATGTTGGATATATCCATAGCCAAATATCATATTATGAGCAATATTCCCCCACTGTGTATGTGAGTTTCAATTTTGAAAAGCCTGTATGAGACTAAATAAGTATGCACATTATTGACTATACATACTCATTTCATCAAAAATGTACATTTTATGAAGTATGTATCATATGATAAATATAACACAAGAAAATAGAGATTTAACATGAATAAACATTGGTTTTGCATATTGAGAAATGAGTAAAATATTTGGAAATTGATAATATTAAGGCTTTGTGTGCTTATATTTTGATTTATAAGTGAAAATTTACACAAGACATGATCAACCAATTAAGGATAGTAATGACAAATCAATTTTGTCCCTTACTAGTCCTTTATGTCCTTGATAGAAAATACACTTTTATAAGTGTAGACTATGAAAACAACAAGGTAAATGGAATAATATGGTAGAATTGATCACTATTTTGGACTACTCATATCTAGAAAGATAAAAATAAGATCCAAGAGGCTAAAAATTTAGTAAGAGCTAAGGCCTTAAAATAATTGATCAGGTTGATCACATGTGCAAGAAATAAAATAACATGATGTAACAATAAAGAATATATATACAATAAAAAAATTTCTTTTTTGAAAATTTTTGAATGATTTTTATTTAATCAATAATTTGATCCACAAGTTATTCCCATGATGTTATTATATAACATCTATAATCACCATTTGAATTTATTGTTAAGCCACCGATTGGGATATGATGTTGATGTGTAGACCATGTGTCATCCAAAAAATCATACCAATATTCTACATAATTAGAGCCATAGTCATCAATGTAATCATCATTATAGATAACTAATTTCTTAGGTATTTCTTGAAATTGTGATATACCATTGTCATCATCTTGTGTATTTGTATATGAAAAACTAGTTGCACCATATATTAGAGTTAGCTTATTAGATTTATATTTATATTAAGTATGTACTATATATTGTATTTATTATTTCTCTATAGGTTTGTCTCTTGAAATTGTAGTTATTGCACTTTCATGTTCAAATGTGACATAGTCATGATCTTTAGCCAATGTTACCCCTATTACTTTCATCCATGATTTTACAATTTTGCATTGTATTGATATAAGGTAGGGTCAATATGGAATATAAAAGAACATGTTTTAACCCTAGTTTTACTGGTAGCTTAATGGATCCAATGCAACACTGAGTCAAAATAATATTACCCAAGTGTTTGTTGTCATACCCAAGATAATAAAGAAGTATCATACTACATATATTTCCTTCACAAAAGGATGTAATATCAACATTTGTGCATTTATTTCCATCTATGAGGGGGTTAAGTGTCAAAGGCTCTATATATGATGAATAATTTTTGGTTAATTCCTTTGAAACCACACTTATAACATTAGATTTTGTAGGTGTGTCTTGATTTGAACCTTGTTTATTAGAAATGCTTTCTTAAAGTGGCTAACCCTTTTATAATTTATGTTATGGGGAAAATAACCCAATCAAACAAATGGATAAGATATCATAAAATCATGTTAATTAAATAATTTAGATTCACAATATTCTAATATAATGCTAAATTATGAAAGTATTCTAATTCTATAAAATATAATTCTAAGAAATAATTTGAATGTAGAAACATAAAGAAGAAATAATACTTAGCTTATTTATTGATGTACACACAAATATCATAGATGAAATTACAAGAGAAGGTAAGGTGATACTTTATAGTGATTCACTAGATTCTAAATATTTTCATTCTATTAGTTTGAACACTATTGTTGACACTTTTATCCTAAATCTTAGGTTTTTGTCTGGTACAAAATACACATCCTTTTATAAAATGACCAACAGTGGGTTCATTATCACCTTGAAGATTGTCAACTTAGATTGCACATATAGGTTTTGGATATTAGTCTTATTGATATTTTTGCCCCAAAAATATCATAACATATGATACCCTAAGGTAGACCCCATTTGGTTTTTATAAAATCCCTTGAAATCACCAAAAACCCATTTTTTCCTTTGCATTACAGAATTTAGAACTCTAGATGCAATTTAAAAATTTGTAAATTGATTCATGGGTTTTAGATCTTGCAAAGTAACTAAACACCCAAATTGGTGGAATCTAGAATTCAACATACCTTTTACAATTTTTAAAATTTCAAACTGCATGTCAAGCTTCAGATCCCATAAACCTTCTAACTGGCAAAATTTGAAACTCAACACACATTTTACAATTTGCAAAATTTTAAAATGCATGCCAAGATCTAGATCTTTTGAAGCCAAAACACCCTTTTTATTATGGGATCCAAAACTTGAAATGTAATTTGTAAACTTGTAAATTGCATCCAGAGTTCCACCTCCCACCAACTACCCAAGCCCCAAGATCTAGAACTCCTTATGCAATTTATCAATTGTAAAAAATTTAAAATTCATCGTGGGTTCTACCTTCCACCATTAAAACAAGTCAAACACTCCTCCCCGATGGACATGGGACTTGCTTCAAACACCACCTAGTTCTACCATTACACTACATTAATTATAGGGTTTTCCTATATAAACTAAGAAATTTTGGGAATTTTTATTATTTGATTAATATGTTATGTGTATTTGAGCTTTGACAACCTTCAACATGTAATAAACCCTTAAGCCATGTGAAAGCAAGTACCTACAAGTCAAAGCCATGTCTACAAATCTCAAAGATATGACATTTTTGTCCTTACATGTTATTTTCCCTTGTAATTTCCACCACTATTCCTAAAATTTGAAACATTTTTGTGAGTTATTTCCATTTTTTGTGAAAAAGTGTTCAAGTCCTTTCTATATAATTATCATTGTTCATAGTGGGTCCATTTTAGGATTTCTCTATTGTTTAGGTATTTTGTAAATTCATTTCTATCGTGTAAACCTTTATTTTTTCCCAAAATTGTAGTTAGTGGATTTTAGGGTTTAAGGGTTTCATTTCTTTCAAAATGTATTCATCATAAAAATCTTAAGTTTTTTCCTCTTAGATTCATAGTTAAAATCTAGGGTTTCATCAAGCCAGGCAAATATTCCATAAGTATATTCCCCATTCAAACCAATTAATATTACCTACAGATACCTCCAAGGTCCTTGTGAACATTAGACTTGCCTCAAACACCTAAAATCTCCATGGGTTTTACCATTATCCCAAGCACCTAAGATCCCCACAAAGTTTTAAGTCCTTGTAGATAGTGGACCTACTTTAAACACTTTGCATCCTCATGGGAATCCACATTAATTCAAGCACCTACTAATTCTACCAAAAATGCAACTTGCTATGAATACTTCCTAGCTCTGTGGAGTTGTCACCTTATTCAAACACCTAATTTTTTCAAAAAATTTATCTGCATAAAACATCTCCCATCTCTGCGAAAGATTCTATTTGCTTGGAACACCTACAAACCCTGCCAACTCTCATAATTGGTTTCTCACAAGATAAAAATCTAGATTTTATGTCTCTAAAAGTGATGAAGCTCAAATCCAAAGGTCCTAGAGTAAATCTCAATTTAGATTCCAATACAATAAAGATAATAGATATGTATTTAGGTCATATTGACCTAGGATAATTTTGGACTAGAATAAGTATAGAGTTTAAGAATGATTGGATCTAGAGCAGTTATGACTCTTGATTACCACAAGATGTAATATTTTTATTGTTAGTCTAAAGCCTTGAGTTGGTGCTCACACTAGCCCAACACTATGATCCTGATAGAAGATAAGTCTTGAATGAATGATGGGAAAGGATTTTGAATCTAGACCCTGACTTCATTGATTCAGTATTTGCAATCCTAGAATTTGAGAGATATCTTGATATAACTCCATAGACATCCATATAATTATTTTAATTCAAAAGAAATGGGTGTCAAACTATGATCAATATATAATGGCTTAAGTCCCCCAAGGTTTCCTCCACTAGACTACCAAAGACCTTGTATAAGCTATATTTCATTGATGAGGTGGGAGATATTATTATATTGTTACATAAAATCACTAGTAATACAGATACCAAAAGCTTCTAAGAATGGATGTACCAATACTTCTAGGTCATCTGACAAAATTTCCAATACATTCATTGGCTCAATTAATAAGTTATTCCCTCTATAAGTAATTGTTAGAGGTGTAAACAACTGGAAATTTTTATATGACTTCTTATCATGTCTACATTTTGGCCAAAGGAAGATATTTCCCAATATTCAATACAATCTTTAGAGATATAAATAGAGTATACAACTACTATATTGACCTCACATTAGAGGCCAAAAAATAACATTTCAATAGAGTAAATGATGCTTTAATCTATTTCATCATTATCATGTTTGATAAAGAACTAGGGAAAACAAGATTCTCACTAGTAGTAGTTGAATAGATTAGAAAATGGGGCTCATACTTAATTCATTTCCCTACCTATTCCTTTATAAGAGAAGCTAGTTTTAGTGGCTGCCCATATACTCTTCCCAAATATGTTATCAATGAATGGGCACTGATGGAGCTAGTCAGGAAACTTGTAGAGACCCATAAGCTCCTTCCCAATAGTCACAAGGCAATAATTCATTTCCCAATTAGTATTGGTAGATACACATTCCCCTCCTTCCTCAAATCCAAATGTGCTAAAGCTAAAATGTGCCAAATGACTTGAAAGACCTTGGAGTCTAGGCCATTTTTTGATGTCTATGGGAAGATTGCTAACATACTGTAACTTTCAACATATGCTCATGTTCCATATTATGAAGATTATTGGGAGGATTGTGAGGATGAGGAGACATTCAAAATGAGGAATCATTCTATAATGACCCTAGAATAGATCAAGGTGTAGACACCAAAATCGTGTCTAACCCTTGGTCATCCTCCCCCTTGGTCCATTTCTAACCCATTCCTAACCCACACAATTACTAATTTAAAATAATAACTTATTTTGAATTAATAACCCCCCCTTTGACACATCACCTATAACACCTCATCTGACACCTCGCCTTGGACCATTTCCCACCCTATGACTCACCTTAAGACTAAGTGACTCACCCAAGACCTATTCTTACTCCTTTCCAACCGCCTAACCAACTCTCATGTGTATTTAGCCCAACCTTCGATAATTCTCCAACGAATTATGCACTTGGCAAATGGAGAACGGGCTTGATAGCCCTTTTACTCGTTCTCCACCCACCGACATCAGTCAAATGTCAGCCGACATTAGTAGGATCACCAACATCGGTTTACTTAAACCTAATTCTAACCTCTCACTGGGGCTAATCGCTAATCACTAGTCGGCTATCATGAATCTCGAATCCTCTTCCTCCGAATGCAAAAAAACCTCTGGCACCGAGACTTCAACCTCTCTCTCTCTCCCAGACACACATCAAGCATCACAGGGACTCTGCATCAGCCACTCTACCTCTTTGTAGGGAGCCTTCTACATCAGCAACATGATTTCAAACACCTCCGGGGTTCTTCAGCAGGCAAGAGGTAAGTATCCTTCTTTTATGTCATTTTAGTGGCTTAGAATGTCTCTATAATTAGTTTTCTATTTATTACTTCTAAGCCACATTACCACCCAGACCCAGCTATCAACCAGACCAGACCCAAATCCTTATTCTCCCTTTTCACCCCAATCCTTTGTCTGGTCCCTCTTTCAGACCATACTTTCTGCCCTGTAAACCCTGCACAGACATCCTAACAGAGTCTCAAACTACCACACACCATTCTACAGACCACTCTATCAACCAGAACCTGTCTAGACCCTATCCAAGGCCATTTCCCTGATCGATGCTGGCCATTAAACCCATTGCCCCTACTGACATCAGCAGACTAACCGATGTCGGCAGACTTGACAAACTAATGCCAGCAGACTAACCGATGTCAGTGACTGTGGCAGATCGACATCAGATAGTATGTACGCATTATTTCTATTTCTTTTGCTTAGTCTTTCAATTTTTATCTTTATCAGACATTATTTTATCAATAGTGGACTATCATCCCATAAGGAAGCCTTTGCACTTCTAGGATCAAGCTTTTGCTTGGCAGTCCACCTTACATCCATCTAACAATTTTCTTGTCCAAGTCTCTTTCTTCTACAGGTGTCATCCTCCACAAACAAAGAGGAGTTCTCACAATGTCTGAATTTAGTGTGCAAGACTTCATCTGGGTAACATCTAACCCTTGACCACTTATCTTAGTTTCTCATTTCCTTTTGAATGTGAAAAGTGAAAACTTGTTTGGAAACATTCTAGCACGCCCGGTGGGACCCTAGGAATTCTCATTGGGTTCATACTCTTTTTCTTCTAAAAAACAAACTAGTCATATAGGTGCATTAGGTCTCTCCTTGCATCTCTTTCTTCTCTCTCTTCCAAAAGACACCATAAGCAAGGTTAAAAAGAACCCTTCTTTCTTTCTTGCATCTTAGACTAGTCAAAGTCATATT
Organism: Torreya grandis; assembly: GCA_037957365.1. Classification (NCBI taxonomy): domain Eukaryota; kingdom Viridiplantae; phylum Streptophyta; class Pinopsida; order Cupressales; family Taxaceae; genus Torreya; species Torreya grandis. The sequence goes on from JARHVA010001355.1 coordinate 2,823,360, forward strand.
CTTCAACCCTTTCTCACATTATTTGCATACGACCTCACATTTTGTTTTGGGCTTAAAATCTTTGGCATTTCATTTCTGCTTGCTTGCATTTTTAGTCCACACATCTAGTAATTAACAACCGCATCATGAATTAATCGTAGTCCACTTATGTTACACATCCAAATAAATTACACAAATCAAACATCTTAACTCACCTGAGACAAGGTCCAACTAGGATTTCATCACCTAGCGGATACCTTACTCATCCCGGCAATCCCACTTGGACTTCACTACTAAGGGGAAAGCCCACTCTGTTCTCTGGCAAATGATAATCTCTAGGGAAAGTATATACTAGCTAAGCGAGACCATCTTACCACTGGGCTCGTGAAGTGAGGGGAGCTTGCTCCTTAGCACCAGGCCATGTACAGAACCTAACACAGACTCTTAAGCACCGAAACTAACCCAAAACCAACTTTAGACTACCTCCTCTAGGACCCGTTCTACAAGCCAACCTCCCAAACACATTCTAGGGCATAAGCCAACATGATTCTAAAAGTTGATTCTTAGGATTTAACGCTTAGGGTCTGCCTGTCTCCATCTATTTTTTTGTTATCTAGTTTTTTGAGCTAGTGAGGGAATTTTTCTTCTTTCCAAAAACCTTTAAATTTCCTAAGTTTCTGGAAAACACAGTAACTGACATCAATTTTTCCACCGACGTCGATACCTTTCTTCACCGACATCAGTTTTTCAACCGACGTTAGTCACTGTCCAAATTTCCTTCTTCACAAAATAGCAAGCTTAAAACCCAACTTTCTTGCTATCCAACACCCATTCTAGTTTTTTGAGACTAAAAAAACACAATTTCTGAGACCTGACCTCTTTCCTTGAATGGTTTTGACACGTAGTCAAACTAGGACTTTTGTTGACCACGTGAGGCAACAACCACTTCCACCTTCACCTTCCATAACCAGTCCTCTAATGGAGTATCATTCAGAGACTGAACATACTCCTACCTGACCAACCCTGACCCGACCATCCATTGTCCCCGAAGGGGACCCAAACTTTGAGAGACTCCTTGACCACAATGTCAAGGCTCTCCAACACTATCTCACTAAAAACCAAACGTGAGACCTTTCGAGCGAAGCAGCGATGACATCAACACCATCCGCTACCTAGCCTTTTATGACTCAGACTATTGCCTCAACCATTAACCTGACCATGGCCAATACGCTAAGTTTGGCCTCCCCATCTATTTTTAGACCGACCTCCATTGGGGTTCCATTACCCCCTCAATCACACACAATTCAACCAAGTTCTACATCATACCACAACTTGATTGTCTCGACTCCACACACACTTGTGCCTATAAATGCAGGAGTGTCTACCTCCCCTTTTGCCAAATCTACCATGCAACCACCTTTGGTGGTATCTAGTCAACTTATGCCTTCTACCTTCATGACACAACCACCCCTGGCTTCCACTTCTATCCCAATGACTAGTTACTCATACATTACGCCTATACAAGTGCAACTGACTACATCATACACCTCTTCTAGCACCTTCCAAGTGCCCTATAACCTAAGGGGCACCCCATTTGCCAATCCGTCAGCTAATCTCATCAAGATGCTGATGGATAAAATGTCTAATCTTGAGGCTTCTATTTCTGGTTCAAGCAATGTCTTTTCATATGACCAAATTTGCAATGAACCCATCCATCCCTCCGTCCCAATTCGACCATATCCCAGTCAGTGGGAGCTTCCTAATTTTACTCACTTCCAAAATAAGGAAGACCCACAACAATATCTGTGAGCATTCAGACATGCTTGTTATCTTATAGCCCATGATGATGCATTATTGCTACGCACATTTCCCATGTCACTTTCTGGCCCTACCCTTGATTGGTACAGCTCTCTTACCATTCACTCTATTTTTTCATTCACCCAACTAGCCCAACTTTTCCTTGACCATTTTTCTATCAATATCACCAAAAAAGTCTTAATCACAGACCTCTACTCTATCAGGTAGTTTGATGACAAATCAATAGTCAATTTCATTTCCTGTTGGAGAGGCCTAACCAACCAACTCTCCTTCCCCTTGCCTCAACCCGAGCTCATCGAGCTCTTCTCTCGAGCATGTACCATGCACATCTCATCCACCTTGTGGGTTCAAACATTCCACACTTTTGATGAAGCTTTCACCATGGTGTGGAAGCTTGAACTCTGCGCTATTAAAGAAAATAAGGTCAAATTGTGTAATACCAACGCAAAGACTGATGACCCTTCTTCTTCCAGACCTTCTTCTTCCCACTCCAAATGCAAAGGAGTGGCCAACACTATGGTCGTTAGATCACCATCCTCGATAACAACTAATCAATCTCAACCTTCAACATCTCAAAGCATCACCAAACAATTCCAAAAATGGTACATCCAGCGTTCATACACTCCAATTGGAGAATCATATGCTTCCATTTTGGAAAAACTCATCAAGCAGGGGGTCCTCAATCTCCCTCCAATCTGACCACCTCAATTCAACCCTTCAAAAGCTCTCCCTACCTGGTATAGGGAAAATGACTTCTGTCACTTTCACCGTGTCCAAGGCCATGACATCAACAACTGCTAAACCTTGAAGAACATTATCCAAGACATGATAGATAAGGGGGATCTTGTCTTGGATAACCCAAATGCCTCACCCAATAAAAACATGGACATCTTTAAACAACCTTTCCCAAACCATCCTCCTAATCAAAACAATGTCCAAACCATGGCCGATAGCTCCCAAGAGCATGATATACACATAGTCAACACAGTCTCACCTCTTGTCCCTGACCAACCTCCTCCATAGGTAGAAGAGCTTTCTTCTCCTATTCATTCATCACAGGTGGATGAAACTTCTTCTCTTGTTAGTTCTCCATCCACCTCTCTTATACTGGAAGACACCTTGACCATGCCAATGCCATTAGCCCCACCTTCAATGGAGGACCTGACCTTGCCTACTTCTCAACCACAAGTAGAAGGAACCATCATCCCTACCCTCTATCCTCTTGAGGAGTCCCATTCACCTATTCCCTCTCCACCAAGCAAAGACCCTGTCTCTTCACCCACTTTGACCGAGGAAGACCTAGTGACGGTTTTCTCTTGCCTTTTGCCTGAGATCACTATGTCTCACTCACCCCCATCCATAACTAAGCCCAAATCTACACAAGCATCCATCAAACCAAAAGAGACTAAATCTCCCAACATTTGGCCTATATCAAATCTCACTCATCCATAAGTGAGGGTAGACTCTAACCTTACCTCGCACCATAGTGGCCCTCAAACCAAACCAAAGAAGGCTGCTAAACCACACCAGAGAATTCCTCCCCCACCTTCATCATTAACTTCAATTTTGGACCCGCACCCATCCACCCTAATAGGAGTGCTTCCCACTCCCACATCTCATAGAGGAAACTTGCCTCCATTACTCCCTCAACCCATCAAACATATATTTCCTCCAAAATGACCAATGCCTCCTACGCTTCCAAAACAAAAGTCATCAACCCCTACTGCAACAAAATGTGTAGACCCATTGGTGGGTTTTTATGCCTTGTTGTTACAAAAATTGTTGTGGTCTTCTCGCATCAGTCTCCCACCTCTTAAGCTATATCAATCTTTCAGACCAAAACCCCTTTGGTTCGATGACACTCAAGTTTGTGCGTATCATCGCATGCCGGGGCATGACATTGAGCATTGTTGTGCCCTCAAGGTTGTCATTCGCCAATGCTTGGAGAAATACACCCTTCTTCTTGACCATATTATCAACAAAACTTCAACATCGCCTCATGCTTCCCACACCTCCTCACCTTTACACTTATCAACTCTCAGATCAAGACCATCTTGGTTTGACACCACTAAATTTTGTCACTATCATCGTACATAGGGACATGACACTGAGCGTTGTTGCACTCTTAAAGCTGTCATTCATCAACACCAAAAAAAGGATACCCTTCTCATCAAGGATCCTCTTGACTACCCTTTAACCAAATCATCAACACCATCACATGCCTCATCATCACCTAAATCAGGAGCCCAACACAAGACTATGGTCCCTCCACCACCTTTAACCCCATTATTCGAAATCAACATAGTCAACTTGACCACCAGCCCACCAACCCACAAGGATAAAGGGAAAAGACATGTTTCTATCCCTTGGACATCCCCATCTACCAAGCCTTCACCACAACTAAAACCCAAGATTCCTACCTTGGGTACATCTCGACCAACATCCTTAAAGACAATCCCTAACTCCGTGGTGAAACAACCTCACCACACGACCCCTGTGAAGATGTCTTTGTATGATCTCATACAAAACTCTCCACAGCATCATCAAACTTTGATCCAAGCCTTACAATCAATGGAGGTCCAACATGATGACCCCCAACCATTCACCACTTTAATCAAATCATTACCAACCATTACCTCTATCATCATCTGGGATTCTAAGATTCCTACCTCCAACCTAGGAGATCAGGATCTCCCCCTCTCACACTAAATATATCAAACATTCTCCCTAGCAACTGGGGGAATTTGACCTTATCTTGACTATCATAACCATCAACTAAACTTTTTAATCATGACCTCAACCGTCACCTCAACTAAACATCAATCACACATCAACCAAACCTTTTAATCATGACCTCAATCACACTTGACCAAACATCAATCACACATCGACCAAGTCTCAACTGACCTCAACCAAGCCTCGACTAAGCCTCGACCAATCATCGACCAAATCTTGACCAAACATTAACCAAATATTTTAATCATGACCTCAACCGACCTCGACCAAACATTTAACTGACCATTTGACCAAACCTCGACCAAACATTCAACTAACCATTGACCAAACCTCGACCAAATATCAACCGACATTGACCAAATATCAACCAAGCCTCGATCGAACATCGACCAAGCCTCAACCAAACATCAACCAAACAATCTGACAACACATCAACCAACTTCATGACCATCATCTTTAACACGTGGCCAATTTGGAAAGAAGTAAACAAAAACAAGTTTGCTCCAAATTGGCTCGGACCTTACATCATCACGCACAAGCATAGACTAGGGACTTATCAGAACCTGAGCCCTTTAATGCCTTGCATCTGCGACCATTCTACTATTAATCGAATCATGCACAAGCATGGACTAGGGACTTATCAGAACCTGAGCCCTTTAATGCCTTGCATCTACGACCATTCTACTATTAATCGAGTACTCGATCACTTGATATTTAACTTGAGCTCATCCCTTGAGCAACCCCATCCTCTTAAACCTCATTCCTTTCAACCCTATTCCCCTTTACAAATCTTATATAACCCTTTTATAAAGTATGGATGCTTTGTCCTAATAAAAGGGAGCCCTTGAACTTCTATAGTCTTGTCCATGACTCAAAATTATGTCAAAAATAAATCAAGATGTCAAAATATCTAAGGTCATAAACTCTAAAAGTAGACTGCTCCCTTGAAGGATAGTTGTACTATCATTGCTGTAGCTAATAGACTACTCCCTCGAAGGATAGCTATTCAAAGCCCTCATATATATATAAAGCAAAAATATAGACCACTCCCTCGAAAGATGGCTATGACTAAACTCTTGCTACAAACAACACTTTCTCAGAAGCTTCCCGCATCGATCAACTTCACAAATGACCACAAAACAAAATGACATCTCTATGTAGACTTCTCGCATTGATCAGTCTACTCAAAAAAAAAGGGGTCATGGATTTGGCTCGTAGTCGTCTCAGGGTCTCCTATAAAAAGGGGCAAAGTTATCCCTACTTAAAAAGGAGTTACCCTATCCTCCCATCTCATATCACCTACTCAAGGGACTTCGAGCTCATTTTAATGTCAAAGTGATTCAATTACCTCTCTAACAGAACCCATGGTCAATGACGTAATGCATGAATGGGGCTCTCGGTTCTAACAACCCCTATCTATGCTATCATTTTGGTCTGTGTCAATAAAAGAGAAATTTGCCTTTCACTTTTTTTTCACACTTTGGTCACATTCAACCAAATCATTTTCTCAAACCAAACCAACCCAAACATTTTCAGACCACCAACCTGACATAGTCCATTCCACATAGTTTCTATGGAAGCCAATACACATAGAAACTATCAACCACTCAATTTATGTTAAGCATAAACCAGTACTTGTTGAAGCATAAATAATCTCAATTCATTTTTAGCATACATCCATCATGAATATGGAAAATTACTAGGGATGAAAGACCACTCGACCAATGTTGCAGAATACACCATCACACAATATGGAAAAGGCTGCAACATCATCTTATCCTCATCATTTCAACACAAGACCAAAACCACCTATCGACCACTTTGACCCTTTTGCTCTGAACTACATTGGTCTAAGGCCCTAACAACCGAGGCTATGTAGGTAGCACTCAATGACATAGTGTCTTCTGGGGTTAGCTCGACCACATCCATTTGTTCATCTACCTAATGGACAAACTATCCTCCCTTTGACCATGACTTGACCTTGACCAAAACAATCCATAACTTTAAACCTTTTCCTCCCTCTTGGGAGAACTACATTGGCCTGAGGCCCTAACAACAGAGGCTATTTAGGTAGTACTCAGTTGACATGGGGTCTTCTGAGGTTAGCTCGGCCATTCCTTCATCCATCCATCTAATGGACCATCCACCTCGACCAATGACCATGGAGATCGCGACTATCTCCTTCAGCTACAACCACTTCCAAGACAACGTTGCCTTGGTTGTTTTTACATGTATGCTACCTCATGAATGGTTAGCAAAATTGTCCACAACCCATATTTTGACCCTCACAAGTATAAGATTGTGAGCAAGTTGATCCCCACTACTTGTGACATTTTCATGTTTTCCAAAAGCACTTCTTGAGCCCGGGATACTTGGAACACGACAACCATTGGAGCTATAGCTTGGATTGAATAACCCAATTAGCTATGACTAAATGCTGGGGCTCAGTTATTTTGATTTTGGCACTCCTTGACCTTGACTTGCGATAATTTGACCTGACCATCTCGTGAAGTGGTATGTGCGCAATCTCAAACTTTTACAGCGTTCACACTCAAACTTCACCATATCCATCCACTATCTATCAAATCAGCACCCGATTTTAGGTTTCCTTCCCTCGACTCCCACTTTGAGGGGGAATAACTCATCCCATAATCGGGGCAATCTACATTCATTTTTTTGTCTTACAGTTTGCCAGAACAACCAACAGGATGAAAATAATCTCATCCTATACCTGGGGCAATTAACTCATATTTTTGTCTTGCAGTTCATCAGAACAACCAACAAGACAAAAAGGGGCAAATGTAGACACCTAAATCAGGTCTAACCCTTGGTTATCCCCCCCCTTGGTCCATTCCTAACCCACACACTTACTAATTTAAAATAATAACTTATTTTGAATTAATAACCCCCCCTTTGACACATCACCTATAAAACCTCATCTGACACCTCACCTTGGACCATTTCCCACCCTATGACTCACCTTAAGACTAAGTGACTCACCCAAGACCTATTCTTACTCCTTTCCAATTGCCTAACCAACTCTTATGCATATTTAGCCCAACCTTCGACAATTCTCCAATGGATTATGCACTTGGCAGATGGAGAATAGGCTTGATAGACCTTTTACTCGTTCTCCACCCACCGACATTAGTCAAATGTCAACCGACACCAGTGAGATCACTGACATCGGTTTGCTTAAACCAAATTCTAACCTCTCGCTGGGGCTAATCGCTAATCACTAGTCGGCTAATCACGAATCTTGAATCCTCTTCCTCCGAATGCAAAAATCCTCTAGCACCGAGACTTTGACCTCTCTCTCTCTCTCCCAAACACACATCAAGCATCACAGGGACTCTACATCAGCCACTCTACCTCTTTATAAGGAGCCTTCTGCATCAGCAACAGGATTTCAAACACCTCTGGGGTTCTTCAGCAAGCAAGAGGTAAGTATCCTTCTTTTATGTCATTTTAGTGGCTTAAAATGTCTCTGTAATTAGTTTTCTATTTATTGCTTTTAAGCCACATTACCACCTAGACCCAGCTATCAACCAGACCAAAATCAAATCCTTATTCTCCATTTTCACCCCAATCCTTTGTCTAGTCCCTCTTTCAGACCATACTTTCTACCCTGTAAACCCTGCACAGACCTCCTAACAGAGTCTCAGACTACCACAAACCATTCTACAGACCACTCTATTGACCAGAACCCATCCAGACCCTATCCAAGGCCATTTCCCCAACTAACACCAGCCACTAGGCCCATTGCCCCTACTGACGTTGGCAGACTTGACAAACTTACGCCGGTAGACTAATCGACGTCGGTGACTATGGCAAACTGACAGCAGACAGTAGGTACACATTATTTCTATTTCTTTTGCTTAGTCTTTCACTTTTTATCTTTATCAGACATTATTTTATCAACAATGGACTGTCATCCCACAAGGAAGCCTTTGCACTTCTAGGATTGAGCTTTTGCTTGGCAGTCCACCTTACATCCATCTAACAATTTTCTTGTCCAAGTCTCTTTCTTCTGCAGGTGTCATCCTCCACAAACAAAGAGGAGTTCTCACAACATCTGAATTTGGTGTACAAGACCTCATCCAGGTAACATCTAAGCCTTGACCACTTATCTTAGTTTCTCATTTCCTTTTGAATGTGAAAAGTGAAAACTTGTTTGGAAACACAAGGATTATGATTTAGAACTAGTCCCTGATGACTTGGTGGATGATGAGTTCATAGTGGACCTAATTTATTATACACAATTCATCACTCAACCCCTACCACTAGTAAGGTAGTCAGCTCTAAAATCCTTTTCTCTATTTGATAAAACAACAAGTGTGATCAATAAAAAATCAATTGGTTGAGGAGCAAGGGGTAAAAGTAATAAGAGAAACAATAGGAGTTATATAAAAGCTGGTAAAGCTTAAAGGAGAAGGGATTTCTCTATCAAAAGAGGGTCCAAGTGGAATAGCAAGTGAATCATTAGAGTAGCTAAAGAAGAAGAAGAAGAAGAATAAGAAGAAGAAGAAGAAGAAGAAGAAGAAGAAGAAAAACAATAAGAAAAAGACTAAAGATAAAAAAGGTAAATCAAGCAAAGATGGGGTATCTATATAACAATCGATTAACACCTCATCTTAAGACACATAGCATCAAGAGATTCTATGAATTCTATTCCCATATATGTCATAGTGACAACTCCAATTTACACTATTCTCCCTCCTCCTATGTTTACCATTCTAGAAGTTCCAACACCTTCACTTATTATTTCCACTAGATCCAACACCTCCAACTCAGGTTTCCATTCCCCTTGTATCTATAGTTTTCACTCCACCTATCATTCCTACCACTTTTCCTACCATAGTAAGCCAAGTGAAACCAATGAAATCAATTTAAGTGGACACTCATGGTCTCCCATTAGTGGGTTCTTAAGATTTCACTCCACTTTCACCTCCTTAAATTTCACCTTCCCCTTTCATTCCACTCCCTCTTTCCATTCCATTCATAATTCCTTCCATTCCATCACCATTGATTTCCAACACCACCCAATAGTACATTTCTATGGGCTCAGTCATCCTAACTTTAGTACCATAGGTAACCCCAACTCTTGGGGTAAGTACTATATCATTCTCATCCCCACTCACTTTCCTTACATCACCAACCCTGAGTGGCCCCACACATTTGATTGATTCCTTTAACACTTTGGATCCCACCATCCCACTTGTTCATAAATTCACAATCCTTGTTTTTGTTCCAACTTCCACTTCCCTAATAGACATAATTATTTCCATTACTTCCACCCCTTCCACTTCCATTATTTCCACAACATCTTTAGTTGAGATTGGAGATACTCAAGTTCTTGATGCAAATATAGATTTGTGATATATTTATGGAGATGAAATTTCACAAGCATATCATGAGCAATCGATGGAAACATCTACACAAGACTCCATAATTATCATAGTATCTACCAGTGCAACATCAATTGTTGATTATTTGGTGACAATGTGCAATCAACTAGATGCTACCCCCAACTGACTGGCATAATCAGTAGGGAAGAAGATAAAATAAATGATTAAACCCAACACAGCAGAATTTAGCCTATTAGAGGTCAAGAAGAAGTCCAAACCTACTCCCAAGTCCTTTTTCAGGATATTTAGTTATGATAAATTGGAAATGTATGCCAAAATTATAGTCCCCCCACTAGAAAAATCAAAAGAAAATATTATGGTGGGAGATTATCAGATTTCCAAGATCTAGATTAGATGGTCAATAAGAGAGGGTATAAAACATGCTATTCAATCTGGCATCAACTTCCTCTTTAAAATAATTTATCATGATAAGGCCACCAATAATTAATTTAAGAACAAATTGGATAATCTTATAGTTGCATTGAACTAGTTATTAGAGCCCAGTGGATCATCAAAACAACCACAGTTAGTGCAACTAGTCAATCAAATTTTGGATCAAGATATAATTGATTTGGTTCAAGAGATTTCTCATATGAGAATGGATACCAAATAATGGTTAGAATAACTCATTTTTAAGGGCAATAAGGTTATTGCTTTAATAATGGACTAGTATGAAATAATCAAAGAGAGAAAGAATATCTTGAGAAAAGAGCCAATAAATATGAAGGAGAAATTCAAACCTTGAATTTATATTATCCCAAGTTGATATGTATGACTTTAATTGATATGGATACCCTTGTTTCTGAGAAATTACTCTAGAATGATGTTGAGCACAAGAAATTACATAGAGTAGCTTAGTTTCAAATAAAGATACTCATATAATTTTCACAAGGCCAAGGTGGCACATGACAAGGGTATGTATATGGTGTATGGAATTGAAATAATGATGAATATGATGTCATGCCAACCAAAAGATGATGTAAATAACCTATTTCATGTATAAGTTTAGAATAAGTTTAAGGAAGTGGGTTGAAAAGAATCTTCAAAGACTACAATCTTCACCCTAATTTCTATCCATAGGTTTATCAAGTATGAAAGAGAAATAGATAAGATAAGAATGGAAATGTAGGGAATCAAGACTTTTAGGAAGGAATTTTTTGATATTATAGAAGATTGTTTAGCCTCTCACCTTTATTCGTATGGACCAAAAGAAGATCGGATATAGGAAATTTTCAAGGCATTTGATGCATATGTAGAAAATTTCCAGGCTGAGAAAGATAAGTAGGCTAAGGGAATTTTGGATATTAATTAATCTCTTTCTATTTAAATATTTCCACATATCATGATTTCATTTACAAAAACATTATAAGTTTTGTATTGTAAAAGTACAACTATCTTTTACAACTCTTTTGATAAAGGCAAACATGTATTTTACACTTTATTATTTTTAACAAGTAAAAGTTGTAAAAACCAATTTCAAATTACACTTTCTATTTTGCCTAGTTATAAATTGCTAAAAAGTGTAAAATCATGTATTTAAAATTACAAGTTCCATTTTGACAAAGTGATATGAATTAAAAAGTTGTAACGGTCCCATTTGTGTTTTTTAAGTTAGGGTTTTGTAAAGGTAACTTTAGTTATCTTTTTGAAAATCAAGTTCTATTTTAGGCACGGCCCATTTGCATGAGGAGTTATTTTTAGCTACATGAAGGAGTGTTGCATGGAGATCTTCCAATTCCATCCACACCATTCCAAGCTAAATATCATGCCCAGATATTACATGTTATTTTCCAAACCATTCTATAAGTCAAAGATGTTAGAAATAAAAGACCTCACCTCTTTTTTCATGTAATTTTAGATCTACATGGTTCTCTCTATTGGGCATTCTAATTATGATAACTGCATCTCATCTATGAGATATTTTTGTATAAAGATAAGTAGATCCCATGGCCCCATCTATCTTTTTGTTGTTAGTGATATATTTTTGCATTTTAAATGTATTGTCTACAAGATGTAACCTTGAGAATGAAAATAAATTTAATATTTTCCTTGTCTAAGAGATCCTTGTGTATGTAGAGTTATTCAAGTATTTGTGGATATTTTAGTTCTTATTTTTAGTCACAATAAATTATTTTGTGGTATTTTACCCTTCTAAAATATTATTTGATGAAAATAAGTGAATCTTGTGCCTTCTATGAAAATAACAAATATTGCCTTTGATTTCTCAATTGCATGAGCATGTGCTCAAACAAATTTCAATTGATTTCCTATTTTGTTGTGTTTATCAAGCAAGCATTAAGACCCACTAAAATATTTGGTGCAATCACCATTTTCATTTTCACAAAATTTCATTCTTAGCTCTTTTCCCAATCAAAATTTAATTTAGGAGAAAGAACACTAAAAATGAGTGGAAATTCTATAATAACTGATAACCTATCAATTACATCAGATTTAGTGAAAGGAAGCTGACCTTCTCTAGAGGTTAACCTCAATTTTCCAAAGTCCCATAGCTTGGAGGTTTTACAATTATATCATTAGGTATTACACAATGAGCTATTTTAAATTAAAAAATGAGTCAAAAACCTATGTGATAATAATTTTTGGCATGCTTGGTGGAACCCAAAAAGTATAAATAAATTGGTGCTATTCTTGGTGAACATTTCATGGGATTTGGATGCATTCCAAAGGCCCTTGGTGAATCCACTGGTTTATGGTTTTAGGATTTTAAGGTTTATGTATGCCAAGCCAACAAACAATATCAAATATAAAAGGTAAGAAAGTTAATTTTTTAGAATTGTCATTTCCACTTAAAAAGAGATAAAAATCAGTTTTACCTCATTATAAATTATATCCAAAAAAATTATTTGCATCCCTTGCAAGTAATCATACTCCTATCAATTTTATTCCTCTGACAATGGTTAGAAATTTCGTAGCCTTCAATGGGGCCAGCCCTCTCTTGTTGGCTCATATGATGATATACCAACCTTAGCCTTAGAAAACCAACCATATTTCACTATCAAAACTTCCACTACTCCTATGGAGCACATACAAAATATTGAAAATCTATGCATATCCTCAACATGGTACAAGAGAATGTTACAATCAGACTCCTAGTCTCCTCTTTCAAGGGTAAAGCCTTGTAATGGTACAAAAGTCTTACTCCCAACTCTATTAGATTTTGGGATGATTTAAGCATCACGTTATGTGCTCAATTTTAAGATAAGAGTGACCACCTTTCCTTGGTTAAATAATTAACCACTATTTAATGGGCTCCTCATGATCTCATGACCAACTTTAATTTATGTTTCTATAAGACACATAATAGAATTCTAGCACTAATCAAGCCAAATGTAAATTATGATTTCCTATATTACTTGAGATCCTTAAATAGTGATATAAATATTATGATTTAGTTTATGGGAAACATCACACTCCCTGATGCTTATGAAATTGTTTTAAGGGTAGATAATTGTTTAATCCAAGCTGTAAAATTTTCCCCAAGACCACCAATGATTCTATTTATAGAAATAGCTCCTACACCACCTATAATTACTCTAATTCCACTATGAGCAAGGCACCATCTTTGACTCCCCCTCCTACAGATGAACTATATGAGGTCAAGTCACTACTTAAGATTTTTGGTAATAAGTTAGTAACAATGAAGAGGTAGCAATCTTAGAATTATAAGCTTACCAATAGGCTAACCCAACATACTAGCCCAATAGGCAGCTACATTATGGAGATAAGAAACAATAATCAATAGCTACAAGGTTAAAATATGCAACCAAAAACCCCAAATGTCCATGCCTTACCTACAAAAAATACTTCCAAAGCCATTGTACCTATTCAAAATAACTTGGTTCAAGACTACGAGTGGTGTACTCTAGGAGAGGCTACTCTTTTGAACTAGCAAGAGGAGGACTTTTGTGGGGTAAATCAATATAAGGAATTTTTCAATGGTGGGGGTCTAGTGGCAGCCAATAAATGATAAAAAAAAGAGTGATCGACCCCCTAGGGTGGAACCAACTACAACTTCCAAAGTTATACTACAACTTGTAAAGAACAACATAGTATAAAGGCCACCCTTTGTACTCACTATCTAGCCCAAAGTGAAAATGATGATTCCAAATCTTGTTAAAGAGGATATAACACCCAAAAAATTGCTAGTAAAATTTTGGAATATCCCTTTTATTATAGTGGAGCAAATGAAGAAGACCAATCTGAATGTCACTATGTGGGAGGCACTCTTTATACCAGCACAAAGAGATTTGCTACAAGAGGCTTTGAAGAATTTCCAAATAGTAGATAAGGCTCCAACCAAGGGGATAATACTATATTTAATCTATTTCAACCATAAACTAAAGCTAATATGGGAAAAAGTTATAAGCCTCCCGTTTCTATCTCTCACTAATAGTAGGGAAGCATCTAGTTCATAATCGCATGGTAGATTCAGGGGCTAGTAATTTTGTTATGCCCAAAAAGATAGCTGATGCTCTTGGCATAAAACATACACCTGTGAATAAGGGATTAGTTCAGTTGGATGGGACTACTATTTAGATAGTAGGAATAATAAAAGATTTAAATATCACTATCCATGCTTGTCCAAGCTTATCAATCTCTCAATATATATCAATTATCAATCTTCCCCCTTATTTTACCATTTGCCTTTCATGAGATTTTACTACAAAAATGGGAGGATATTTGTCTATGGATTGGTCTCACATGTTGATTAGGATGAGGTATGGTACATGAGTAATAATAAGAGTTGATCCAATAGCTAAGGACCATATTGAACCATACACTCCTCCCATGGACATGAATTGTATATTACAAGATCAAGAGGATGAAGCTAATCATGAAGATGCAACCACCACATAAGATATTATAGATATTCTCTTAGATGAATGGGGATCAGCTCTATAGTTTGTTCCTTATGACCATATACAAGAAAATAGGTTAGGTACATATTGCATACATCATAATGATTTAATCATTCCTAATATTCTAAAACTAGTTAAATATCTTTAAGGAATATGGTAACTATTATTCGATGGTTTGATAAGTATAAATGGATTAGGTGAATTTGTTATCTTGATCTCTCACCAAAATTAGAGATATGTTTATTCTTCTAGACTTGAATTTAGTTGCACTATCAATGTAGCTAAATATGAAGCTTTGATTCAAGGATTGCAGTTGGTCAAAGAGAGATAGAATCCCTACATATATTTGGTGGTAGTGAGTTGATTATTCACCAAGTAAGATATATAAACATGAATAAGAATAATTTATTGAGATCTTATAAGCATAGGGTTTGGGACTTTTTGAATATTTCACCACTCTGAATATTCAAGCAATGCCAAGATCACAAAATAGAGATGTTGATAGTATGGACTTGGTGGGCTCCCAATATAAATTACCCAAGGAAATAAACAAATAAAATAACCAACACGTAAAATTGGTAGTACGACCATCTATTTTTGATAATGTAACTAATTGGCAAGTCTTTGATAATGATCAAAAAATTGTAAAATTCCTAAGAGAAGAAGCTAAATTCTTAGATAGGAACCAGCCAGAGCTCCAAGATCAATATGAAAATCAGATCATCTATCTAAAGAAAAATAAACTACCTATGGGTCTTGTTACATTGGAGAATATATTCAATTCAGATGACTAGCTCAAAGGTGAGAAGAAGAACATTTTGTTTAATGAAGAAGACTAAAAGTCAGGGGTCATTTCGAAAGGCAAAAATCTAAATCTAGATAAGGTATGTAATTTTAAGAAGTAAAATTTTATTAAATTATGCCAAGAATTTGATGATAACTTCATTTGGAGTTATCATGATATAAGAGGGTTCGACCCTAGTTTAGCCCAACATACAATAGAGTTGGATCCAAACACTAAGCCTATAAAATATAAGTAGAGGCCCATTAATCCAAAGATATAACCCCTAATGAAAATTAATATCTCTAAATTGATAGAGGCTAATATAATTTTTCATATAAATCACTCATCTTAGGTTGTTAATCTGGTCTCTATCAAAAATAAAAATGGTGAAATCAGGCTATGTGTGGATTTAGAGACCTGAATAAAGGATCTCTAAAGGATCATTATCCTCTCCCACCCATGGACCAAATTTTACAAACTATAACAATATTTGAAAGGTTTTCCCTTTTGGATGGTTATTCTAGCTATAACTAAAATTTCTTGGTACAAGAGTTAGACTAGTACAAAAATGCCTTCACCATAAAATGGGGCATGTATACATATAAAAAGATGCATTTTGGTTTGACTAATGTTGGTGTGATTTTTAAAAGAGTCATGGATATGGCCTTTACAGATTTGATTAATGAAATGATCCTGGTATATCTAGATGATATCATTGTCCACTCATAGCATGTTGAAGCACACCTACAGCACTTTAGAATTTTTTTGAAAGATCTATAGAATTCAAGGTTTCTTCAAACCCAAAGAAGTGTGTTTTTTTGGTCCATTAAGGGAAAGTATTGGGGAATATAGTGTCAAAAGAAGGTTTTGTAATAGACCTAGAAAGGGTTAATGCTATATCTACATTAGCACTACCATGGTACCAAGCCATAAGAAAGGACTACAAAGTTTCCTTGGAAAGATTAATTTTGTGAGAATATTTGTCCCAAATTTTGCCTCTAGTAAAACCCCTCACTATAATGCTTAAGAAGGGTACCATTTTTAGCTAGACATAGGATGGGAGATATTGATTTTAGGCCATCAAAAAAGATATTTCTTAGGATCCCACCCTAATAAACCCCAAATATGATAAATATTTTATTATTTACATTTTTGGAGGGGAAGACAACATATTGAATATTCTAATCCAATAAAATGAAGAACAATTGGAGAAACTAATATCTTTCTTTAGTCAATCCTTAAAGGGATATGAGGAAAATTATAGTTTTATGGAGAAGCAGGTATATGTTGTAATTAAAGATCTCAAAAAATTTAGGCATATTCTCTCAAAAAATAAGATTCATTTGATGGTGAGTCATCAAAGTGTCAAAGAGTTTTTGCTCAGCTGGGAGATAAATGAAAAATGAGCAGGATAGATCACTAAGGTCATAGAGTATGACATAGACATCAAAGTTACCATGATTTTAAGAGGAAAGGGTTTGCATGAATAGCTAGATTCTAATATTATAACTATTTAAACAACATCTAAAGTAGTATATGCTTAAAATACACCTCAACCAACCAATATACCTATTTCCAATAGCTGCATCTAAGACATGACCAACTTATTATAGATAAGTGAGTACCTGTATGATCTTCAATAGTCTAAGAGGAGGTATTACAACTCCAGTCCATTCCTTATGTCCTTTTATATGGAGTATTATTTAGAAAATATACAAATGGAGTTATGTTAATATGTATTGAGCATGATCAAGTTCCTAAGATACTCAAAATTTCATGATGGCCCATCATGAGGACATTTATCTACAAGGACTAGAACCATCAAGATAATGAAAGGAGGTTAGTATTGGCCTAAATTATTCAAATATGCTTACCAATGGGTAAGGAACTATGAAAAGTGTGCTTACTTCACCAGTAAGAAAAAATTAGTAGCCTTTCCTCTCAGTCACATTCAAGTAGATCAACCATTTTCTGAATGGGGGTTGGATTTAATTGGTATGATCAATCCACCATCGATTGTAGGCCACAAATGGGTCCTCATGGAAACATATTATTTCACATGATTGACCAAATCAGTTGTATTGGAAGATTCCATGGAGGCATCTATTCTAGATTTCATAGATAGTATAGTGTCAAGATTCAATGTACCTCATACCATTATCTCTAATAATGCTAAAGCAGTCACGGTAACTCAAGTGAGTGAATGGGATACCAAGCATAATATGTATTTGAGTACTTCTAATTATTACCCTTAGGGTAATGGCTTGGTTGATTCAACCAATAAGAACCTTATCAGAGTTATCAAAATAAAAATGGAGGATAATCAAAGTACTTGGCACACAAAACTAAAATCAATACTATGGGCTGATAAGATCACTCCTAAGAGAGACATTGGTAATTATCCTTTCATGTTGGTATATAGAAGAGAAGATTGAGTCCCACTATTAATGAGCTACTATCTCTAGATCTTAATTACCAATTAGATTTGATTAATAATGATGTAATGATAGTAAGATTGGTTGAAATCATGGAACTCGAAGAAATCAAGAACCAATCAATGAAGGTTTTAAAAGCTAATTAGGCTCAAACCAGGAAGATTTTTTACAAAAAAGCATCTAATAGGAGCTTCAATGAAGGAGACATGGTTCTCAAATGGGATACAAACAAGGCTAAACTAGGCAAGCACACCAAATTTGATGTCATATGGAGTGATTATTTATATTATTACTCAGTGTAAAGGAACTAATGCATTTCATCTCTCCAAGCTTGATGAATCAGAACTGCCAATCCCATTCAATGGTATATACCTTAAATCTTGCTTTTGAGGTAAGAATTCATTCTAAGAATAATTTTTTTTACATATTAGGGTTAGTTTTTTTTTTAATAAGTGTTTCTACATAGGTCAACTCATTAGGAGTTTTGTTTCCTTAGGTTGTGTTATTTTTCCCTATTTTGTTTGTCTATCTTTTCTTATTTTGTTGTGTTTAAGCAAAACCTAGATTGTTTTTTATAGGTTCAATTTTGTTAAGCCAAATTAACTCCATGCCCAGTGTTCTAGAAGGCTATTGGATATAAACTAATTATCAAGTAATCATCCTAAAAAGGTCACAAAAAATATTGATATTTTTGACCCAAAAGTATTTTAACATCTAATACCATAAGGGAGACCCCTTTCATTTTTAAAAAAAATCCCTTGAAACCACCAAAAACCCATTTTCCCCTTTACATTGTGGAATTCAGAACTCTAGATGTAATTTGTAAGTTTGAAAATTGTTTTTCAAGTTCTGGATCTTGGAAATCAACTAACCACCTAAATTTTTGGAATCTGAACATGACACACATTTTTTAATTTACAAAATTACAAAATACATTCGATCTCCAGATCCTATGAACCTTCTAATTGACAGAATCTAAAACTTGACACGTATTTTGTAATTTGCAAAATTTCAAAATGCATGTCAAGCTCCAGATCTCATGAATCCAAAAAACCCATTTTCTTATGGGATAAAAAACTCAAAACACAATTTACAAATTGAAAATTACATCTAGAGTTTTGCCTCCTGCCAAATACCCAAGCTGTGAGATCCAAAACTCTAGGTGCAATTTATAAGTTGTAAAACTTATAAAATGCATCATGGGTTCTACCTTCTGCCATTTAATTAAGTCAAACACTCTAATCCAATAAACATGGGACTTGCTTTAAACATCTCCTAGCTCCACCACCAACCACCATTAGACTACATTAATTATAAGGTTTCCCTATATAAACTAAGTAATTTGGGGAATTTTTATCATTTTTTTAATTTGTTAAGTGTGTATTTGAGCTCTAATTACCTTCACCATGCAAGAAACCCTTGAGCCATGTGTAATCAAGTACCTACAAGTCAAAGCCACATCTGTAAATCTCAAATCCATGACATTTTCATCCTTACACAGTATTTTTACTTGCAATTTCTACCACTATTCCTAAAATTTGAAATGTTTTTTGATATATTTCCATTTTATATGAAAAAGTGTTCAATTACTCTCTATAGAACTATTATTGTTTATAGTGGTGCCATTTTAGGATTTATCTATTATTTAGGCATTTGGTAAAGTCATTTCCATTATGTAAACCTTTATTTTTACCCAAAATTATAGTTAGTGGATTTTAAGGTTTGAGGGTTTAATTTCCTTCAAAAGGTATTCATTGTAAAAATATATAGTTTTTTCTTCCTAGATTCATAGTTAAAATCTAGGGTTTTGTCAAACTAGGTGAATATTTCATAAGCATATTCCACATTCAAACCAGTGAATATTACCTAAAGATACCTCCAAGGTCCCTATAGACATTGGACTTGCCTCGAGCACCTAAAATCTCCATGGGTTTTACCATTGTCCCAAGCACCTAAGATCCTTGCAAAGTTTCAAGTCCTTATGGATAGTGGACCTACTTTAAACACTTCCCATCCCTCTAAAAATCCACATTGCTTCAAGCACCTACCCATTCTATCATAAATACAACTTTCTCTAAACACTTCCCATCCCTCTAGAAATCCACATTGCTTCAAGCACCTACCCATTCTATCATAAATACAACTTGCTCTAAACACTTCATATCTCCATAGAGTTGTCACCTGCTTCAAACACCTTCTAATTTCACTGGAACTTTTATTAGCATAGAACATCTCCCATCTCTGCCAAAGATTCTATTTGCTTTAAACACATGTAAACCCCACCAGATCTCATAGTTAGTTTCTTAAAAGAAATAAATCCAAATTTCATGTCTCTAAAATAGATTAAGTTCAAACCCAAAGGCCCCAGAGTAACTCTTAGTTTAGAGTCCAATACAATAGAGATGACATATACAGATTTAGGTCATATTGACCTATGAGACTTTTGGACCAAAATAAGTGCAGAGTTTAAGAATGATCATATCTAGAGTATTTATGAATATGGCTTACCATAATTCATAACATTTCTATTGTCAGTCTAAAACCCTAAGTTGGTAATCACACTAGCCTGACACTATGATCCTGATAGAAGAAAAGTCTTGAACGAATGAGGGGAAATGATTTTGAATCTAGACCCTAACTTCATTGATTCAGTATTTGCAATCCCAAAATTTGAGAGTTATCTTGCTATAACTCCACAAACATTCAAACAATTATTTAAATAAGAAAGAGATGGATATCAAAATATGATCAATAGAAAATGGCTTAAGAACCCCAAGGCTTCCTTTACCAGACTATCAAAGACCTTGTATAGGCTAGATTTCATTCATGAGGTGGGATATATTATTATATTGTTTCACAGAATCACTAGAAGTCTTGATGCCAAAAGCTTCCAATAATGGATGTAACAATACATCTAGGTCATCTGATAAAATGTCTAATACATTCCTTGGGCTCAACTAATAAGTGATTCCCTCCACAAGTAATTGTTGGAGGTACAAACAACTGGCAAGTTTTATATGATTTCTTACCTTGTCTATGGGAGATCTTTCCCAAGCCTCAACATAGTCCCTGGAGAAATAAATAGAGTATACAACTACTATCTTGACCTCACATTGGAGGCTAGTAGATAAAATTTTAGGAGAGTAAATGATGCTTTCATCTATTGCATCATTATCATATTTGATAAATAACTAGGGAGAGAAATATTCAAACTAGTAGTAGTTGAAGAGATTAGTAAATGGGGCTCATACTTCATTTAGTTCCCCACCTATTCCTATATCAAAACAATTGGTTTCAATGGCTACCCACATACCCTTCCTAGATATGTTAGTAATAAATGGGTATTCATGGAGATGGTTAGACAACTTATAGAGACCCATAAGCTCCTTTTTAATAGGCACAAGGTGGGAATTCATTTCCTAATTAGTATTAGTAGATACATGTACCCTCCCTCCTTAAAGCTAAATGTGATGAATTTGAAATGTGTCAAGTTACCTTAAATACCTTAGTGTCTTAGGCCATTTTTTGATGTCTATGGGAAGATTACCAACATACTACCACTTGAAACATACACTCATGTTACATATTATGAAGATTATTGGGAGGACTGTGAGGATGAGGAGAGGGTTAGAATGAGGGATCATTCTAGAATGACCCTAAAAAAATCAAGGATTGTGATTTGGCACTAGTACTTGATGACTTGGTGGATGATGAGTTCATAGTGGACCCAATTTATTATACATAGATCATCACTCAACCCCTGCCACTAGTAAGGTGGTCAGCTCTAGAATCCTTTTCTCTATTTGATAGAATAATAAGTGTGATCAATAGAAAAATTAATATGCTCAGGAGAAAGGGGGTACAAGTAACAAGAGAAATAATAAGAGTTGGAGAGAAGATTTTGAAGCTTAAAGTAGAAGGGATTTCTCTATCAAAAGAGGTTCTAAGTGGAAAGGCAAGAGAATCATCAAAGGAGCTATAAAATAAGAAGAAGAAAAAGACTAAAGCTAAAAAAGGGCAATCAAACAAGGATGGGGAAACTATAGAACAACCAATTGACATATCATCTAAAGACACAATAGTAGTAAGAGCTTCTACAAATTTTATTCCCATATATATCATAGTGACAACCCCAATTTACACTAGTCTCCCTCCTCTTGTGTATATCATTCCAGAAGATCCAACACCTCCACCTCCTATTTCCACTCCTCCATCATCTCAAGATCCAATACCTCCACCTTAGGTTTCCACTCCCCTTACAATTATATTTTCCACTCCACCTATCATTCCTATCACTTTTACTACCAAAATAAGCCAAGTGTAACCAATTCAAGTGGACACTTAGGGTCTCTTGTTAGTGGGTTCTCAAGATTCCACTCCACTTTCCCTTCCTCAAATTTCACCTTCCCCTTTCATTCCACTCCCTCTTTCCATTCCATTCATAATTCCTTCCATTCCATCACCATTGATTTCCAACACCACCCAATAGTACATTATCATGAAATCATTCATCCTAACTTCAATCCCGTAGGCCACCCCAACTCTTGGGGTAAGTATTATTTCATTCTCATCTCTACTCACTTTCCTTACATCACTAACCCTAAGTAGTCCCACTCATTTTATTTATTCATTAAATTTTTTGGATTTCACCCTCCCACCTGTTCCCAAATTCAAAATCCCTATGTCTATTCTATCTTCCACTTCCCTAGTAGACACAATTATTTCCATTGCCTCTAACACTTCCACTTCCACTATTTCCATAACACCTTTAGTTGAGATTGGAGAGACTCTAGTTCTTGATACAAATATAGATTTTCAATCTATTGATGGAGGTGAAATTTCATAGGAATATCCTAAGTGATCAATTAAAACATCTACATAGGACTCCATTATCATAGTGTCTACCAGTGTAGTAACATCAATTATTGATTCTTTGGTAACAATGTCCAAGTATCCAGATGTTACCCTTAGTTGGCTAGCATAACCAATGGGGAAGAAGAAAAAATAAGTGATTGAATGTAGCACACTAGACTTTGGCCTATCAAAGGTCAATAAGAAGTCTAAATCTACTCCAATGACCTTTTTTAGGATAGTCAGTGATGATAAAGGGGAAAGTCATGTTGAAGTTATAGACCCCCCACCAGACAAATCAAAGGAAAATCTTGTGGTGGGAGATTATTATATTTTTAAGATCCACCTTGGATGCCCAATAAGAGGGGCTAAAACATGATTCTCAATCTGGCATCAACTCCCTATTCAAAATAATTGATCATGATAAGGCCACCAAGAATGAATTGAATAAAAAAGTGGATCAACTTATAGCTACATTAAACTAGTTCTTCTAGTGTAGTGAATCATCAAAACAACCATAGTCAGTGCAGCTAGTTAATCAAATTTTAGATCAAGCTACAATTGATTTAGTTTAAGAGATTGAACATATGGGAAGGGATACTAAAGAATGGTTAGAAGAACTCATTTCTAAGGGAAATAAGGTTATTGCTGTAATAATGGACCAGTATCAAATAATTAAAGAGAGAAAGAATATCCTGAGAGAACAAGTCAATAAATATGAAGGTGAAATTCAAACCTTGAATTTATATTATCCTAAGTTAACAGTTGCAACTTCAATTGATATGGATATCCTCATTGTTGAGAAGATATTATAGAATGATGTCGAGCACAAGAAATTACATAGAGAAGCTCATTTTTAGATAATGATACTTATAGAATCTGCTCACAAGGCTAAGGTGGAACATGATAAGGCTACTAATATGTTGTATGACATTGAAGGAATGATGAATACGATGTCATGACAACTAGTAAATGTTGTAGAAAACCTCTTTCAGGTAGAGTAAGTTTAGAATAAGTTTAAGGAAGTGAATGGAAAAGAATCTGCAAAGACTACAGTTTTTACCTTAAGTTCTATCCAAAAGTTTATCAAGTATGAAAGAGCAATAGATAAGATAAGAATGGAAATGCAGGGAATCAATATTTTTAGGAAGGAATTATTTAATATTCAATTAGATTGTGTATCCTCTCACCTCTATTCTTGTGGACCAGAAGAAGATCAAATATAGGGAATTTCCAAGGCATTTGATGCATATGTTGAAAAGCTACAAGCTAAGAAAGACAAGCAGACTAAGGAAATTTTGGATATTGATTAATCTCTTTTTGTTTAAATATTTCCACATATCATAGTTTCATTTGCAAAAACATTGTAAGTTGTATATTTTAAAAGTATAGCTATCTTTTGTAACTCTTTTGAGAAAGGGAAACATGTATTTTACACTTTATATTTTTTGACAAAGTAAATTTTGTAAAAACCAATTGCAAATTACACTTTCTATTTTGCCAAGTTATAAATTGCTAAAAAGTGTAAAATCATGTATTGAAAATTGTAAGTTCCATTTTGACAAAGTAATATGACTTAAAAAGTTTTAAAAGTCTCACTTGTGTTTTGAAAGTTAGGGTTTTATAAAGGTAAGTTTAGTTATTTTTTTGAAATTCAAGTTCTATTTTGGGCACCACCCATTTACATGAGGAGTTATTTTTAGCTACATGAAGAAGAAGGAGAATTACATGGAGATATTCCAATTCCATCCATGCCATTACAAGTTAACTATCATGCCCAGATATTGCATGTTATTTTATAAACCATATTACAAGTCAAAGATGCAAGAAATAGAAGACCTCACCTCTTTTTACATGAGGTTCTAGATCTACATGGTTCTCTCTACTGGGTGTTCAAGTTCTGATAATTGCATCTCATCTATGAGATATTTTTGTATAAAAATGGGTAGACCCCATTACCCAATCTATATTTTTGTTGTTAGTGATATATTTCTACATTTTGAATGTATTGTCTACAAATTGTAAGCTTGAGAATGAAAATAAATTGAAGATTTGACTTTCTTGTCTAAGAGATCCTTGTGTATGCAGATTTATTTAAGTATTTATGGATATTTTAGTTCTTATTTTTAGTCATAAGAAATTCTTTTATGTTTTTTACCCTTCTACAATATTATTTGATGAAAATAAGTGAATCTTGTTCCTTCTACAAAAATAGTAAATATTGCCTTTGATTTCTCATTTGCATGAGTTTGTAATCAAACAAATTTCAATCAATTTCTTGTTTTATTATGTTTATCAATAAAGCATTAAGACCCACTAAAATATTTGGTAAAATCACCATTTTAGTTTTCACAAAATTTCATTCTTAACCCTTTTCCCAGTTAAAATTTAGTTTAGGAGAAAGAACACTAAAAATGAGAAAATTTTCTATAAGAATTGATATCCTATCAGTTGCATCATATTTAGTAAAAGGAAGTTGGCCTTCTCCAAAGGTTAACCTCAATTTTCTAAAGTCCCATAGCTTGGATGTTTTCTTATTGTATCATTAGCTATTGCATAGTGAGCTATTTTACATCAAAGAACAAGTGCAAAACCTATGTGTTAATAGGTCTTTTGATCAAAACCCTAGGTCCTCTAACTTAGGCATGTCACCTTGAAAAATAGGGGTTAGTGGGCTTAAGTGAAGTTGAGATAACCTAAAATACCCATCTATCTTGATGAGTGATGTGTACATATCCATATACTCTGAAGAGGGTCTCAAATCAATGTAGGTCTCCCCTTTATGTCAGTTTGTGTGTGAATAATTATGCAATAGGATATGGTGAGTGCATGTAGTGATATATCTTATAACTTGAAAAATACTACTCATGGATTGCTCTTTGAATGTTTCAGACCTATAATAAGACTACTTGTATGACTAATTTGGAAATATGAAAGAATAGGGTATTAGAAATCAATTGTAAAAATGATTAAGTGTGATCTTGATAGGTGTTTTCTTAGTAATTAATAGATGACAATGAATGACCTTTTGTTTTGTATTTACACCATACCTTTTGAAATAATCTCACATGAGTGTTAAAATAGTACCATAAGCCAACCCATACATGTCAGAAGGTTTTCAAACTTGATTGTTTATAAGTCTCAAACACTAGAGTCAATTATAGGATACTAACATTGACACTAGTGTCCTAATATAGATAATAGTGTCTAGGAGGATAAAAAGATGCTAAAAATCTGTGATTGCTAGACCAGGATATGAATCATGTTTTATGTAGATTATGGGCTATAGGTGATCTAAGTAATCCTAATATTAGGTATAAACTATAAGATAAACATTTAGGCATAATGAAATAGAAAACACAGGCCTTTTGATAGCAGGAAGGTCATGAACTAAATGGTTGAGCCATGAGTGATATTTGTCAAGTGTACAAGACTAGTTTATTGTATATAAATGATTTTAGTATCTACATTTGCCCCTTTAATTTAGTAATGCATAAGGATGAAATTAATAGTTATAGAAATGAAATGCATACCTTGGTTTGTAAAACACACCTTGCTTTAGCTTAAATCCCAATTGAATTTATTATTTGTGTATTACCTGTAACCTAGAGCATGTTATAGTATAATTAGTACATATAATATGAAAGTGAATAATTGAAATACTTGAAAGAAAAGATAGAAAGGAAAGAGTAAACGTGTGTGTCTATGAAACCATGTTTCCTATTGGTAGTTTTATTTGGTAATGATGCTTCTTTATTAAAGCATCAGAGAAAGAGTTCCATATTTAAACCTTGGAGATGTGAAGAAGATGATTGAAGGGTGATAATTCCCCCAATATAGTAGAAGGGTGAGTTATTCCAATGCCATCAAGATCACTGAATCTCAATTGTATAACTCAAGTGTATACATAATCTATCTAATAGCCATTCTCTCCTAGGTCAAATGGTGTAACCATTTCAACCTACAAAATGGAAGTAGTGTCAACATTATTAAGGGTGCTTAATCTCAACTACACTACTCAAGGGATCCAACTACTGTAAACAAATGAATATTAATCAATTAATCTTGGTAAGGTCGGTGCATAAACATGTATATATTTTTAATATGTATCTATGATTTGGTTCATTTGCATGGTATGCACCTCTAGTGTGTCTTAAATTGAAGTATCTATCAAAATGTAACCTCTACGATGTAAACAATGTATAATATATGTCACAAACATGAAAACATATTTCTTAAATATTTAAAATTGGTGCCAAAGTCATAATATTCTAACTCAAATGTATAATTGAGTCATGTAAACTATATCAAAATTTTCCAATTGTGTGTATGTGGACTCTTGTCTCTATGACATGCCCCCACTTATATGCCCCAAATTTTGAGGTGAGGGGAATAACATGTGGTAGTCACCTTATTTCAAAAGGATAAGATAACCATACCATATTTGTATCAATCATGTAGTAAGGAAACATATAGTGGTATCATGTTTGAGTAGATATATCAATAAATATCATAGTATATAAACATAACAATCCTTAAGATGCATGATATGGATCATGGTAACATCTAGGAATAACAAGCACAAGATCAATAAACAATCAAACACACACACAAGAACACTCAATGTCATGTAAAAAGGGTCTAAGTAAACCACAAATAAGAGACATGTTCAAATGTTACACACTCAAAGGAGAGGACATGTTTAAATGTTTGCTTACCAAAGAAATAAAAATAAGGGGCATTGTTGAAAAAGATAAGGAATGTGTTTAAATGTTCCACAATAGAGATAAGGTAGAAAACAATAAGTATACTCAAGTAAGCCATGTGATAAGATGAAAATGTGAATTATAAGAAACTATCATAATCATATCATACTAGTCCCTACATACATGTGTTAAGAAAATGTCTCATTGCATAGAATGTATATCACACTATGTAATATGTAAGCATGAGTATAGACATGTGTAAGCATTAGTATATAAGCTCAAAATGATAATTCAAAGTGATCATAAAATAATAACACCTATATAAATCATAACCAAATAAAATCAGATGCCCCTAATGTAGCTTGTCATATGGTAGAGGAAAGGTCTAACATTTGTAAGCTCATTTATCATGGATCTAGTGTATGCCTATATCACACTATAGTACATGTGAAACATATGTGTGTAGAGAAAGGAAATGATATGGTATTTAATAAAATCAAGTAAATAACATATGCAAAAACTATTAAACATGTAAATGCTAAATATTTTTTTTATTTTTACTTTATTTAAATGTTTTTCTATTTTCTTGATTTTTTAAATCTTTTATATTTTTGAATTTAGGAATGAGAAGGCTAGTCAATGATCCCATATAATGGATGCTCATAGGGTGATATACAATCAATATGGGGTACAAAAAACTAATCATGCTACGAAAAATCATGTATATGTGGTAAATTTTAATATAAAATAATACTCTACCTATTTCTTATAGGAATGTGATCGTGAAGTGGTAGTAGAGGATGTAGTTTTTTATGAAACTCATTACTTATTGATCTATTTATTTTTTGGTGTAATTGTATTTTTTGGGTCTTTACACACTCTCTGAAACATGTTTATCTTCTCTCAATAACTAGCTAGGCTGTGTAGGTTGAGATGATGGCTATGTGGATTCTATTATGTATCTCTGATGCAATGACCTCTCTAGTATTAGTTACCTATGGAAGGGGATTGCCTTTTACTAACCATTTGGCTCATGACTAACTTGAAAAGGTTTTATAATTAATTGTCTTGGAATAAACTTATCTTATTATATTGGATGCTCATATTAAATCCTTTAAATTATGATTACCTTATTGGATGAATATACTTGAGACATCAATACACTATGGAGGGTAATGCATAGAGCTTATGAATCCAAGTTCATCCTGGTAACATATCAAAGAATCTTGTATGTAGTATAAATGAAACTTTTGTGTTCATAATTTTGGAGTGTTTAACTTAGTTTCCAATAAGTTACTTTAAGCTCTATTTAGGGGCTTAATTGTGTGCATATGTATTTACTTCTTAATAATGTGATTATTCCTTATTAGGTGTATGTACATGGGTTGGGAATTTCCATATGATTTTGTTATAACCACCTATGAGTTATTCATAACCATTTACTCTCTATATATTTGGCACTCCTATAATGCATATGTAAGAATTTTGAGTGGAGAGAATCCAAGATTACAATAAGTTGTTTGGAGTAGCAGTGAGTTTGTTTTTTTCCATTTAGTTTGAGTGTTGTTATTGTTGGCATAGAAGCTTGCTTGATGTGGTTATGGTTTTTCAAATAGATCATGTAGATCTATGTATCCTTCTTTATCATAACATTGATATGGTATTAGAGTATTGGATCTATTATGAAAGCCTTTACCCATAGATTTTTGCCCACACTCTTCTAAAATTATCCCTAATCTAACCCTACAGCTCTTGAGAATTTTTTTTTGCAAAGTTCATATTGTAGATCTAGTTCTTTCTTGGAATCTCCATGCCTTTACATTTAATATTGCATTAATATTAATTCATTCCATTATAGTTTGATTAATTACTACATCTGGATTGTACCCATTAGATATTTTGGTGCATTATCCGATTTACACTTGGCCATATCTTTTTTAATTCAATAATATTTAGATTGAGCATTATATTTATTTATTTGAGAGGGTTTAAAAGTTTTTTGCACTCCTATCTATTTAACATATTGATTCATATATGATTTATATTGTATATGTTTTTTGGATTCAACATTAAAGGAACCATTATATTTATTCATGCTTATGGTATTCAAAATCCTCAAGATAAGGATTTATACGAATTTGGTTTATTTTCATTGACTTCGATTTGAGATGACATCAATATATATTCAGTTTGTCAAACATTATGCACCTCTTCTTAGGCTCTAAGTGCCATGTACTCACTTAGTGTGGGTTGTTCTTCTCCACATGACTTCATCTACCCTCCATACACCTTCTATCTAATCAACATGATAAACTAAAGAGGCTCTCCCTTGGTGTGAGATCCAACTTAATAAAAATCAACATAAAACATGTTTAGAGGTCCTTTTCATGGTAGATTTGAGTTTCCCTTGATCCTTCCATGCCTCAACTTATTTGGTGGCTCTTCCCTTTATATGATAGTTTTTATTTTTTGATTGGTAGTTTTGAATAATTTGTTTGGATACCCTCTAATAATATTTCACCTTGTTCCTAACTATTTATTACCTTTATCATGGTCTCAAATATTGGTCTCTAAAGTTTCAAACCTCCCTGATGCCTCCACATGGCTAAGTGCATGAGTTACTCCACATGTTAACATCCTTGCCATGGTATCAGTGACCTCTCTAATCAATATAGATCATTATTTACAACACTGATCTCATTCCATATGTTGTCTCTCATGGCTATGTTAAAGGACTAAACTTCTAACCCTCATGACTAGGACACCATAACTAATCTCTTATGGTTCCACAATCTCTCTATCAACTTCGTGCCCTCCACTCAAATACCTTCACGCCCAAATCAAAGGTTTTGTTTTTTGAATCATTTAGTTCATGTTAAAATGATGAGGATTTGAATCATCTCATTCAAATCACTACACACTCACTACCATAACCCTAAAAGGTAAACCCTTATTTTATTCATTTTATTTCAAAAACCTGCGTAACAAATATTCACCTACAAATTATTACATTATAGGATTTGAAATGATCCATAGCCTTAGTGGCTAGAATTTATTTTAATTAAAACCTTTATATAGTGGAGGTTAGGGTTCGAACCCATTCCAACTCAAAGGGGTCACTTGTTTAGAGGAAGGGAAAATTTTTAAATTAGTGATAAATTTTAGTAGACGCTTATTATGGTAATATTTTTTAAGTAATTTTTTTCAAAAAGGGTAGTGAATCTATTAAAAAGTTGGAGAGTGACCTTATATATGAGGATGGATTCTTGAAGGTAACTTTTTTATTATTATTAGAGATATTTTGTGATAATGCAATCTTGAATTATAACAAGGGAATTTGTAAGCAAAATGGGGGGTTATTTTTCAATAAAAAGATGTTAAATTATAAGTGGGGTATTTTTTATCGTTAAATACATTAAATTTATAATGTGGGATCCAATTATTTATCATTTATTATTTATTCAAAGTGGGGATCTTGATCTTTGTTGGGTGAATATTTTGTCAATCAGCTAATTGATGAGAAAAATAGGTCTTATCAACCACAACAATGGAGATTAGTCAGCCAGATGTGTAGGTTTACCACATTAAAAGGGGACAAATCTCTCCTGTCATCAAGGGGAGGTTCCCTATAAATATGTAGGATCTATATACTATATATATAAGCAAAAAATAACACTCAGGGGTAAGATACACCATCCATCTCTCTTTTTTCAGAGATGATGTTCATAGACAAAGGAGAAAATCCTAGTAACAATAATGAAGGCACTTCTCTTCTTTTAGAAGTGGTCTTACAGCAAGGCACATGAGTTCTTTTAGGTTGTCAAGTAACTAGTAACACAGGCTCAGTAACCAGTAGGATGAAATAGAACACAAAGTTTCCACCTCAATTGCCCAAAGAGTGAAACACAAAGGATAATGGGGGCACAAAGTCATCCCAAGATCCTTCATATAGAAACTAGAAAATGAAAACACATATTGAAAACAATTGTGAAATCACAAAGTCTTCCTCACAGTTAGTTTCAGGACACCTTCTTGATTACTTCTACAAGTTTTTCTTGTTAGATTAAATAAACAAGAGTGCTCCTAGGAAATAGACATATGAACAATTCCCTAAAATTGCACAAGATATAAGAGCACAATGTTTGCAAGTGTCTTGCTTTCTCATTTAGATAAAATAATATGAACAACAATCTGAGCTCAAAGTCTCAGTATTTGCCTTTTGATTTGGGAAGAATTTTTGTTCTATAAAAATGAAAAGTTTCCTTTGCATAATGCAAGAGATTACAATGTATAGCAGCCAAGGAAGGCTTGGCACTTTTTCCCATGGAATGGCTTATGTTGTGGTCAATGCCTTCAATGCACTTTCAGTTCTATCTGGAGGGACCATGCTTGGAACAGTGTATTACCTTAACTATGGCATGCTCATTCATCTTATGTCTTCTCCTTAGCATGAGTTGTTTGGTCCTTTTCTTGATATTTGCACAACTATCTACTTTGTCTTTACTTCTTAGAAGAAAAATAGGCCACATCCTTGATTTGGTGCACTCAGAAGTCTATTTGATCCACTATTTCACCTACTAAAAATAACTCCCTTGAAGATATTTCTAATCTTTTTGTATTGTTCTTCTCTTCCCTATAGCAATTTGGGCTCTTGGGCTCTCTTTTTAGCTAGTCACATGATTCATTTTTTAAGTTTTGCACTATATTTGAATTTCAACAGATAATCCATTACCTTAAATTTGACATTCACGAGGATGTCACTAGTTGCTAATTTGTTTGAACCATATTGAACCATGAACCTTTGAACCTATGAAATTTCATTAGTTTAATGGTTTGTTGGTTCATTTTGTCTTTATCAGTCCTCTGGTTCAATCGCTGCCTTTGTTCATTCATTTCCTTACTTTGTCTAGTTGAACCATCCTTTGAACTGGTCTCTAGAAATATCCATGTCTTTCCTTTGCTTGGATCAATATTTGAATCATTTAAACTTGTTAAACCATTGAATTTTGAACTCTTTCAGTTCAAGGTTCAATCATTTCATTAGTTCATTCTCTACTTTGGTTCAATCGCTGCTCCCTTTGAAGCCTTGAAATGTTAAACCTTTAAATTCTTGAACCTGTTGAACCATTATGGTTCAAGGTTCAATGGTTCAATCCTTATTCTTTGAAGGCTCCTTTTCATTTGAGTCTTTTCGAAGCTTTTAGAACACCCCAAAGGGAAGGTGTCCCTTCGGGCTTTTAGAAAGGTCCTTTTTGTTGGTGCTGAGAGCCCCCCGCAAGGGTACCTAACCTTCGGGGCCCTTCGGGCTGCCTTCAAGCTTTAATTTATTTGGAGGAATTTATCTTTCATTTCTTTCAAACAAAATGTCTAAGGGAATTCCTTTAGACAATTTGTCTAAAGTAAATATTTCCTTGGCTTGCTTTAGTCAGTTTTCTGCTGGGTTTTCACTTTCATGCTTTTCCTTCAGACAAAAGTCCAAAGGAATTCTTGCAAACAAATTTTCTGAAAGAAATCACCTTTGCCTTATCTATTTTTTTGATGAAAATCTCCCTGAAGAAATCCTTTCAGCTCCTTTACTTAGCCATTTCTTCAGGGAAAAATTCTGAAGGATTCTTCTCTTTCGGCCTTAGTCATTTTTTCAAATGAATTCTAACTTTGTCCACTTTTGCTCACTACCCTCTGCAAGGGAATTTGTCCTTGGTTCACTTCCCTCCATAAGGGCACTTATTCCTTTGGTTTTGGGGTAGTCCTTTGAACCAACCGATTGAACCAACTTTGGTTCAATGGTTCAATGGTTCAACGATTCAATCTCTTTGTTTTTTGACTAAGTCTTTTGACCACTTGAACCACCCGTGTGTTGAACCTTTGAACCAAAATGGTTCAATGGTTCAAGCCTTCTTCTTTTCACTAAGTGTTTTGAAGCAGTTGAACCATGAAGTGGTTGAAATTGATGAACTTTTGACAAAGTGCTTAACTCTTTACCAATGATGTTGAACCTTTGAACCTGTTGAACCCATTAAACCTTTTTGTTTCAAGGTTCAATGGTTCAATCCTTGCTTACAAGTTTGCCGATGAACATTTTTGGTTGAACCAAGACATTGAACCAATCCTAAAATTGCCCAAGTGTTGGAAACTTGATCTTTTGATTGAACTCGCCTATAGAAGCCTTTGAACCTATTGAACTTGATAATCCCTTAATTGAAAAAGCTTGAAAAAGGTAGAATTTGAATGCTCATAACAATTTTTTGAAAAGGGAAGAGAGGATTTTGTTCTGTTGAACCAAAATAGTTTATAGGTTGTCCCAAAAATGAGTGATATTTTTGGGGACAATAGCTGGCTTTACTTGGGGAACTTCTTTTAGTTGAAAACTTGGAATAGCTGAGGGGAGTAAAAACCAGAATCTCTAGTGCCTCGAAGTATGCCATTGGGCTATGGAGTCATGCTACCCAAAAAGAAAGGCTCTAAAAAATGAAAACAAACAACAAAAAGCAAAAAATAGAACTAAAGATTATACAAATATACATATGTACAGGTGAACTTATCTGATACTTCAAGAATTGAAGTGCTTTAGATGCTACCCATTGTGAGGTAGAGAAAAGAGTGTGCCATCTTGATTCTTCAACAAGAAGCTATTTTTACCATGAAGTTGATGGATGATAAATGGGCCTCTCTAAAGGGAATAAAATTTCCCATGCATTCCCTTTGGTTCTCTCCTTTTGTCCCACAATAGGACTTGATCTCCAATCTGGAAATCACAGTCTTTTGCTTTTATGGTCAAAGAGCTTCTTCACTAGACTTTGATGTGTAGTAATTCGGTCTACCACCATAGTTCATTGTTCATCTAGCTCAATCAAGTACATGATCCTCTTATCAATGGAGCTTTCATAAGTTTGATCCCCAATTGCCTTGACCAATTTCAATGTTGACAATTCCAAGGTGATTGGTATCTCAGCATTGAGACCATAAACAAGTTGGAAAAGAGACATACCAATTGCCCTTTTAGGTGTGATCCTATCTACCCATAGAGCATCAACCAATGCTTTATGCCATGTCCTTTGGTTGTCATCTACCAGCTTCTTGATGATAGTCACTAGGTTCATGTTGCTTGATTCAGCTTGGCCATTCCCTTGTGGAAAGTAATCATAATAGGGGGAGAGTGTAATCTCGTAGTAAAAATAAAACTAAGTAATTTCCCGGGAAGTGAAACAAGCTACATTTTATATGACAATCTTGGTTGGGACCCCAAACATGGAAATGATGTTCTCCTTGAGGAAATTTCACACTACTTTTGAAGTAGCATGCTTAGTTGGAATTGTTTCCACCCACTTGGTGAAGTAATTTATTGCTGTGAGGACATAATCATGTCCAGCACTAGAAGATGGGTTTACAACACTAATGAAATTGATTACCCATAGCTAAAATGGTTCCTCTATGACCACTGGCTTGAGAGGCAGAGCAGCTAACTTGGGTTTCCCAACAAATTGTTGGCATAGTTCACATTTTCTTACCCATTTATATACATCTTGAAAGAGAGTTGGCCAGTAATATCTATTTCACAAAATTTTATGGGCAGTTACAAGAGCAAAAAAATGTCCTCCATAGGCTAGATTATGGAAGGCTCTCAAAAGTTGGCTTTGTTGCTCTTTATCTATGCAGTGAAGGAACACTCCATCAAGGCTCCTCTTGTACAGGTCATTGTCCCAGAGGACAAAATTGGTAGCTTTCAACTTGATAGTCCTCCTTTCTTTATAAGATAGGTGAGTAGGACACTCACCATAAGTAAGGAAATGAGCAATACCTAAATACCACTCATTCATGGTGGAGACAAAGAGGATGATTGGCATGTCTTCTTCTTTTAATTCATCATGCTCTATTTGTTCTAGCTAGTTATCGGTAATCAATTGGCATAGGCCTTTTCCACACACCAGCTTCATTGCTTTGATGACTAGATCAAACTCTTGGATTTTAGCAATCCAATTCCCTCTTTTGGTTCTAAACTCTTGCTGAGTTAATATGGATTTAATCTTGGTATCAAGAACCAAGGCAATAACGTGTGAATTTAAGATGTAGAAGCATAAATGCTTCATTGCCTTTACCACCGCATAGGCATGCTTCTCCATGTTTGAGTACTTAAACTCATGATATTTAAGAGGATAACTCATGAAAGAAATGGGAGATTCCACACCTTCTTGATTCTGTTGAACCAAAATTATTGAAAGTGTGTGTTCTGAAGCATAACTATAAATAGTGAAATTCATGTTATAGTCTGGATAAACTAGAATTGGGGCATGAGAAATAGTAGTCTTGATATCTTGGAATGCCAATTTACCTTCTTTAGTATAGATGAAGGTGGCCTTTCCCTTCATCATGTTTACAATATGGTGAGTCTTCTTAGTAAACTCATGGATGAACCTTCATAAAAAGTTCACTTTTTTGAAGAAAGAGTGAACTGTAGTCTTACTTGTATGAAGGGTAAGCTCCTAGATGGACTTGACTCTATTTGAGTCAATCTTTATGCCTTCTCTAGACACAATGTGTCTGATAAGCTTTCCTTCTATCACTCTAAAAATAGACTTCTTGGGATTTAAGGAAATGTCATTTTGGCGGCAGTGTTCCAACACTTGTTGCAAATGGTGCACATGATCTGGGTGATACTTAGAAAAGACAGTCAAGTCATCAAGATAAACTATAATGAACTTACCCATTTCATCTTTGAAAGCAAGGTCCATTGCTCTTTGGAAAGTGGTGCCAACATTTATCAAGCCAAAAGGCATCCTTCTATATGTAAACGTGCCCTAAGGTGTGGTGAAAGTAGTCTTGTGCTAGTCTGCTTCACCAACTTCAACTTGATTGTATCTTGAGAAGCCGTCTAGCATTAATAACATTTCCAAACTAGTCACTATCTAAAGCACTTGGTCCATGATGGGCAAAGGATAGTTATCCTTTAAGGATGACTGATTCAAGTTTCTAAAATCCATGCAGAGGCAAATTTTGCCATTCTTATTCCTTACAGGCACTATGTTGGTAATCCATGTAGAATGATGGATTGGGAAAATGATCCTAGCATTTAACATTTTTGTATCTCAGATAGAATAGTACATAATATCTTTAGATTGTACTGCCTAGATTTTTGCTTGTAAGGCACTAAGTCATCCTTGAGAAGAATGTCATGGCAGATTTCTTTAGGCTTGAGTGACTTTAGATCATCATAAGAGTATGCTAGGACATCCATATACTAGTAGAGAAAAGCAGTGAACTTGAACTTCTCCTCAGAAGTGCAACATTTTTCAATGTTCACCAACATGGGGTTTTCCTTGGTACCTAGATTTACTTGATCAAACTCCTGGGAGGAGCTTGAATCCATTTATTGCTGTTTGATGAATCTGTCATGCTCATCAAATAGCTTCTCAAAGGGAACCAGGCCTTTTGGGATTTTATTCCCTTTTAGATATAGGAACTCCTCACTTGCATCTACACTTGATTGTGGGGCTGGTTCAAGCTTTTGAGGTTTACTACCTTTGAAATGAAGTTGTTCAAAGCTATCTTTTTATTCCAAGAAGGCAATGATTTGGTTGTCATTTTTAAACACTTTCCAATGATTAGAATTATCAGGTACACTTGGTTAAAATACCAGTTCAATAGTGTACCTATCTCCTTTGAAGTCCAAGTGAGGAACTAATAGAGTTGTTGAAATGGCCAGTACATCAGCCTGGTCATTGAATTTCCTTGGTATGGCAGAGATGCTAAAAGCATCAAAGCTTTCAATCTGATCCCAGACTAGATTGTGGTAGTGGCACAATCTCTCATTTTTGGTTTGATATAGGTTTCTCACTTGACAAACCACCAATTTAGCATCTCCTTTAGCATGGAGTTTGATGCCTTTATCTCGAGTAGCCCTCAATTCAAACAATAGAGATTCATACTTAGTTGTATTATTGGTATTGTTGAACTATAATTTTTATGATGAAAGAAAAATATCTCCTTGAGGAGATATAATCACAACCCTGGCTCCTGAACTGGTAGAGGAGTAGATGCCATCAAACTCTAGAATCCATACCTCATCAAACACTAATTTTTCTTTGGATTCTTCTTTGTTTGGAGAGGGGGATTCTTCTGTACTTACATTGCACTCCATCAATTATTCTGTTGTTCCAGCTAAAATAGTTTTCAATTTGTCACCTTTAGGAGCTTCATTAGATGCCTCATGGACTTCCTCCATGGATAGAAAATAGTTACCCATGCCTGAAGACTCAAACAAAATTTAAGCTTCAGGTGCTGATGTTTGGGTGACCACATATTTGTCTTCCTTCTCAGGGAGCAATCTTTGCATAACACCTTTGATAGGTATCCTTGCCTCAGAAAAGTCCATGCTCAACTCACCACCAACATCTTTGTAAAAATTTTGGCCAAGAAGGATGCCATATAATGCTGGGATATTGGCCACCAAGACAGTCATATTGATTCTTTTGTCTGGGAACACTAAAAATGCAAATTAGGCATCTTTAATTTGTCCCAACAGTGGCACTTGTTTATTATCCATTGAGAAACATCTCCCAAATGTCTTGGTAAATGTGAGACCAAGGGATTTTTCCACTTTGGTAGGCATGACATTGTCTAAAGCTCTAGAATCAATGATGCAATTACTCAGCTTGTGACCGTTTATCAATAGAGAAACATATAAAGACTCTATTTTCCCAAGGGCAGGAGGAGTATGACAAGGTTGTTTAGGATAGACATGTTCCTTGGGGGATCATGAGTTACCTTCTTAGCTTCTTGTCTTGCAGGGATGGTTGGTTCTTCACACATTGAACCAACATGTCCAACTGATCAAGATTGGACTACAGAAATTTAAATTTAGACATTTGAATTTTGGTTTTCCTTATATAGTCAATTATGTCAAATGTTTGGAATGAGCTAGGAGCAGAGGATGGGAGTTCATCCTTTTGGTTCTTAGAAGGGGAAGGATTGGTCTAAAAATTTGAAAATGGAGGTGAAGGCATAATTGAGGTACTCACCTTTTTATCAGTCACTAGGTCCTTTGGCTGGAAAGGCAGAGTGGTTCCATGCTTAGCAATCAAAATGGCTGGTTGAGGTCACTACTCTATCTTCTCTTTATTAGCTTACTAGGCTAATTGATTCTTGGACTGGGTGAAAATAGCATATGATCCCTTAGTTGCTTCACCTTCACTTTTGGGTTCATCCTGATAATTCAGGAAACCAATGTTGGAGTCACTAGCTAATTCTTCTTCTCCCTCTGTGAAGAGATTAGCATTATCTTCAAGGTTCAATTTAGGCTAGAATGAGAAATCTGATTCTAACTCAAGATATCCTATTGATGAATTGGTTGGAGGTGCTTCAATGGAAAGGTTATTCCTCTGAGGGGGAGGAAGACAATTTTCTTGCCCTTGGTTCCTGGCAGCATTACCTTGGTAAGACTGATTAGGGAATGTCCTCATTGGTGCATCTTTGTATGAAGGATTAGATGACATTCCTTGTGCCATTTGCTTTTTAAGAGCTATCAATTCATTTGCCAGCTTCCACACCATTGGATTAGTGGTGGCTGTAGGTGAGTATTCAAAGGAAGAAGAAGATTTACCTTTGTTTAGATCTCTCCTTATCTTTCCTACCAAGATAAGGTCATCTTCTACATCATTAGCCAAGTTTTGAGTAGCCTCAAGGTCTATGTGGCCAACATGTCTCAACAGAAAACTCATTTTAGGCAATTGTGAGTTGATGAAGAAGCATTTGAGGTTTTCAGGTGTTGGCTGAGCAATTATAGGAATTTGGTTCCTTAGCTTGTCAAAATTTGCTATGAGATCCCTCATTGGCTCATGAGGTTCTTCTTCATCTATGTGAGCTAGGCCAATAAGGCATGTGCATCTTATATAGGCTTGAACCTAGCTTCATATTTATCTTTTAGTGTGTCCCAGTCAATCACTGACCTAGCCTACAGATGGTAGAACTAGTTTGTAGTAGCACCTTGTAGTGTTTCCATGAAAAGCTTGACTACCACATCCTCAAATTCCATCCCTATCACACCACAGGCTATGATAAAATTTGCAATGTGTTCATCAGGATGAACTCTCCCATCACCAAAAAATTTGGGGAAATTCTTCCTTAAGCTACGTGGAAGTTCATGTAGACGTGGAGTAAGATTTAGTGGACCAAAATAGTTACCCCAGGGGCCTTGAACTACCATGATTGGGTAACAAAAAAGGGGGATAACAAATTTGGTTGGTGTATGTATAGGCAAAGCTCTATTAACAATAGAAAAAGAAGCTCTGCCTTGTGTTGGTGACCTGGTATGGGTGGGAAGAACACTCCTGGATCATTGAACTTAAAGTTTGGGAGGGACAAGTTAGAATTACCCTCTACACCAATTCAAAAACACCTTGGGCTCTCTAGCTTCTGGTATAGCATGGAGTTGCTAGATTTCAAGATAAAAATGGGGAGGGACTGGTCTTACTTTAGCTTGAAGCTTGAGGCTTCAAACTGTGTGTTCTTCCCTAGTGGAGTCGCCAAAAAGATTGTTCGTGAATATTTTGTCAATCAACTAACTAATGAGCAAAATAGGTCTTATCAACCATAGTAAGGGAGATTGGTTAGCCAGATGTGTAGGTTTACCACATCAAAAGGGGACAAATCTCTCCTCTCATCAAGGGGAGGTTCCTTTAAATATGCAGGAGCTATATATTATATATATAAGTAGAAAATAACACTCAGGGGTAGGATACACCATCTATATCTCTTTTTTTAGAGATGATGTTCATAGACAAAGGAGAAAATGCTAGTAACAATAATTAAGGCACTTCTCTTCTTTCAAAAGTGGTCTTGCAGCAAGGTGCAGGAGTTCTTTTAGGTTGTCAAGTAACTGGTAACATAGGCTCAGTAACCAGCAAGATGAAATAGAACACAAAGTTTCCACTTCAACTGCCCAAAGAGTGAAACACAAAGGATAATGGGGGCATAAAGTCATCCCAAGATCCTTCATATAGAAACAAAAAATGAAAACACACACTAAAAACAATTGTGAAAGCACAAATTCTTCCTCACAGTTGGTTTTAGGACACCTTCCTAATTACTTCTACAAGTTTTGCTTGTTAGATTAAATAAACAAGAATTCTCCTAGGAAATAGACATATGAACAATTCCCTAAAATTGCACAAGATATAAGAGCACAATGTTTACAAGTGTCTTGCTTTCTCATTCAGATAAAATAATATGAACAACAATATGAGCTCAAAGTCTCAGTATTCACCTTTCAATTTGGGCAGAGTTTTTGTTCTATAAAAATGAAAAGTCTCCTTTGAATAATGAAAGAGATTACAATGTATAGTAGAAAAGGAAGGCTTGGTTCTTTTTCCCATGGGACAACTCATGCTGTAGTCAATGCCTTCAATGCATTTTCAGTTCTATCTGGAGGGACCATGCTTGGAATAGTGTATTGCCTTAATTATCGCATGCTCATTCATCTTATATGTCTTCTCCTTAGCATGAGTTGTCTAGTCCTTTTCCTAATATCTACGTAGCTATTTACTTTGTCTTTTCTTTTTGGAAGAAAAATAGGCTACATCCTTGATTTGGTGCACTCAGAAGTCTACTTGATCCATTGTTTTACCTACTAGAAATAACTCCCTTGAAGATATTTCTGATCCTTTTGTATTGTTTTTCTCTTCCCTATAGTAATTTGGGCTCTTAGGCTCTCTTTTTAGCTAGTCACTTGATTCATTTTTTAAGTTTCGTGCTATATTTGAATTTCAATGGATAATCCATTACCTTAAATTTGATGTATGTGGGGACGTCACTAGTTGCTACTTTGTTTGAACCATATTGAACCATGAACCTCTAAAATTGAGAAATTTCATTGGTTTAATGTTTTTTTGGTTCATTCTATCTTTATCAGTCCTTTGGTTCAATCGCTGCCTTTGTTCATTCGTTTCCTTGCTTTGTCTGGTCGAACCATCCTTTGAACTAGTCTCTAAAAATATCCATGTCTTTCCTTTGCTTGGATCAATCTTTGAACCATTTGAACCTATTGAAACATTGAAGTTTAAACTCTTTTTATTCAAGGTTTGATTATTTCATCAATTCATTCTCTGCTTTGGTTCAATTGTTGCTCCCTTTGAAGCCTTGAAATGTTGAACCTTTGAACTCTTGAACCTATTGAACCATTATGGTTCAAGGTTCAATGGTTCAATCCATGTCATTTGAAGGCTCCTTTTCATCTAAGTCTTTCCAAAGCTTTTAGAACACCTTGAAGGGAAGGTGTCCCTTTGGGCTTTTAGAAAGGTCCTTTTTGTTGGCACTGAGAGCCCCTCGCAAGGGTACCTACCCTTCAGGGTCCTTTGGGCTGCCTTTAAGATTTAATTTCTTTGGTGGACTTTATCCTTCATTTAGTTTAGACAAAATGTCCAAAGGAATTCCTTTGGACAATTTGTCTGAAGGAAATCTTTCCTTGGCTTGCTTTAGTCAGTTTTTCGTCAGGTTATTACTTTCGGGCTTTTCCTTCAAGCTTTTCCTTCAAACAAAAATTTGAAGGAATTATTTTGGACAAATTTTTTGAAAGAAATCACCTTTTCCTTATCTATTTTTTTGATGAAAATCTCCTTGAAGGAATCCTTTCGGCTCCTTTACTTAGCCATTTCTTCAGGGAAAAAGTCTAAAGGATTCTTCTCTTTCGGCCTTAGTAATTTTTTCAAAGGAATTCCAACTTTGTCCACTTTTGCTCATTGCCCTCTGCAAGGGTGCTTTTCCTTAGTTCACTACCCACCACAAGGGCACTTGTTCCTTTGGCTTTGGGGCAATCCCTTGAACCAACCAATTGAATCGACCGATTGAACCAACTATGGTTCAACGATTCAACGGTTCAATTTCTTTGTTCTTTGACTAAGTCTTTTGACCACTTGAACCACCCATGTGTTGAACCTTAGAACCATTGAACCCATTGAACCTTTGAACCAAAATGGTTCAAGGTTCAATGGTTCAATGATTTAAGCCTTCTTCTTTTCACTAAGTGTTTTGAAGTCGTTGAACTGTGAAGTGGTTGAACTTGATAAACATTT
The DNA here is from genome assembly GCA_037957365.1 of Torreya grandis. Lineage (NCBI taxonomy): Eukaryota > Viridiplantae > Streptophyta > Pinopsida > Cupressales > Taxaceae > Torreya > Torreya grandis. The sequence goes on from JARHVA010001355.1 coordinate 2,866,019, forward strand.
GACAAAGTGTTTAACTTTTTGCCGATGACGTTGAACCTTTGAACCTGTTAAACTCATTGAACCTTTTTGTTTCAAGGTTCAACAGTTCAATGGTTCGATCCTTGCTTAAAAGTTTTTTGATGAACATTTTTGGTTGAACCAAGGCATTGAACCAATCCTAAAATTGACCAAGTGTTGGAAACTTGCTCTTTTGATTGAACTCCCCTGTAGAAGCCTTTGAACCTATTGAACTTGCTAATCCCTTAACTAAAAAAGCTTGAAAAATATAGAATTTGAATGCTCAAAATAATTTTTTGAAAAGGGAAGAGAATATTTTGGTTTGTTGAACCAAAATAGTTCATAGGTTGTCCCAAAAATGAGTGACATTTTTGGGGATAACAATCTTCACATGTCGATAATATTCTACTCAATTCCTTATACCCCTTCTTGACACTTGACTCTCTAAACCCATCAATAAATCCAACTACCATGTATGGAAACTAAAAATGTAGTAGCTCATCATGTCGAAAGGATTATAGAGAACCTTTGATGACATTGTTCTTCTATTCAACTCTAATAAGGACCAATATAAATATGCTTAAAAATAGGATGAGGCTTATGGTCTTATTGGCATTATTTTTTTAGATAACATCTAGTTACACATTGTAGATGCTAAAAATTCTAATGGGGTATGGGATAAATTTCAACAATTGTTTGGAAAAGTAAAGGAATTTAAGATGTTTCAGTTAGATGTAGAATTGAGTGCTCTTTAACCCTCAAAATCTCCATCTATTGATGAATTCTAATAAATTTCAATTTACCTAGATCATAATTAAAGGATGATGATAAATAAAATAGTGATAAGGAGTGTATTTTTTTAAATATGTCAAAATGCAAAGGCCCATATAGTGCCTTTGTGTTTGCCTTTTATACCATGATGGATAATTTAGGTGATGAGTTTAAATGTCCTTCCTTTGAGGTTTTTTTTAAGACTTACAAGATAAAAAAACTAAGTTATTGTCCCTGGATGCTCTTCCAACTTCTAGTTATGTAATTTTTGCTTATTCCTCTAAATTCAAACCTCCACCTAAGACCTAGCCAAAGCTAAAGATATTGCCTTCAATAAAACCTCAAAAAATTACCTCCTAGTCTCCTATGCCTTCTAAGTCTCCTAATACTAAACAATTTTTTAGACAAAGAAGATACATAATCCATGTAGATTTTTTGGTAGGGAAAATCATTCTAAATCTATATGGTTTACAAATATGGAAGTTTTAGAAACTGAAATCAAACAACATAAAATTTATATTCAGATTCAATATTCTACAATATTAGGGATAGGGAAAACACTTTCTACCAGGGATACATCTACCTCACATAATGATTGGATCTTGGATTCAGGGGAGTCACACAATGTCACTCATTCTAGGGATATTCTTACTTATCTTCTTATTGTAGTACCTCACAAATTATTATGGGAAATTCCTTGCTATTTAAAGTTTTCGGCACTATTACAGTTGACATGCATAATGGTTATATTAATAATGTATTTTAAGTATCAAAAATATATTATAAACTTATTTCTATGTTTTAGATTTTTAATTTTGGTATTATAAAAACTATAGATTTTACTCCAAACAATGTTGTAATAAGAGAATGTAATGATCCTAGTGAGATAGTAGCTACAAGAGTAGTAGATCATATTTATAGGATCTACACCTTTGAAAAATTTGAGTATACTTATACTTCTTTTTCATATCTTATAGTTCATGGTGATTCAATGAGAAAATTATGGCATGAGAGGATAAGGAACTTGAGTTATAGATACATGAAACAAAAGAGTGTTAAAAATCTTGTAAATGGCCTTTCAAATGTCTCTTATATTAATGAAGTGTGTCATGGATGTCTAGTTGGAAAAGAACATCAAGATCCATTTTGGGTAGGTAAGTCCACACGTGCACATGCACATTTATAATTAGTTCATAATAATTTAATGTATTTTCCAACTCACTCCTTATCAGGGGCTAAGCATGCACTCACATTCATTGATGACTAAACTATATGAACTTGGTTTTATTTTGTCAAGTTGAAAAGTAAAATTTTTTTAGATCTTAAAGGATTTCAAAGCCTATGTGGAAATTAATGTCTCTACCTCTTAAGAAGATACACACTAAAAATTATGGGGAATATGATAATAATTACTTTTTATAGTCTATATTGAGCATGGCATCCAACATTAATACATTATGACATACACTCCAAAACATAATGAAATAGTTGATTAGAAGCATAAAAATATGAAAGAGATATAAAATTTTATTCTTCATTCTTAAAATTTGGGACCACAATATTAGGTTGAGGTAATTAATTATGCTAATTACATCCAAAACTACATGCCACATAAGGTTGTATTGAATATGACATCCAAGGGAGCATGGTCAAACATCAAGCCTAATATTTCTAACTTTCATGTTTTTAAAATTATGTCATGGGCATTTATTCTTGATGACAAGCATAAATATTTGGAGAAGAAGATACAACCACTCATTTTTGTTGGCTATTATGAAGATGTAAAATCTTATCAACTTCTTGATCCTATTATAAAATTTGCATTTTTCAATGAGATGTACGAGTTGATGAGAAAACCACTCCATAATAGTCCACATCTATATCTTTTTCATTTCCTCCTTCTACACTTATTCATGAGGACCTAATTCCTTTTGTTGATGATGATTAGGATGTTATTACTCCTATTTAATGGCTGCTAAATATTTTGACCACAAGTCAGAATAAGTCAACCCTGTATAGTTGAAAACATATATGGGGGTATAATAGGATAAAAATATGTTCCATGGTCCTATATAGGGGTATTATAATTTGTGTTTACCCTTGGTCATAGTCATTTTTAGTCCTTAGTTGGTTATATGTCATATAGGGTCATTTTTGGGTCATTTATGAAGCCTATATGGTTTGCCACAATAGAAAAATGTTTTGAAATGTCTTTAAATGTTTCCCATGTTATATTATTGTTATAGGTGGGAGTATTTAACTTAAATTGGCAAGTTTACACAATGAAGAAAAGAAAATAGTTTAAAAGAGGCAGTTTCATGTGGTTTTGGGTAGTTGTATGGATTATATAGGAGTTTTAGAATATGTGGAAGGATTTACAATGACCCTTCAGGTTCCTTGAACTCATTCCATTCTTGATAAGCCTTTTAGTCCCAAAAATGTCATAAAATTATTCTTCTATTCCATTGCTCTCCTTGGCATATGAAAATGGTCAACCGATTTTGGTTTAGTGCAAAAAATAGGAGGTGAGTTAGAGAGAATGATATTTAAGGATGAAATTACTAATTATATGATTTTACTTCATTATAGGATTCATAATATTGCTTACTTTTTATCTATGACACATTTCTTAGAAGGTCGATTATCACTTTTTGCCTACTCATCCCCATCACCTTTATGTTTCCTCTTTGTTTGAGTTGGTCTGTACATTGAAAGTGTTCTACATGATTATTAGGAGATTTAAAATTATTATCACATGATTTTCAACCTATTTTTCAATTGTGGAAGTCAAAATATAAGAATAAACCATCTCAATTTCTAGGAGGATACCATTGGACTTTACATACCAAGTTCCATCTATTATAGAGTTATCCTTCCTCTAGTGGTTTCAAGACATAAGTAGAATGTGTTTACACTTTCATATTTCATGGTGGTTAACTTTTATTTGAAGTTTTTGGGTTTCAATCTTGTTCTATGTGGAGTGAAAAAACTAATACATTCACATACAATCTATTTCGCTTGTAGCAGTCACCTATAATCAGGTAGAATGAGTTTTGAGTAATCATGGTGGTGAGACGAGGATTTTTCAAGGTGTTGAGTACTATCTCAAAGTGTGATCAATCAGGATTAGACTATTAAATGGTTTGAATGATGGTGGTGAGAACCTAACTTGTCACATTACTTTGTATACTACAATGACACCTACAAGAAGCTCATATAGAGGTTTGAAGAACATTGAAACAAAGGTTTTGAACTTGTTTGAAACCTCATTGAAGACTAAGAGCATTGAAAGTTACATTTTAATACTCTTAAATTTATCATATTGAAAATATAACCCAAATCATTCTCATATTTGATAAAGTTACTTTAGAGACACTTTACCTTGAACTTTTTGAAACAAGGATTTTGTCTCATTTTTTATCCTTCCACATTAAAGTGCCTTAACATTTGTACAAGTCTGAATTCTTCCATCAAGTATCCCAAACACATGATAATGAATTGATATGATAAATTGGTTGATTGGACATGAGTAGGTTATGTAGATAGGTTTTCCATCTCAAGCATTATCTCAGTGTAGAATGTCAGTATACTCTATAGTATTTTGAGCTCAAATGGCCTTACACCACAATGAGACCTAATTTACAAGTAAAGTGACTTGGTTTGGATGATAAGTGACATAATAAACTTGAAAGGATCATATTACATTTACTACAAATTTTCATTTATTTAACACCACCTATAGTATCCTTTTCTTTTGTAAATGCAGAACCTATAACCTGACTAAAGGCATACACAAAATTGGAAGTATGAGGCTAAAGATTGAGAACCCTATAGGAATGGATGTCCACTTAATATTAGAGTGCTACAATCATATAAAAAGGATATTAATTTGTGAAATATGAGGATTAATTTTTTTAAAATCACATATAGGGATCTCTATGGTCTAAGGATGGCCACTTATAGTTTACTATAGTAAAGAGACCAACTCAAGCTAGTGTCAACAGAGAGACAATGAGCACAAACATTAATACATGATATGAATGAGATAAAAAAATTATGAAATTAGTCAAAATACTTAAAATATATATCAGGGCATGAGATACACTGTCTATTATAGAATACACCTATAGGTATATCCTTTTCCTAAGTGAATAATACAGTCACACAGTCTTCCAACTAGGCTTAGACAAGTAGAGAGAGGTGCAAGTTTGGGGTTGGAAAAGGTTTTAGGATGAATTTATTATGATAAAACCACTCTCATAGTGTTAATACCAACTTAAAATTATTTTCATAGAAATTAAATATGGCAGAGACTAAGTTCAAATATACAACCTATAGTCAATACATAAACCCTGCACATAGTCAATGTTACACAGTTTATCTTGAGTTTTATATAAGATTTGAAACACCTATTGGTGTGATATAAATTGTAAAAATTATACATAAGTTCCTCAATACATAATTAATCCCTCAATGACTTCAAAATGGCTAATCAAATATGAGAGATGCCCTCTATTTTATCTCAGATAGAGGGCACTCCCAGGCAGTCTAAAATGCACGTTGGGTAAGTGGATGGTAAGAATATGTGTTAAGGATTATTAATTAAAATTAATTATTATGTAATCATTTTTAATAAACATGAAACAACATTTAAAATACCTAATAGTCACAAAAAATCAATAAGAGGTGGTTATGAGCAACAAAGCAAAGTCAGGCCTACTAGGCCTAGACTAAGCCTAAAAGCCCTATAGGGGTCTGATTTCAATCCAAGGCAAGATGAGACTTAAAATGAATTTTATAACATTTTTTAAAAGGAATTATATTTTTTTTATCTATTGGTATATAGAGGAGATCACTCAAATTGGTCATTTTGACCAATTTCATCATAGGGTATGTAGAATGTACTTAAGGAGCTCGATAGGCCATCTTTAGATGCTCATGATTTTATATATTGGTTTTATGGAGACCCAAGGAGTTGGGGAAATTTTATGAGGGTCATGATATTAAAAAATTGGAATTTTTTAGGAGGTTGGATGTCATGATTATATGAATAATCCTTAATAGTTTAGACCCCCTAAAACCCTGCAAAACCCTTGCCTGAGACTCAATTGGAAATAAATGAGTAAATATTTATTGAAAAGGGATATATTAGTATAATTATTTTTTGAACCTATAGATTACTCTCCCATTTTCTTTCCTACATATTTGGTCTATACCCTACTTGTATGGACAGGGTGAAAAATAGGGTTATTTTCAAGGATTTATGTGTTTTATAGGTATAGAAAAGTTTTGAGATATGAGGATCATTAGGGGAGGTCAATTGGGACCTATTATAACTATTTATATCCATTTATCACTTTAGACAAGCACACAAACATCTATACTAACTCATTCACTTTAGGTAGCCTATGGTAGATAATGAAAATAGAGAGTGTCTGCCAAGTGAAAAGATGATAAGTTTAATTGGGGGTCCTTTTAAGGTCTAATTCATGGATTAGAAGGCAAGTATAATATTTATAGGTTTTATATCACCCATTCCATGTATGTTATTGAGAAACTAAAGATCATATGGGTGAAAAATGTGAAGACAAACCTATAAGTCTAGTGATAGTGACTATAGATGCTGAGAATAAGTGTTCAAAAGAATACTAGTTGTTAGGAGAGTATCTAATGATTTTTGAAGATTTTTTTTAACCCCACATTAAAATTTCATGTGTCATATCTCCTTATTTTAGTTTTGAGTAGTCAAAATATGCCTCATGATGAAGTCAGTTTCAAGAAGGTAGCTGAAGAAACCCTATGCCAATTTTGGAGAGTTTCATACTTTAGAGGGACATTTATCTAAGAAGACCTTCCATACCTCTATTATCCACTTCATTATTATATAACATAACTATTTTTCATGCCTTTACATTTGTAATTGAGACCTTGAGCTCCACTTCTCTCTCTTCTCATGCATTTTATAAATTCAAGCCATTTTGGCTTTTGTATTCAAATTCTACACTTAATATGGCAAAGCCTAGCTAGTTGTATATTGTTATTTTTCATTTTAAATAGATATGAAATATAGTTTTTATTTCACAAAATATATTTTTAAAGTGTGTGAAGATATGTATGGTGAATATCGAAGTGATTGATGTCTATCTTTGCGTTATCTCAATCCTTCCATGTTTGATGCAAGTTATTCCACTCTAGCAGGTCACATGAAGTGTTTTAAAGTGTATGGGTCTATTTTCAAGTGTAAAATTAGACTTAGTGTATAAAAATCATATATATTTCACTTACCTTGAGTATTTTTCATGTATATCACTTCCATGTTTGAAATATTAATGTTATAATATTCTAGGACTTTGAAGATAGTGTTGTAAGTCATGTCTCTTAGTGCAAGAGTATGATATCATAGTGGAGATATTTTTGGTGTATAAACCCATTATTATATATTAATTTCATGTCTAATTCTAACCTTTTTCATCCAATTAATCAATTAGTATAGGTGATAAGCACTTAAGAATCAATCGAGGGAGCTAGCCCTTAAACCTAAAGGTCTACCTATACTATAGGCAACCCACAGGCCTAGATGTATTCCAATGTTTCCCAAATCTTAGATTAGTATTGAACAACCTCCTCTAGGGTAAAATATTTAGTGAAAATAGTTTTGGAATGCTTGATGGGATAATTATCCTAAAGATAACTTGTCAAGTTAAATGTTGGTCTTGACAACATCATAGTTGCATATGGTGTGTTACTCAACATTTGAAAACTCCATTAGAGGTAAAATATGTTTTAGACCATTGTTTTTTCAATTTTTTTGTGCTCATACTTCATGGTCCTTATTAGGTCATCTTTTATTAGAGTTTTCAATCCCATAAACCCACCTCTTCAACCTGAGCTTCCTCTTCAAGTTCAACATCCTTAGCCTATTCTAACCTTTAAAGGGCAAGAGGACTTTAAAAGATAAGAAGAACAATAAATTGAAGAAGAAATTGAGGATAACATGGATATACAACATGCCTTCCCATATTTTAACAATGTAAATCCTATTCATCTTGATGCATATGATGACATACCTCCAAATGCTACTAAGAGTGTTCCCAAATTCAATGGAGAAGTTCATGTCACCCCTAGTGATCATATTAAGGATATCTCAAAATTATGTAGTTTTCATAATGTTATTGAATTAAATATTACCATTAGAATCCTTTCTAGGTCCCTTAGATGGAAATCCCTTGATTGGTATAGGAATTTTACCAGTGGTTGTATCACAACTTGGGATGATTTTGGAGAGTTGCTAACATCAAGGTTTGAGGACAAGAGTGATCACACATCACACATTAACAAACTCAATGTAATTCAAAGAGCCCCTAAGGATATAATACATGATTTTAATGAGAGATTCCAAAGGACTTGGCATAGGTTACCTCCTCCCATGAGACCAACTACTATATTTGTGTTTCCCACATATCTAAGGGCTATTGGTACTAACATAGACATAATTATACAATCCATGGGTAGATATACCTTACCTAAAGAATATGACCTTATCATTAGATCTGAAAATGACCTCATACAAGCTAGGAAGTTGCCTCCAAAAGTGTCTATGACTTTGCTACCAAATACTTCTACTGTTACTCCAAGTGTTTCCCAAATTACAAATGCCAACACCAAGTTAAGAGCTACCCCTAAGAAGGTAGAAGATGCCATGGATAAAGATGCAAATATTTAATGCTTATAATCTTAGATTAGACAAGAAAGTCTATATCAACATGTTCCTCAAAACCCATACCCTTATCCTCAATAAGGAAATAGGTTCTTACCTCAACAATATGGGCAAGGGAGAGACCAAGGGTAACCTAACTTCAATAGGCCTACCAATGCATATAATTCAACTTTCACATCCAATACAAGAGTAATGGTACTAGTGCATAGTAATTTGGTGCAAGGAGAAGAGTGGCAACAAGGTAAATTCATGGATGTAAGTGAATGTGGGAAGAAATATTTGGTTGTTCAAGGAGGAGTCACTTCTCAAATATCAGTGGAAGATGAATTTCTTATGAAATAAAATGAGGGATGGTGGCCTTAAGGAGTGAGTTTCACTAACTTTCTGGTTGAAGACACATTTATTCTAAACCAAGGTAATTTATTTGTATACAATACTAAAGGAGTAAAAATTAAGGCTCTATAATATGCTAATGGTTTGATTATAATTTCCCTCATATAAGGTAACAAGGTGTGACTTCAAGCATGGTAATCCCTATAACTCCTACACCCTCTTCAAATCAGAATGTTGGAAAACCTACTTAAATTAGTCCAATTCCACAAGTTACAAACACTTCCTTGCCTCCAAGGACTTAATAAAAGGTGAGTAATCATGCTTTGAACATTATGGATTCTTTTAATAATTCTAAGTCATATATCTCTCTTTGATATGTCCTTCACATGCCTAGCCAAAAGGAAATCTTATAAAAGTAGTTGTCCACAATTCATGTTAGCCCTCCATCATCAATCCAATGGTCATCATAATTTTTATCTCACCAATACTCATAATCACATTATATATACCTCTATTAAATATAAAAATCCTCCACCCTTCTAACTCACTTTCATTATTGGGAAAAAACTTGTTCATAACTACATAGTTGATAGTGGAGCTATCACCTTAGTGATGCCCAAGTTTATAGTTGAAAAATTAGGTCTAAAGTATGAACCATATAATAAAGGGGTGATTCAACTTGATGGTACACCTACTAAGTTATTAGGACTGGTCAAAATCTTGAAAGTTTTCCTTCATGATTTCCCTAGCTTCCCCATCCTTCAAGACATAGTAGTGGTTGACTTGCCTACCCATTTCACTATCTTCCTCTCAAGGGATTTCATAGCAAAGATAGTAGGCTACCTCTTCATTTATTGGTCCTTCTTTGCCTTGATGACAAGGTATGGAGCAAAGGTAACCATCAAGACTTAACCACTTGCCAAATTTCATATTAATCCCTATGTAAAAGCAATCTCTAATTTGAATTATGCCATCAATGATCATGAGGATTCTATTGTGGATGATGGAAAATATTCTAATATTGAGGGCATATATGATCTTTTTCTAGATGAGTATGGAGATGATACTTATAGACATGATCCATATACTTATTTTGATCAAACTGATCTTGACACATACATCATCTATAATGGAGCATATGAAAAGTCTTAAGTAAGCATTGAGCCTTATTTTTCACAAACTATTGAAGGAAATTACTTGATTCATGTGTATGATGATGATAGTTTTCAAATAATGATAGATCACTATTGTGAGAAGAACAATGTCTTTCTATCAGTAATTCATCAATAAATCTTTGAACATGAAATCCATGAGGAGGAAGATGACCTATGGCAAAGGTTTAATGCCATAAGTCAAGAGTTTGAGTAGTTGGGTAAGTTAACCTCTCCTCCTAAGAAGTGTGAAATTGACAATGAGTTTGATTATGAGCCTAAAAAATAGGATACTGAGTGTCTTACCAAGCAGGAAAGATAGTATGTTTTTAAGTGTATACACCTAAAATTGTTCATGTCATTAATGCCACTAATATTAATATTAGTCAACACTAATTATGCTTAAACTATTTTATTCCACTAATATACCCCCTCCTCTAGTCATTTATCTAATAGCCCCTTCTATTATCCTACATTAATTAACCTTATTCATCTCATTCCTTCATTAATTCTATCATAATCCCTATTATTTTATTCTAATCCTAGTTATCCATTATATGGGAATTTTAAATTCCCATAACCCCACTTAACCACCTATTAGCTTACTCCCTAGGCTTTCCTACACCCCTAGTCCCTAATACTCACCTAATCCCTATCTAACCACCACCTAATCCTCCATTATCCCTAAACTAATGGAGAAGTCTCTAAAAGTCTCTAAACTAGAGACTTATAAATAATTTTAAATTCTTTAAAATTTCCCTCCATTATCCTATTAAAATCCATGATTGGGCAATGGCAAACTAACTATAATTCCCATAACATCATCATGCCAATCTAATCATTCAAAAAATAATATCATGCCCAATCCATGTCAAATTAGCCATTGAATCTCTCATTAATAATCCTTTAGCATGCCATCACTAGGCCAAAAATCTAAGTCTAATATGCAATCACAAATCCATTAGAACATCTTGGAAGGAGGTGATATGAAGTAAAGAATTTGGTAAGGTCTATATCATTTTGATTTGTTTTAGGAATCCTTCCTAATAGGTGGTTTGTGTTTTGATTTTGAATTAGCTTATTTAATTCATAGTGTGCTCAAAATACTACTACATTATGGTGACCACAGTGGGACCTTACTCCCATTTAATCAATTTTGCTTATTAGTTGTATTTTTTGCTAATCTATAGGGTTAATTACAGGTTACAATCATGGTGTTACACTAGTAGTCATGTCATTATCTAAGATAGTTATGACATTGTCCCCATGAGTCATGATATTTCTTTAACCATTAACTATTTACTTGACTGCATAGGTTTTTTATGTCTCGATAAAACCATGATTCTATAGTAGAGATATTATTAGGCTAGTTATGATATTGGCTAACCAAGTTGTGATTTTGTAAATCACTAATGGTTTATGCTATAGGTACCTATTTTTGACAATGCCATGACTTTCTTAGTCATGACTTTATCCTACAAGTCATGATATCATCAATGATAGTCATGATATTATTGGGTTCAAACATAGGCATAGGGTTATCAACATATATGGCTGATTATCATCCTATTTAACCCCCTATTTGCTTATTGTGCAGGATCTTATGTGTTTTGTCAAATTATTAACCATTTATGAATAGGTATTAAGAACAAGAAGGGAGTTAGAAACAATATTTTTAGGAAAAATATAAGCCACAATATCATGACTCTCCTAGTAGCAATATCATCCTGGTAATCATGGGATTATGGCTGAAGTCATGGTATTGTCATTTATCATAAATCTCCTAATGATTTACCTATATCATTTAGTCTGTTGTATCTTCCTCTGATGGTTTGTGTTTTCACAAGGGGTTCTATTATAATATAGTTTGTTATTCAATATTTTAGGGGTTTTTCCCTTATACTCACTTCTATCACCTAACCTCAATTTTGTATTGGAATTTTGTATAGTTTTTATTTGGTCTATGTAGGGGGTCAAGGGTAGAAGGAACCATTTGAATACTAAAGCACACCAGGCCTTAACCCTTTCCTAATTTTCAACAAACCCACAAGTCTCGACTTTCTTAGAGTCATGAGATCATCTTGGTAAATGGTGGTATTGTAATACTAGTTATGACACTGAAAAATTTTATCATTTTTTACTCCTATTCTAACTATTTTTCATTCCCATATCATATTTAATAGATATAAAATAATAGGTAATTGAGGGGATATCTATATTTTGTAAAAATTGTTTTAGATTTGTTTCATTTTCACTAATCATCTTATCTTGAATCAAATTTTGATATATCATAATTAAACTCTGATCTGATATTAATCATCATGAAATAGATGTCTTTAGTATCTAAATTATCTATTTTAAACTAAATAAATCTCTACCTATGTCAAATATCATAATCTACAATCTAGATTTTTTTTCATTTCTTATAATATCATAACTATCAATTTATTTTTAGTAGCAACTTTGTCACTACAAGTTTTGGTTTTATCATTTATGACAAAACTACAATTATCTATTTTATAGTCATTAGCAATATTATTCGTTTGAGTCATGGTATTGTCCATCTAACTATGTTTTTATAGTTCATCTCTCAGTTTTTATATCACTATAAACAAGTAGTGATTCTAACCCCCTAGTCATGCTATTGAAGTCTGTGGTTGTGAGAGTGCCTTGTGTATGTTTGGGTTTGCATAAAATCATTTAAACTACTAAAATTTGTCTTGTGGGACCCCTATTTTGAGTGCCATATCAAATTACTAACCTTTGTGTTTGTAGGACACTAGTCAAAGAACCATTTGGTGCTCTCAAAATCATTTTTTTCATTTTTGTGTTGTATGTATCATCTTATTGTGTGATTATATAATAAATATTTTTATTCTTATACATAATCACACATCTTAATTTAATCAATAAATTAATTTTTTTTTCTTGTGTGTTATAATCATTCCTAGGAGATCAAAAACTACCTATAAACCCCTTTCCTTTTTATTTTCTATGGGGTTGGTGATGTGGATTTCATCACCATGTACTTCCCAAACTCCATGTTCTGGTGGATTCTAAATATTAGGAGAGTTATCACTATGGCCTAAGCAAAATTCCCCATAAAGGGTTTTATGGAGTGAGGGGTGGTTAAGGTCTAAGACCCAAGTTAATTAGATAGCCTCCTACACAGACGTAGGCCCCAAAATACCTTCTACTATATAGGGTAATCACCTAGATAGCCTTGTGTATACCTATCATAGGATCCTTTGGTCATAATAGGTGTTTCATTATAGGATATAGTATCAGCTCCAAAGTAGCCATCAAGTGTGAGTAGGGTTAAGAGGGTTTGATAGATTATGTAACAACTCATCATCCTAAAACCTCACCTATGAATCCATTAGATGGTGTGGGAATTGGGTTACACACCCATTAATTTACTAAGCATAGGTTGAATATTGATTACTTGGATGTGTATTGTGATAAACTTGTATTTTTTGTGAGTTGAGTTAGCCTTCACTCAAAACTACATACCTATCTATGTCAATTGCACATACAATCTTGTGTATCCTTGCCACATCATTCTATTCTATCATCCTTTGTATATATCCCATTCATCATCCATGTTATCTTATCATTATATATATTTTATTTATCCTGTCTCATCTCTAATATTGTCCTCATTCCATCATAATCCAATTATTCACCACTTATCATCAACCAAAACTTGTCTTATACTTCCTTATCATCTTATATCCTTATCCAATTCCTCATCTTGTTTATCTTCCACCCTAGCCTAGCCATATCCCCTCATCATAAGACATATCCCCATCTTTCCTTATACATCCTTGTCATACTATCTTTGTATATTCTTATCCTTATCCCCCATCACCATATTGTCTCTATCCCCTTCTAATCTAACCATATCTACCCATCACCTCATATCTCACATATCTTAATCACCATGTTATACCCCATCTAACATATCATCTCTATCATATCCTAGTCTAACCATATTTATCCATCATTGGTCATACTCCCATCACCTCTATCTTATTTTATCCATCATCATCACCATCTTATTTTCATCCCTAATCATGTCCACTCATCATTAGTCACTCCCTATCACCCATCCTTATTGTAATCCTCATCATCAAAGTTATCACACATTATCCTTGATTAGGTCCTAATTCATCTCCCATCTTATCTAGACATACTAATCCTATTATACCATCATCTCATCATTTTTTCATCCCTTTTCCCACATTATCTTTTTGGTATTTTTGTTATTATTCTCCATCACCACTTTGTCATAATTTCCTCCTAGTGTCATCATTATCCACTCATCATTTGTCTATCCTCATCATCATCATCACCATATTGATTCCATCCTTAGTCATATCCACCCAATCCTAATCACATCTTGTAAATCCTAGTCTCATCCCATTATACATAATTCATTCTCTTGTACATCATACTAGCCATATCCCTTTCTAGTCTTACCTATAATTTTGTCAATAACCCTCCCATATCCTATCCCATCATTGAGTTTCTACCCACCACTCTCACATCTCAATCATCATCTTGTCCATCCTTATCTCACTACCACCTTACACATATCATCCTTTTATATTTTATCCTATCTACCATTTTGTCTTCAACATATTCACTCATCCTTAGTCATACCCCTATCACCAACATCTTGTACATCATTATCTCATTATCCTCATGCATATACCCTTTCATCTTGTACATCCTCATCATCATCCCCTTTGTATATATATTATCCTTTTACTATCTTGACTTCATCCCATCCTAATCATACCCCATTACCTATCCTAATCACAACTTTCCTTGTCATCCATTCAGAATCACTTGTCTTGATCTCATCTTCATCACACATCTTGTCCTAGTTTTTTCTTAGGTCATATCCATGTGTAAACCATCCACCTTTCATTTCCATTTTATCATTTCATCATCCCCTATCTATATTTATCCTTATCCCATTATATTCATCACATCATCTTATCCCATCCCATATTAAACAAATCTTAAAGCTTGAACTAGTTTATTATATTTATATTACTCACATCATCCTATTATCCTAATCCACTATCATTCATCCTTTGGTTAGATCTCATACCTAGTCAATATCCTATTAGCACCTTGTCACTTTTTTGGTTTCAATCTAGCAAACCCATCACCATCAATTAATATAATCATCCTTGACTACTTATAACTAGTACCCATCATATCATCATCTTGCTAGTTTTGAATCTAGGCACTCATCACATCACCAGTCCTTTTTCTAGCTTGACAATTAGACATTGTTGATAGGTTGTTCATACCTATTGAACTATCAATCTAAAGTCTAATCCTAATATTTAATACATTCATCCATCATCATATATTAGACTATCTTGATCCTTCCAACCCACTTTGTTCAAGGAACCATTCTTAATCCTTAGCCTACCTTTTATCATCCATCACCATGGAGTTAGACCCTAATTTCATTGAGTAATACATATCCACCCATAAGGATGAGATATTTTTGAAGTTTGTTATGATGGCTATACCACTCCCTAAAGGTGTTGATCCCATTCAACTCATTTTGCCTCTTACCCAAGCCCCTTCATGTGAGTCTCATACCAATCTTCCATCTTCTAGTCATAAACCATTGTCTACCCCTTTCCATACTAGCAAAGGGAATCCAATCTTGGTCACCTTGCCTAATTCTAGTCCATCTACCCCCTCACATCAACAACCATCTGAAACAAAATCCAATGCATCTACATCTAAATCACAAAGTGAATTAGGTCATTATACTCGCCTTCCAATGTCATTGAAAGCCTTTTCTAAACAAATAGTCACTGCTAAGATGATGGTCTATCCACCTACTCAACATCTTCATCCCACTAAGCCTATGCCATCTTGTTATAATGCAAACCAATTTTGTCCATATTACCAAACCTAAGGGCATACCATAAATCAATGTTGACCTTTTTAAGACTATATCTAAAACCTCATCGACCATGGTGACATAGTGATCGAGGATGAACCACATGAGTCTAATTTCCTAGGTGAACAAGAAAAGGAATGCAAAGATTTCAATCATGATCAAGTCTTTCCCTTTCCAAGACAAGGTCAAGATTCCACATCCATACTATATGATCCCCCATCCTTAATAAATCCTCCATGAAATCTAATTCTAATCCCCATGAGCCTAGACCTCTCGTATCTCATGAACCCTCTCACTCATCGCATCAAACACTCCATGTTGAGAATAAATCTCTTATTATAAGCCTTTCAAATTATATATCAAAAGTCTTATCTTTAGTAGGATCATGTTCAATGCTAATATCTGAGTCAGATTCCTCATCAATGTAATCCCTCATTGATGTTAATAATGCCTACCTTTTCAAGGGTACCTCAAATCTGGGTACCTCTAATCTATAACTAGGTAAATATTATGATCCTAATCGATATGATGATGTCATAAATGAGCTCTTGTAATATTTATCTATCAAAGATTGTTAGATTAAATCTAATTCTACTTTAGATATGCATACTGAAACAAGTCTTAGTGATCATTTTAATGATCTTGAGGATATTTTCTTCGATGTTGAAACTAGGTCTCCTAAGAACCTTTATGAAGACCATGCTACCCCATCACCATTGATTGACCTCATCACACCATTTCCATCACCTTCATCCATCATAAATCCTTTTCTAGCTATCAATTATCATTTAATCACTTTCCTTTATAAGGATGAATAAAATGATACATCATCGGACCCTTCCTTGAGTAATGTAATAAGTGCCATAAATATAAAGGTCCAAGACCACATTCCAAAATTAATTCATAATAACCATGTCATCTTTGATCCCATCAGTCAAAATCAAGAAGATTCAAATCATTAGCCTAATCTAAAAATATTCTCCCCTAGTGAACCCTACAAACTGGCACTAGGGACCCATCAAAGTTAAAATAATCAATAAATTTCCCCTAGTGAAGCCCAAAATTAGGCACCAAGAGGCACTCAAAGTCAAATCCAAATAATGTTAAAATCACAATTGATAATCTTTCAAATAATTAGATCAAAGATAAATGACAAAAGTAAAGTGTCTTAGATCTCCTATAGTCCTTTATCATATGGCACTAATCAAATGAAGAATTTCCATCTCTTCCAATGATTTATGTGATTGATAATCTTGATCCTCCATCACCCATCACACTATCCTATCATGAAACCATAAACTAATCAAGTCCTATCATCCATTCAAATCCACTGCATCCCTATAAAAATATAGATATAATCTAATACACATCTCCCATCACCTTCTTGGGTAGCATCATCTCTCCTAGGGGTGATGAAGATATTTGGTCTAGACATCTGGAGGGATCACCATCAAGAATAATCAAAGGTCATATGGACCCCCATACATCCAACAGTGACAACATGATTCTAATATCACAATCCCTTGAATAGGTGTTGGCTAAATAATCCACCAAGTGTTTGTACCTTGAATTTATCTCATCATGTAATAAATCGAGATGTCATCCCAAATTCAAAAAAACAACCTATTCATCCAATGGTGAAAACTAGTATTTTGGCACCTTAGAAAAGTACCATGATGAAAACTAGTTTCCAACATCATGGTAAAATAATCACCCATCTCATGTCAATCCCATCTTTATCATACATCGTATTATGTTGATCATTCCTTCCCATCTTGACCTTCATAAGGAAGTGGAAACTATCTTGATAAATGTTCCTAACATCAACTTGGCATATCCTCTAATGAACAATCAGACAACTAATCATATGGTTCCTTCACAATGTGGTCATTAGCAATCCCTAATCCATTCTTATTTGGTCTTTACCCTCTTTTAACATAACCCTCATCCTTTTTTCATCCCATCCATCATTCCATCCATCCTCATCAAGGTTACTAGAGTTGGTTTTCCATTTTCTAGTGACCCCATTTGTACAGTGTATATACATATCCCAAAAATCCCTAAAAATTAAAATATGTCAAAAAAGCCTAAAAATAATAAAATTTGAAAAGCCAAAAATAGTTTATAATATCTTTTCTTATACCTAATCCCCTAGTTTCATCTATCTCCATCCATCTCATATTGTCCCATCTTTTGGATACTACATTTCATCTTGAGACCAAATCAGAGTGGTCACCCATCCCTTCATATCTTTCATCTTATCCTATTAGCCTGGTCTTATCAACATACATCACCTTGTCAAAGACTTTAATCTAGCACCCATCATTTCTTATTAAGGCCTTTTCATCCTTAACACCCATCCAATTACCCTTTGTTAGTATGGAAGGTACTTGATCCCATCACTATCCTATAATTTCCTCTTCATACCTATCACCCAATCAATTACTCTTTACTATTGTGAAAGGTATTTGATCCCACCATCTCTTAGTCTCTTTGTTATATTAGATCCTTGCAGAACCTTATTTGTTGGTAATATTTGGTCATCACTTTTATAAACCACTTTCTTTGGCCACTTTTTGATTTGATCTCAAGACAAAATCAGTATTCAAATACCTTATCACATCATTCATCCTTCCATTTTAAACTAGGGTCAACATCTAGTTTATCTAACCATATCCAAATACTCATCCAAGTCCCAATCCATAATCATCATCATTCATCCTATCCTCATCCAAGTATATCCTAAGTCCATAATCACATCATGATCATCCTAATCCATCCCATCACCTAATCACTCATCCCATCACTAGACAAGACATCATGACATGGCATGTAGATACTTATGTGTGTTATTTATTTGTCTAGTCTTGTTTGTATGTCTTTTATTATGTAAAAATTTGAATGTTTTTGTCTTTTGAGTGTGTTTTGAATCATATCTCTTTTTTGTTTATTTGTAAATGAATGAGGATTATATAAGGACACCAAATCTATAATAATACTTATAGGTTCCCTCAAGGATGCATAGTTCACTATTTTCCCATGTACTTTGGCACAATGTCCACTTGGTCATATATATATCATGGGGCATATTGTCAATTTATATATTTAATGGATTGCCTAGGATAAAATTATCCTTATGAAAATTTTGATGGCTTGATCATCTACACCTCATCATCTATCTAATCATATAATCATCCTTATTCTCATCACTATACCACTCGTCATAACCCATCCAACTAACATTCAGTCTTTTATCTTTTTCTCATCATCTGAGTCATATCCTTTAATAAATAATGTCATATTATAATCATTAATATTCCTCCTCATCATCATCATCTACATCCATCAACTATCATTTATTCCTAAGTCAAAACTACATCAACTTGAGGTCTATTTAGACTATAGGCAGTATTTGGCCATGTTTCAATGTCCAAAGATAGCTTGGTGACTATCTCTCTCATCCATAATAATACTCTAGCCCTTTATTATTCAAATTATTGAAGCTATAATCATCCAATCTATTGATAAATAACCATCATCTTCTCCTTAATCTTTTCATCAATCACCCACACCTATCAATTGGGCCGAACAACATTATCATATCCATCTTTTTTCTTTCATCAATTACTAATTTATTATTTCTCCCTTACATGTGTCCTTAATAGGAGAATCATCACATTATGGATCATTAAATTGATATAATTTAGTCTTGTCTTTTGGTCACTTGATCATATCTTTCCTTTTCTATCATCACCTCATATTGATTGATTTAGCTTTGAGTTATAACCATCATTAATCTTATGAAATCATTATCTTATCCTAGCTTATAGCTCTCCCTTATATGCATCCTTACTTAGGATACATATAAATATTGTGTATTTTTAATCTTATCATCACCATGTTATGGTTGATTCCCCCTTGGTATGTGTTAAAAATCGTAACACCCATCATCTCTACTCCCTGTGTATGTGTCCTTACTAGGGGCATCATCACCAATTTATAGCTTAATCCTCAGGTCATCCTCATCTTCTTCATCACCTCTCTTACATCTAATATCCCATCCCCTCATTTATCCATCACATCCCGCCCATCATTTATTATTTAGAGTGCCCATCCATCTTAATCTTCCCTACATGTCACACGAGGGGGCATCATATCCCCTAACATCATCTACTAACATTCATCCATGACATGTTTTTTCTTTGAAAGATCATTACTCCCTCTACTTTTTTCCACTCACAATTCCATTTTAAAAAAATGGAAAAATGTATACACCTAAAATTGATCACTTCATTAATGTCACTAATATTCCTATTAGTCAACACTAACTTTGCTTAACCTATTTTATTTTACTAATATACCCCCCTCCTCTAGCCATTTATCTAATATCCCCTTCTATTATCCTACACTTACTAACCTTATTCATGCCATTCCTCCATTAATTCTATCCTAATACCTATTATTTTAATCTAATCCTAGTTATCCATTATATGCTAATTTTAAATTCCCATAACCCCACCTAACCACATATTAGCCTACTCACTAGGATTTCCTACACCCCTAGACTCTAATCCTCACCTAATCCCTATCTAACCCCTATTTAATCATCCATTATCCATAAACTAATGGATAAGTCTCTAGAATTGGAGAAGCTCCTCCAAGTCTATAGAAGTATCTAAACTAGAGACTTCTAAATAATTTTAAATTATCTAAAATCTTCCTCCATTATCCTATAAAAATCCATGCTTGGGCAATGGCAAACTAATTAGAATTCCCATAACATGATCATTCTAATTTAATCCTTCAAAAAACATTCTCATACCTAATCCATGTAAAATTATCCATTTAATCTCTCATCAATAATCCTTCATCATGCCATCACTATGACAAACCTTTGAGTCTAATATGCAATCACAAATACATTAGAACATCCTAGAAGGAGGTGATATGAAAAAAGGAATTTGGTAGGGTAGTTTATGTTTCATGAATACTTCATAATAGGTAGTTTATGTTTTGAGTTTGAATTAGCTTGTTTAATTCATAGTGTGATCAAAATCCTACTACTAAATAATCCAACAAGTGTTCGGACCTTATATCTCACCCATCATGTAATAAATCAAGATGCCATCTAAAAAGTAAAAAAGAAAATCATTAATACAATGGTGAAAACCAATATTTTGGTTCCTTGGGAAAGTATCATGATGAAAATTGGTTTCTAACATCATGGTAAAATAATCTATTGTCCATATTTTACCTTAACACTAAGGAGCACAATCCATCCTTTTAAGCATCACACCCATCTCGTGTTAATCCCATCCATATCATACATTATATTATGTCTATCATTCCTTCCCATCTTGACCTTCATAAGGAAGTGGAATCTATATTGATAAATGTTCTTGACATCATCTTAGTATATCCTCCAATGAACACTTAGAAAACTAATCATATGGTTCCTTCATGATGTGGTCATTGGAAATCCCTAGTCTATTCTTCTTTGGTCTTCACCCCATTTTAGAATAACCCTCATCCTTTTGTCATCCTATACATCATTATATCCATCCTCATTAATTTTGATAGACTTGGTATTCCATTTAAGAGTAACCCCATTTGTATAGTGTATATACATATCCCAAATATCCCTAAAAATTGAAATATGTCAAAAAAACCTAAAAATATAAAAATATGAAAATCCAAAAATATTCCATTATGTCTTGTCTTATGCCTAATGATTTCATTAACCTAGTCACATATATCTCCATCCGTATCATATTCTCCCATCTTTTAGATATCACATTTCATCTTGAGATTAAATTAGAGTGGTCACCCATTGTTTCATATATTCCATCTCATCCTATTAGCTAGGTCTTGTCAACATACATCACTTGTCAAAGACTTTCATTTGGAACCCATCAATTCCTATCAAGACCTTTTAATATATGTCACCCATACAATTACCCTTTGTTAGTATGAAAGGTACATGATACCATCATTATCCTATAATTACCTCTTCATACCTAGCATCCATCCAATTAATCTTTGCTAGTGTTAAATCTTTTGTTGTCATCAAATTGTGCACCCTAGGATACTCTATGAATCTCCTATAATTTTATGCAACATGGAATCATCTCTCAAGTTGTGGGTGAACTTATAAGAGATATGAATATCTAGATTATGAGGGATAACTCCCTAGATATGAATTGATGTGCTTATGCTAATAAAAATGCCTAACATGGGTGAAAAAGGAGAGAAAGATACATAAATCAATTCTAAACTAGGAGGTGATACACCAAAAGTTTCTTCCATTCATACATTTGGGGTTTTTTTAATGAACTAAGACAATCAAACTAGCCTCACACCATTAATGGAGTTCCCTAGCATGAGCGTTTCTCATGAAGGAAAATAACAACTCAATAAATGAATGCATGTGAAGAGAAGGTTGGATATGACACTACCAAACTCATACACAATTCAAAATTCTATTTTAGCAGCATACACTTAATGAAACCTATTAGGAGAGAAGTCATTTGTAGTAACACATTCAAGGATTGCATGAAAACAAGATGAACTCAATCTATGCTTGAAATTCAATATGGATCACTTCAACACATAGTGAAAATGGACTTAGAGTATATCCATCTTACTTATCATTATCTTAAGTACAAATCAAGGTACAATTTTGGTAGGGATTGACCATACCAAGAGTTGGAATCCCCTTACAAAGCCAAAATGGCTTACATATATAGAATTCAGAAGAATAGAGAGAGAAGAGAAGTTGAAGAGGCACAAAGACAAGTGTCCAAAGGTGGAAATAAGCTACAATACATGTGAATGAGGTGAAAAAAGGGTTATAAAACTGATGTGAAAATGTGTCCATCCCAAAATAAGCTCCTTCCTCACATGTGGCATTGAAATTCCTCAATCATTCTCTTTTGGAAAACTACCTTCATCATTGGCTCCTCTTGAGCATTCCAAGGAAGATTAGGGACAAGTGTAACATGTATGATGAGTAGAGGGAGTTACAAAGATGATTACATAGAAATTTAGAGTTTTCTTCATCATGATATTCTCTTACACAAACTCTATCATCACCTATCATCAAGATCACTCTCCAATAGGCATTCTTGACACTTGGCACAAGAATATTTGCATCCTTCCTAACTGATCCATAAAAGAGGTGTTATGACACCTTTATAGGCACTTAATCTTCTTGGATTCATTAGAAACATCATAAAAATCCACCAAACTTGAGTTTCCACTTTGTCCACTATGTCATTCTATATGTCAATTTAGATAGGCTAAAAAGAGAGAGCTAGTAGATGCACATTGGACATTTTTTGAGTTTTGAAAATGACTTGAGTAGTTGACTCAGGTCTCAAGCTTTATGTCAAAGTTATTTTCATCACTTAACTCCTTCAATAATCCATAGGAAACACTAATTCTATTCTAAAAAATACCTATGTACCCTATCTATATGGAATCCATACACTAAAAGTAAATTTTCAAAAACTTGATAATGTATTGTACAACTTTCTTTTTCTACCCGTATCCTCATTCTTTTATCTTGGTGCCTTTCCAAATTAATTTCCCCAAACAAGTCACTATAGGATTCTTAGGAGGGTTTGAAGTTTTCTATCCCTCTTAAGGATGGTTCATGAAGTTGTGACATTGAACCTACAAAATAATCTCACAAATTAATTTTATGAGACCCCCCTCAACTTATCCAAACACCTCTGACACCCATGCAAAGCTTGGTGGAAGTTCTAAGCACTTGAAGTTAACATTCAAGCTCATTTTTTACTTTTTGGTGGGATCTAAATCATTCCTAAGCTAAAAATAGCTTCCTATATATTTTATTTTCAAACCAAGGGTTTAAGAACCTTTGCATATACCCTAAAAAATTTCTCCAACCATTATAATGGATTTCTAAAAGCTTGAAATGGAAATTGACCATTGTTTGGTTTTGGGCTTGGACCTTGCCAACAGGTCTGCCTATCTCTTTGAGCTCTTCTTGACCCTCCAATGGTTATATTTTAAATTTTATGGTTTTATCACACCTAACATACCTAAATAAACATGGAAAGCATATATTAGGTTGAAAATGCATATGACCTCCAAATTGGCTTATAGCCCTAAGGATTTCATTCACACTTGACTGTAACCCTTGTTGTGTAGGGTGTTTTTTTTATATTCAAGCATTAAAAAAAGGTTTATTAGGTTAATCCATGTGTCACCAAGCTTATCTAACCTTTATTTGGTCTTTTATTACTTTGAGATCATTAATTCATCACTTTTCCCCAAAATAGTCATTCTTGTGCATGAAGGGACTGCCCCTACTCTGAGATAGAAAAATGGGTATTAGGCCTATTTTTTATATAAATTGTTTATTTTAGAATATAAATATGGTCATAATTACCAATTTTACTAAATTTTTTCGTTTTACTCCATGGTTATGGGGTCTAACCATCCCGATTTCTTCAAAAAAGGGGTAAAAACCCTTATTTTTGCATGTTCTTATCCAAATCTCCTCATGGATGTTCCTTCCAAAAATATTTTATGCATAAAAATTGTTCATTAATTTTCCTCACATTTATTTCATGATTATTTTACCTAAATATCCACTCAAAACCTCACTTCTAAGTGGAATCCCCAAACTCACCTCTTGAACCAAGGGTTTCCTTACCCTACGTGTACAAACTAAGCCTATTTTACTTATGAGAAAAGTATTTTGGGTGGATTGAGGATGTATATTAAATATAATTTCATTAATTTTAACATGATTAATCCACCTTATATTTCTTTAAACTTTCCTTCCCTTCCTTAGGCAACAAACTCTCACATGCTCTTTTCTTGTTTATGACCTTGTCTAACTGTGACAATGAATAAGGTATCTTTTGTTTTGGGTGCCTTTATTTTGAGGTTATAATGAAATTTTATATGAATTTTATAGTATATTTTGACTCACATCATTATTTAAATTTGAAAAATTATCCAAACCTAACTTTTTGGCACTTTCAGGCTTTCCAATTGCTCACTGCCCTCTTAGACTGAGATAGTCTCAAGACCTTGCCTATAGGTTATTTTAGGGTGGGAATGGCATATATTTGGTCTTTATTGATGCCTTGGAAACGTATTTAGGTCCTCAAAGTTACTAGGTTTGTATTTTCAACCTATTTTATTCTTAAAATTCTCTAAGACTCCTCCAAATGCCATAATCTCACTCCACACCTATTGTCCCAATTGTAGGTGGTTAATCCTCATTCATTTTAGGCTTGTAGGTGTTTTCTAGGTCAAGAATGTACTTTTTCATGGTGGAATTTATTTCATGAATGTATTTTATTGATTAAAAATGATGAAACTTTCCTCATCTCATCCATGATCATGCCTATTTCACAAACTTTAAACTCCCTACCTATAGGTGGTTCCTTACAGTCCTATGTATGGACATAAGAGTATGCATTAAGGGCTCAAGACATTATATTTATCCTTTTCCCATGCTCTCTTACCTTGAAAGAATAATTTTAACCACTAGCATAATCTAACTTGATAGCATAGCTCAATAACACTATAATGGGATGCAAAGTTAACATTGTGATCAACATCCTGTAGATAACACTACCTTGCTTTAGTGATTTTCTAGCCATATTTAGACCTTACAAATTCCAAACTCCACTTATATTTTTCTTTTAAAAATTGGCACAAATGTTGTGTGTGGATAAGGCTACCAATTTTTCCAATTTGAATGCTTGAATCACCTAGAAATTGAATTTTGTGAGGTCCTCAAAAACCTTCAAGGCCTCTGTTTGGCAATTTTAGAGCAAAAGGGCTTGAATACATTCAAGGTTCCAATTGATGCTTTGAAACTTCCCTTAGTCAACTAACATTATCAATATCTTTGTCTAAGCCTTTTCCATGTAAAGGAAACTCAAAAAGAATTTATAAACTATTGGAACACCTCTAGAAGGCTTGTCTATGGCATCAACTATAGATGGTCATCTCCTCTATATAGGAAAAACTAAGACCATTCTCCAAGTTTGAAAGTTTGAAGCACTTACATGCCTATATCCAACATTTCAATTCACTTTAATAGTCCCAAAAGGTTAAGGACCATGTCAAACCCTCTAAATTTCACTTGTGATGTTAGCATACTCTTGTAGGTGGAATTTTTGACTATGATATGCAAGGAAGTCATGAAATGACAAGATTCATGCAAGGAATACTCTCAAAACACCTTAAAAACAATTATCAACACTTGAATACCCAACATGCATCATGATTATTTACAAAAAAAAATCAAAACATCATCTCCAATGTGAAGGAAACATTTTCAAACTAATGAGATGATTGTGAATGCAAACTAGCCATTTTATAAGCCTAGAGAAGCTTTATTAAAAAATTGAACTATCAAAAAAAAATAATAATCATGGAAAATTCTTTAAAATCATGTGGAGACACCTAAAACACCCAAATACATTAATCCAAAACAAAAAATTATGAGACAAGCTCAAATGGTGACCCCCTCATGGTTGAACATGCATAAAAAGTTACCTAGGATCAAATTGAATCTTCATAAAGGAGGATTCACCAAATATCAAGTTATTGTTATTAAAATTAAGTGTACTCATATTAATATCCATCCCCAAAATCGCCCCTCCCAATTCCACCTGTACGGCCCATGCCAAGTGCATGAAGTTGTTCCTTCTTTACTTGCCATGTAAAAATGGAAGAAAACAAGTTACAAATGAAAACTTTTGCATTATTATTGAAAAATAGGCATTTAAATGGATTATGGTATGTTAATAGTTAATCTTCCCATGTTTTTGGTTGATGATGGACTTGGGAAGTTTGTACAAGTGCCTAAAAGCTCATATTTTTAAGGGAAAACTACATTTTCTTGATCATAACTGATTTATAACTGAAAAATAGCTATTCATAACATTATCTTGACATTATACACGTTTAAAATCACCTTTGTGTCAATTTTTATTGCATGAAAATCTATACAAGTCATTAAATGGATTAAATTTAATATGACCAAAAGGCCCTTTTTTCCACATGAGACACAACCTATGACCAATTTATGACTTATAAACATATTAAAACATTTAAATTACCACCTTATGATATTTTCAACACAATTTTACCCTTTAAAAACCTTTTACTAGGGTTGACCAACCTTTGACTCAAGTTGACTAGCCTAGTGCATAAGGGGTAGACCTCAAAAAGGACTAGGGAGAGGATGAGTAAGAAAATATACTAACATGAAAACCTATAAGAAAAATGGTTACCTTATTAAAAGTTTAAAATATTATGGTTTTACCCAAATTTTACATGGGGTCAAATTTGGTCAACATTCTTAGTGATTCCTAGGGGTGGCATGCTTGCTATGCCTAAGACTAGTTGCCTAACACCTCCATTGGGCACAGAGTCATGCATATGGACACTCTAATTTATTTGATAGGGTATTTGACTCAAGGAAAACAATTTTTTTAACCCACACACACATAAAATAAAAGACACGCACCAATAAATGGAAGGAAACACACAACTTGTTCTTTAAGAACACTTATGGAACACAACAACAAACTGAAACAAATAGACTAGACACACACTATCCTAAAAGAATTTTTCCCTCCTAGATCAAAGGGAAAATATAAAACTCTTATTGCCTCAAAAAATGAAGGGATAAATATGACATGTTGCTATTTGAGCATTGGCATGGGTTTCAATATAGCTGAGACAACTTCAAATAAATCACCTATAAGGATGAATTCTTCTTGTACTTCAATTACCTCAGCTTCTTCATAAGACTTCTTGGTTGCTACATGATCCAATGATGCCTCATTAAATCATGTTTCTTAGTTCCCCATGAAGTCTTGATAATGGGCAAGTGGTTTGTCAACTACAAGTTATTCAAGGTCATCAAGGAAATTAGTTTAATATTTTTGATCTTGATCAATATTTCTCATGGAGACTTTTTGCTCTATCTTCTCATATACTTTTCCTTCAACCTTGAAAAGTTATTCAGGATCTTGTAGAAACTCAATCTACTGTAGCCATTCTTTTTTTCATCTCTCACATCAAGGATCACCTCTTCCTCATGAAATTATTCTTCAAACACCTCATCTTGATCCTTGGTCATATGGTCCACTCCAAGTCTATCCCCATCCTTCTTATGAGAAGCTGCAACTTCATTTGAGTCTTCTTTCTATTGGTCAAGAAGGGTGAGTTATTTTTGATAGCCCTAAGCTGAGTTCCAATGATAAATTATTCTTCATCATCACTTGTGTCATCCTCTTTCTCTATTGAAATCTGAATTTGTTCCTCCTTTGATGCTTCCCTTAAAAAAGGATCTTCTTCAAGAAGAGATGGGGTGGGAGGGTGGAAAATGTATGAATGAGCTGAAGAAAGAATGTAAGCTGTAGTGAGAATCTCATGAATGGATATGAGAGAAAGAAAAAGCTCTTGAAATGACTCTTGGATAACAAAAATGCCTTGTTGGGTTGAGGGCACATCACTTTATTCCACAACCACCTCATGATTTTCATCATCTTCTTGGACTTCTCTTTTGACCTCTTTCTTTCCCCAAGACTTCACAGTTTGGTCCTAAGTTAGAAGCTTAAAATTATTAGGCTCTTTTAAGGATTGAATAGGTTCTTTTTTAAGGAGTGGAATGGTGGAATATATATATATATATATATATATATATATATATATATATATATATATATATATATATACACACACACACACACACACACATATATATACACACACACACACATATATATATATATGTATATATATATATATATATGTATATATATATACATAGATATACATATATATATATATGTATATATATATATATATATATATAAATATACATATATATGTATATATACATACATATGTATATATATATATACATATATATGTATACATATATATGTATATATGTATGTATATATATATATATATATATATATATATATATATATGTCTATGGGTTAGGGATTGTTCATGGATGGGCATGGAGATGGGTGAAACTTCTTGAATGGGCTCTTAAGGCACAAGTAAGATAGGATGAGAAATAGGAAGATATTCTTCATACAAGCTTTCATCATCCTCCTCATATTTTTAAGGCTCTTCGTAGCTTTTTGGAGATTATTTTACACCTACAACTTGTTCCATAGCCTCTTGAGTTTCCCATTTCCCTAACATATCAATCCACAATTGAAAAGCCTTTATTTCCATAAATAATCCTTCATTAATGGCATATTGATTTTCTTCTTCAACATACCCCGACATGTCCATCAAACCCAATTGAAAACCTTAACCAATTCACAAGACCACCAAGAGTTTCATCACAACACTTATCTAGCACACTCATATGCTTTTCCAATTCTAGAAACTTTGGCATAACTACACATACATTTTGAGAATGAGAGGTGTACAAATCTTGAACAAAGTGACTAGGTTATTTAACTTCTTCAAGCAAGATTTTCAAAGCTTCATATTTTGCCTCCCAACTAATGGTGTTACTTAACTCCTCATGATAAGGCTGAGGTGAATATGGGTCATATGGTTGGTCAAAAATAATATACTCATTTGGAAAGGGGCTAGGTTGACCATAGGACTATCATGACTCATAGGGAGGATGGTATTATTGATAGGATTGTTGAGAAGGATAGAAAGGATCATGAAAATGTTGATAGGGAGGTGTATGGTAAGGATTCTCCTCATATCCATCCATATCAACTTCATAAGTCACATTAAAAGACAAGAAATGATCAAAATAATCATCACTAGATACCTGGGCTGCTTACAACTAGAAATTCATTTGGAGTCACCATTGGTGTTTGCTTGGATACTTCCAAAAGCTAATAAGAGAGAAGACACACTAATAATCTTCCCACTATTTAGACCTAGTCCCACTGGGGGTGCTAGAACTATTGTCATCAAATTATGTACCCTAGGATACTCTATGAAGATCATATAATTTGATGCAACATGGAATCATCTCTTAGTTTATGGGTGAACTTATAAAAGAGATGAATCTCTAGATTATGAGGTTTATCTCCCTAGATATGAATTGATATGCTTATGATACTAAAACTACCTAACATGGGTGAAAAGGGAGAGAAAGATACATAAATCAAACCTAAACTAGGAGGTGATACACCAAGAGTTGCTTCCATTCATACACTTGGGATTTGTATAATGAACTAAGACAATCAAACTAGCCTCACACCATTAATGGAGTTGCCTAGCATGAGTGTTTCTCATGAAGGAAAATAACAACTCAATAAATTAAGTAAAGTGAAGGGAAGGTTATATATGGCACTACCAAACTCATACACACTTCAAAATTCTATTACAACAACATACACTTCATGAAACCTATTAGGAGAGAAGTCATTTGCAGCAACGCATTCAAGGATTGCATGAAAACAAGATAAACTCAATATATGCTTGAAATTCAAGATGGATCACTTCAACATGTAGTGAAAATGGACTTAAATTATATCCAACTTACTTCTCATTAGCTTAAGTAAAAATTAAGGTATAATTTTGGTAGGGCTTGACCATACCAAGAGTTGGAATCCCCATGCAAAGCCAAAATGGCTTACATTTATATAATCTGGAAGAAGAGAGAGAGAAAAGAGAAGTTGAAGAGGAAAAAATAAAAATGTCCAAAGGTGGAAATAATCTACAATGCATTTCAATGGGTTGGAAAAGGAGTTATGAAACTAATTTGAACATGTGTGCATCATAAACTGAGCTCCTTCCTCACATGTGGTGTTGAAATTCCTCAATCATTCTCCTTTGGAAAAATGAATTCATTATGGGCTCCTCTTGAATATTCCAAGGAAGATTAGGAACAAGTGTAACATATATGATGAGGATAGGTAGTTAAAAATATGATTCCACTTGAATTTGGAGTTTTCTTCATCATGAGATTCTCTTACACAAACTCTATCATCACCTATCATCAAGATCACTCTCCAATAGGCATTCTTGACACTTGGCACAATAATATTTGCATTCTTCCTAAATGATACAAATAATAGGTGTTATGACACATTTATATGCAATTAGTATGCTTGGATTCATTATAAACATCATAAAAAGCCACCAAACTTGAGTTTCTACTTTGTCTACTATATCATTCTAGATGCCAGTTTAGATAGGATAAAAAGAGAGAGATAATAGAGGCACTTAGAGAAATTTTTGAGATTTGAAAATGACTTGAGGAGTTGATTCAGGACTCAATATTTATATCAAAGTGATTTTCATCACTTAAATCCTTTAATAACCTATAGAAAATAACAATTTTGTGTTAAAAACTACCTCTATACCTTGTTTGTATAGAATATGTACAATCAAATCATATTTTCAAAAACTTGATAATGTCTTCTAAAACTTTCCTTTTATATCACTATCCTCATTATTTCATATTAGTTCCTTACCAACTTAATTTATCCAAATAGGTCACTATAAGCTTCTTAGGAGGGTTTAAAGGTTTCTAGCCCTCTTAAGGATGGTTCATGAATTTGTTACATTTAACCTAAAAAATAATCTCATAAATTTATTTTATGAGACCCTATTCAACTTATCCAAACACATACAACACCCATTCAAATCTTGGCGGAAGTTCTAAGCACTTGAAGTTGACATTCGAGCTCATTTTTTTCTTCCTAGTGGGGTCTGAATGCTTCCTAAGACAAAAATAGATTCCTAAAGATTTTATTTTAAAATAAAGGGTTTAAAAACATATTTATATACCCTAAAAAATTCCTCCAACCATTATAATTTATTTATAAAATCTTTAAATGTAAATTGATCCCTATTTGGTTTTGGGCTTAGACCTCGCTTATAGGTCTGCCTACCTCTTTGAGCTCTTCTTGACCCTCCAATGGTTCTATTTGTAATTTTATGGTTTTAACACACCCAAAATACATATGTAAACATTTATTTATCACATGTAAATCATATATTAGGTTTAAAATGCATATTACCTCTAAATTGGCTTATAGCCCTAAGGTTTTCATTAACACTTGACTATAACCCTTGTTGTGTAGGGTGTCCTGTTTATATTCAATCCTTAAAAAAAGTTTTATTAGGTTCCCCATTGTGTCCCCTATATTATATAACCTTTATTTTGTATTTTATTTCTTTTATATCATCAATTCATCACTTTTCCCCAAAATAGTCATTCTTGTGTATGAAGGGACTACCCCTGCTCTGAGATAGAACAATGGGTATTAGGCCTATTTGCTTATGAAAAGTGACTATTTAGAATCTAAAAAATAAATAATTACAAACTTTACCAAATTTTTTCATTTTATTCCATGGTTAGGGGGTCTAACCATCCCAATTTCTTCAAATTAGGGGTAAAAAACCCTTATTTTTGCATATTCTTGTCTAAACCTCCTAATGGATGCTCCTTCCAAAAATATTTAATGCATAAAAATTGTTCATTAATTTTCATAAAATTTATTTCATGATTATATAACATGATTATCCACTAAAAACCTCACTCTTAAGTGGAATCCCCAAACTCACCTCTTGAACTAAGGGTTTCCTTACCCTGCCTGTATGGATCGAGCCTATTTTGCTTATGAGAAAAGTGTCTTGGGTGGATTTAGGATGTTATATACATATCGTTTCCTTAATTTTACCATGATTAATCCACCTTATACTAATTTAAACTCTCCTTCCCTTCCTTAGGCACCAAATTTTCACATGCTCTTCTCTTGTTTATGACCCTATCTAACTGTGACAATGAACATGGTATCTTTTATTTTGGATGCCTTTCTTTGGAAGTTATTATGAAAGTGTCTATGAATTTTATATCCTATTTTGAATCACCTCATTATTTTAATTTGAAACATTCTCCAAACCTATCCTTTTGGCACTTTAGGCTTTCCAATTGCTCACTTCCTTCTTGGACTGAGACAGTCTCATGACCTTGCCTATAGGTTATTTTAGGGTGGGAATGGCATAGATTTGGTCTTTATTTATGATTTTTAAACCTATTTAGTTATTTAAATTTACTAGGTTTTTCTTTTAAACCTCTTTTATCCCTAAAATTCTCTAAGACTCCTCTAAATTCTATAATCTCACTCCACACCTATTGTCCCAGTTGTAGGCATCTATTCCTCATTCATTTTAGGCATGTAGGTGTCTTCTAGGTCATGAATGCACTTTTTCATGGTGTAATTAATGGAATGGATGTATTTAATTACTTAAAACCCATAAAAATATCCTCATCTCATCCATGATCATGCCTATTTCACAAACCTTAAACTCCCTACTTGTAGGTGGTTTCTTACAGTCCTATGTATGGATAGAGGAGTATGCATTAGGGATTCAAGACATTGGATTCCTCCTTTTATCATGATATCTTAACTTTCAAGCATAATTTTAACCACTATAATCATCTAAATTATTATCATATTTTAAGAACACCATAATGGGATGCAAAGTTAACATTGTGATTAACATCCTGTAGATAACACTACTTTGCTTTAGTGGTTTTCTATTCATCTTTAGACCTTGAAAAATACAAATTCCACTTATATTTTTATTTTAAAAATTGGAAAAAAAAATTGTGTGTGGATAGGGATACCAATTTATATAATTTTAAGGCTTTGATCACATAGCAAGTGAATTTTTTGAGGTCCTCAAAAACCTTCAAGGCCTCTGTTTGGCATTTTTAGAGCAAAAGGCCCTGAATATAGTCCAAGGTTCCAATTAATGCTTTCACACTTCCATTAGTCAATTAGCATTATCAATATGTATATCTATTCCTTTTCCATGAAAAATAAAATCAAAATTAATTGATCAACTATTGGAACACCTCTAGAAGGTTTGTCTATGGCATCAATTGTAGATGGTCATCACCTCTTTACAGGAAAAATTAAGACCATTCTCCAAGTTTGTAATTTTTTAACACTTACATGCCTCCATAAAAAAATTTAAATGAACATTAATATTCCAAAGAGGTTAAGGTCCATGGAAAACCCTCTAAATTGCACTTGTGACATCATGATACTCCTATAGGAGTTTTTGACTGTGATATGTAAGAAAGTCATGAAGTGACAAGAATCATGCAAGGAATGCTCTCAAAACACATTAAGAAAAAATTTAAACAATTTAAATCCTAACACACATTAGTATTATTTCCAAAACAACATCAAAACATCAGTTCCAATGTGAAGGAAACATTTTCAAAGCAATGAGATGACTGTGAATGCAAACTAGCCATTTTGCAAGCCTAGAAGAAGATTTCTTACAAAATTAAACTCTCAAAAGTAATAATAAGCATGTAAAATATTTAAAATAATGTGTAGACACTTTAAACACCAAATCCATCAATCTAAAACAATAAATTTTGAGACAAGCTCAAATAGTGACCCCCTTATGGTTGAATATGCATAAAAAGTTGCCTGGGATCAAATTGATTGTTCATAAAAGAGGATTCACCAAATATAAATTTATTTTTATGAAAATTAATTGGACCCAAATTAATATCCACCCCCATAATCACTCTTATAAATTCCTCCTATACAACCCATGCCAAGTTCATGAAGTTGCTCCTTCTTTGCTTGGCAAGTGAAAATACAGGAAAACAAGTTTTAGATGAATTTTTTTGCATGATTATTTAAAAATATGCATTTAAATTGATGATGGGAGGTTAATAGTTACTCTTCCCACATTTTTGACTGATGATGGACTTGGGAATTTCATGGAAATGCCCAAAAGCTCCTATTTTTTAGGGAAAACTACCATTTCTTGATCATAAAATATTTATAACTGAAAAATAACTATTAATGACATGATCATGACATTATCCATGTTTAGATTCAACTTTTTGTCAATTTTTATTGCATGAAAATCCATACAAGTCATTAAATGGATTAAAATATGACCAAAAGGCCCCTTTTTCCACATGAGACACAACCTGTGACCAATTTATGACTTGTAAACATATTAAAACATGTCAAGTACCACATTAGGATATTTTAAACACAATTTTACCCTTTTAATACCTTTTACTAGGGTTGACCAACCTTTGACTCAAGTTGACTAGCCTGGTGCATAAGGGGTGGACCTCAACAAGGACTAGGGAGAGGATGAGTAATACAATAGACTAACATGACACCCTATAAGACAAATAATAACTTTATTAAAAGTTAAAAATATTAGGGGTTGACCCAAATTTTACTTGGGGTCAAATTTGGTCAACAGGTATTTGATCCCATCATCTCCTAGTCTCCTTGCTAGATTAGATCCTTGTAGGACCTTGTCTATTGGTAATCCTTGGTCATCACTTTTCTAAACCACCTTCCTTAGAAATTTTTTTATTCAATCTCAAGATAAAATAAGTATTCAAAGACCTTATCACATCATCTATCCTCCCATTCTAAACTAGGGGAAACATCTAGTTTATCTAACCATATCCAAATCCTCATCCATAATCATCATCATTCATCCTATCCACATCCAAGTATATCCTAAGTCCATAATCACATCATGATCATCCTAGTCTTGCTCATCACTCATCCCATCACTAGAAAATACATTGTGACATGACATGTATATACTTGTGTGTGCTACTTGTTTATTTAGTCTTGTTTATATGTCTTTTATTATGTAAAAAATTGATTGTCTTTGTATTTTGAGTCAATTTTTCACCATATATTTTTTTTATTGGGTAATGAAATAATATTTAATGAGGATACCAAATATATAATAATTCTTATAGGTTCCCTCAAGGATGTAGAGTTTACTATTTGCCCATGCACTTTGGCACAATGTCCACTTGGTCATATTTATATCATGGGGCATACTGTCATGTGCTATATTTAATGGATTGTCTATATTTTGATGAGACTTATGAAAATTATTATGTCTTGATCATCTACACCTCATAATCTATCTGATCATCCTCATTCTCATCACTAAACCACTCTTTATAACCCATCCAAATAACATCTAGTCTTTTATCATTGTCTCATCATCTGAGTCATCCTTTAATCAATAATGTCATATTATAATCATTAATCTTATCATCATCATCATCTACATCCATCAACTATAATTTATTATTGAATCTAAACTACATCCAACTGAGGTCTATGTAGACTATGTAGGCAACACTTGGCCATGTTTCAATGTCTAAGGATAGCTCAACCACTATCTCTCTCATCCATCATCATCCTTCAGTCCTACATCAATCAAATATTTCAATCTATAATAATTCAATATATTAATCAATTACTATCATCATCTCCTTAATCTTTTCATCAATCACCCGCACCTATCGATTGGGCTTGACAAAATCATCACATCCATCTTTTTCTTCCATCAATCACTAATTGATTATTGATCCCTTGTGTGTGTCCTTGATAGAAGCATAATCACATTATATCTCATTGACTTGATGAAATTTATTCCTATCTTTTGGTCACTCAATCATATCTTTCGTTTTCTATCATCACCTTTATCATATTGATCAATTTAGCTTTGAGATACACCCATCATTAATCTTATCAAATCATTATCTTATCCTATCCTATATCTCTCCCTTACATGTGTCCTTGATTAGGATACATGTAAAGATTATATATTTTTAATATTATCATCACCATGTTATATTTTATTCCCTTTTGGGATGTGTTGACAACATAACACCCATCATCTCTACTCCCTGTGCATGTGTCCTTACTAGGGGCATCATCATTAATTTATAGCTCAATGGTCAAGTCGACCTCATCTTCTTTATCACCTTTCTTACATATGACATCCCATCCCCTCATCTATCCATCACATCCCACCTATAATTTATTCTTTCAAGTGTCCATCCATCTCATTCTTCCTTGGATGTCCCTCAGGGGGGCATCATATCCCCTAACATCATCTACTAACATTAATCCATGACATGGTTTTTATTTAAAAGGCCATTACTCCCTCTACATTTCTCCACTCACAATACCATTTTAAAGAGGGGAAAATGGATACACCTAAAATCACTCTCTTCATCAATGTCACTAATATTCCTATTAGTCAAAACTAATTTTGCTTAACCTATTTTATTATGCTAATATACCCTCCTCTATCTATTTATCTAATATCTACTTCTATTATCCTACATTCACTAACCTTATTCATCTCATTCCTTCATTAATTATATCATAATCCCTATTGTTATAATCTAATCCTAATTATCCATTATATGGAAATTTTAAATACCCATAACCCCACCTAAACACCTATTAGCCTACTCACTAGGCTTTCATACACCCCTAGTCCCTAATCCTCTATTATCCATAAACTAATAGAGAAGTCTCTAGAATTTTAGAATCTCCTCCAAGTCTCTATAAGTCTCTAAACTAGAGACTTTTAAATAATTTTAAATTCTCTAAAATCTCCCTCCATTATCCTATAAAAATCCATGCTTGGGTAATGGCAAACTAACTAGAATTCCCATAACATGATCATGACAATATAATCCTTCAAAAAACATTCTCATACCCAATCCATGTCAAATTGGCCATTTAATCTCTCATCAATAATCCTTCATCATGCCATCACTATGCCAAAAATTTGAGTCTAATATGCAATCACAAATCCATTAGAACATCCTAGAAGGAGGTGATATGAAGCAAGGAATTTGGTAAGGTCTATATCATTCTATTTTTTTTCATGAATCTTTCCCAATAGTTAGTTTATGTTTTGAAATTTAATTATCTTGTTTAATTTATAGTGCACTCAAAATCCTACTACATTAAGAATGACAATGTATGTCTTACTACTATCATAGAATTTATAGTCATAGAGAAGCTTAATGAAGTCAAGGCAGATATGTTTGTGCTTGAGGAATAGTCAAGGCCTTATCCTAAAGATGAATTAATTTCTAATATGTTTGACCGAAAGGAGAACAATCTTGATGATCTCATACATCAAGAACTTTATGTCAAAGAGGAATGTAAAGTTAAAGTAGTCTTGATGACTCCTAAGATGTTGTTTGAGAAGTGCCATATGAACTTGATAGAATTTGATCATACTAAAATATCTAAGAATATTATTAGAGGGAAAGAAAGAATGTGTTTAAAAGTTCTAAGTAGCAAATTTATAGATAGAATAAGAGCTAAGGATGGTAAGTATTTTTACCATCCACATGAGCAAGTGTTTGTTAACAAGCATACCCCACAAGATAGGTTGCTTTCATGGAGTAGCAAGGATACAAGAGGAAACATATTTGACCTTGGTTGAAGCATGGTGAATTTTTTTCACCTAAAGTATTGAGGTCTTGTAAATATTATGATAGGTGTGACTTTTCTTCTATTGTGTGTGTTCCATAATTGTTCTTGAGAACACATGTGTAGTGTCTTATTTTATGTGTATGTTCTTTTTTTTTTGGTTTGGTGTGGTTTCAAAGGAAATTGAGTGTCAAATTTATGCATTGGTGTCTCCATAATCCTAATGGATAGGATTAGGCTATTGGTCTTTTGTATAGATAACTTACCACCCCTAAGAAATTACCATGAATGTTGACTATTTTGACCACAAGTCAAAATAGGTCAACCCCCTATAGTTGAAAACTTAGATAGGGATCTAATAGGATATAAATGTGTTCCATGGTCCTAGATAGTGGTCTTGTAATGTGTCTTTAGCCTTGGTCATAGTCATTTTTAGTCCTTAGTTGGTTATATGTCATATAGGGTAATTTATAGAGATTATATGATTTTCCATAGTAGACAAATGTTCCAAAATACCTTTCAATATTCCCCATATCATATTATTATTAGATGTGGTAGTCTTTAACTAAAATTTGTAGGTTTTAACATTGAAGACAAGAAAATAGTTGAAAAGAGGTAGTTCCATGTGGTTTTGGGAAATTGTATGAATTATGCAAGATTTTTGGCACATGTGGAAGGCTTTGTAGTGACCCTTCAAGTAATTTGAACTCATTTCCATTCTTGATCAGACTTGATGATCTCAAAAATGGCATGAAACTATTTTATTATTCCATCACTCTCTTTGGCATGTGAAAATAGTCAACCAATATTGGTTTAGTACATACAATAGGAGGTGAGTTAGAGAGAATGATCTTAAAGGATAAAATTAATCCTTGTCTAATATAAATTCATGGTAGGATTCAAAATATTTGTTGATTATGCTTTAGGAGTCATTACTTAGAAGTCTTGTTGCCATTTCTTGCTTACTCATCCCCATTACCTTTAGGTTTCCTATCTATTTGAGTTGGTACATATAAATCAAGTGTTTCACATGATTATTAGGAGCATGAACATTTATTACCAAATGACTCTCAACTTTGTTTACACTATGGAAGTCAAAATATAAGCATAAACTATATCATTTTTCTAGGAGGACACTATTGGAGTTTGTAGACTAATTTTCATCTATTACAGAGTCATCCTTCCTATAGTTGCTTCAATACAAAAGTGGTATGTGTTTCCACTCTCAAATTTCATGGTGGTTAACATTTCTTTTAATTTTTTGGGTCTCAATCTTGTTTTATATGGAGTGAAGAAACTAATATATGTACATAAAGTTTGTTTCCCTTGTAGCAGTCACTTATAGTCAGGTAAAAAAGAGTTTTATTCAATCATGGTGGTGATATGAGTATTTTTCAAGGTGTTTATTACCTTCTCAAACTATTATAAATTATGATTGGACCATTTAATGGTTTGAAGGGTAGTTGAGAGAACCCAACTTGGCACACTACCTTATATACTGCAATGACACCTATAATAAGTTCATATAGAGGTCTAAAGAACATTGAAATGAAGGTATTGAAGCCTTTTTAAAACCTCATTGAAGGCTAAGAGCATTAAGAGTTCCATTTTGATACTTTTGAAGTCATGATATTGCAAACAAACCCCAAATCATGTTCATAGTTAATAAAGTTACTTTAGAGACACTTTACCTTAAAATTTTCAAAATGAAGATTTTGTCTCACTTTTGACCCTTCCACATTAAAGTGCCTTAAGGTTTGTAAAATTTTGAATTCTTACATCATGTATCCCAAACACATGAAAATAAATTAATATGATAAATTAGTTAATTGTCCATGAGGATGTTATGTAGATAGGTTTTCCATCTCAATCATTCTCTCACAATAGAATGTCAGTATACTCTATAGTATTTTGAATTCAAATGGCCTTATAACACAATGAGACCTAATGGAAGTATAACCTAAAATCAAAGTGACTTGGTTTGGATTATAAGTGACCTAATAAACTTTAAAGTATCATATTCCATGGACTATGAAGTTTCTTTTTATGAAAACCACGTTCAGTAGCCTTTTCTTTCATAAATGGATAACTTACAACCTAACTATAGGCATACATAGAATTAGTGGTAAGAGACTAAAGATTGAGAACCCTAAAAGCATGGATGTGTACTTAAGGTGAGAGTGATCCAATGATGTAAAAATTATATTAGGATTTGAAATATGAGGATTCAAAGGTTGAAATTCACTTACAAGGGTCTTTGTGGTCTAAGGATGGCCACTTACAATTTACTACAATAAAGAGACCAACTCAGACTAGTATCAACAGAGAGACAATGAGCATAGACACTAATACATGATATGAATGAGATTAAAAAAATTATGAAATGAGTTAAAATAATTCAATGATATCTTAGTGTATGCTATACAATTTTTAGCATAAAAGACACCTACATGCATATCCTTTTCTTAAGTGAATAATATAGTTACATAGTCTGCCAATTAGGCTTAGGCAAGTAGTGAGAGGTACAAGTTGGGGGCTAGGAAAGGTTTTAGGATGAATTTATTATGATAAAACCACTCTAAAAATGGTAATACCAAATTAACGTGATCCTCATAGCAAGGAAACAAGGTAGAGACTAAGTTCAAGCATACAACCTACAGTCAATACACAAACCCTGCACACAGTCAATGCTACACAGTCTAGTTTGAGTTTTTTTGAAGATTTTAAAGACCTATTGGTGTGATCCAAATTTTAGAACTAGTATATGAGGTCCTCAATACATAATTAATCCCTCCATGAATTCAAAATGGTTGATTAAATAGGGGAGATGCCATCTGTTCTATCTCAGATAGAGGGCACTCTCAAGCAATCTAAAC
The DNA here is from genome assembly GCA_037957365.1 of Torreya grandis. Taxonomy (NCBI): domain Eukaryota; kingdom Viridiplantae; phylum Streptophyta; class Pinopsida; order Cupressales; family Taxaceae; genus Torreya; species Torreya grandis. Next base: position 2,907,073 of record JARHVA010001355.1, read on the forward strand.
TTTAGGTTATGTAAGTGGATGGTAATAAGATGTGTTATGGAGTCTTAATTACAATTAATGATGATGTAAATAGTTTTAATAAACATGAACCAACATGTAAAATACCTCACAATCACAACAAACCATTTAGAACTGGTTATGAGTAATAAAGCATAGTTAGGCCTATTAGGCCTAAACTAAGCCTAAAGGCTCTATAGGGGTCTGAGTTCACTCCCAAGGAAATATTAGAATTATAATGTATTTGATAAAATTTTATATAAGGAATGAGATTTTTTTGATATATTTATCTACATAGGAGATCACTCATATTGGTCATTTTGACCCAATTCCATCATAGGGTATGCAAAATGTACTTAAGGAGCTCAATAGGCCATATTTAGATGTTCATAATTATATGGATTGGTTGAATGGATACCTAAGGATTTGGGGAAATTTGAGGAGGGTCCTGAGATAAAACTTATTGGAAATTTTTAGGAGGTTGGATGTTAAGATTATATGAATAAACCTTAAGAGTTCAGATCCCCTAAAACCCTCAAAAACCATTGCTTGAGATTCAATTGGAAATAAATGAGTAAAAATGAATTAAAAAGGGATATCTTGGTCTGAAAATGGTTTTTAACATATATATTACTTTCCCATTCTCTTCCCTACATATTTGGTTTATACCCTACTTGTATGAATAGGGTGAAAAATAGGGTTATTTTCAAGGATTTGAGTGTTTTGTATGTACAAAGTAGTTTTGATGGATGAGGACCATTTGGAGAGGTAAATTTGGACCTATTATAACTCTCCATATCCATTTATCACTTCAAAAAATCACACAAACATCTATGCTAAGTCATTCACTTTAGGAAATCTATGGTAGATAATGAAAATAGAGAGTGACTTCTAAGTGAAGATATGATAAGTTTAATTGGGGGTCCTTTTAAGTTATGATTCATGGATTTAAAGGAAATGGGACTATTAATAGGTGTCATATCACCTATTTCATGTATTTTATTGAGAAAATGAAGATCATTTAGGTGAAAAATGTGAAGATATACCTATAAGGCTAGTGATGGTGACTGTAGATGCTTAGAAAAAGTGTCTAGAAGAATACTAGTTGTTAGGAAAGAATATGATGATTTTTTAAGATTATTTATAATCCCACCTTAAAATTTCACATGTTTCAACTCTCCTTATTCTAGTTTATAGTATTCAAAATATGCCTCATGATGAAGGCAATTTTAGGAAGGTAGCTGAAGAGACCCTACACCAATTTTGGAGAGTTTCATGCTTTAGAGGGACATTTGTCCAATAATACCTTACATAAATATATTATACACTTCAATAATATATAATTTAATTGGTTTTCATTCCTTTACATGTGTCATTATGACCCTTTATCTCCACTTCTCTTTCCTCTCACACACTCTATAAATAATAACTATTTTGGATTTTGTATTCAAATTCCACACTTGGTATGGCAAAGCCTTACTAGTTTGATATTTTAATTTGCATTTTAAATAGATATGCAATCTGGTTTTGAGTTCATAAACTATCTTTTCAAAGTGTGTGAAGAGATGTATAGTGAATAGCCAAGTGATGGATGTTGATCCTTGATTTCTCTCAATCCTTCCATGTTTGATGTAATTTGTTCCACTCTATCAGGTCACATGAAGTGTTTTCAAGTGTGTGGGTCAATTTTAAAGTTTAAAATTAGAATTATTGTCTAAAATTAATCTATGGTTCACTTTCCTTGAGTATTTTTCATGCATATCACATCCATGTTTGAAATACTAATGTTAGAGTATTCTAGGACTTTGAAGCTAGTGTTTAAGTCATGTCTCTTAGTGCAAGAGTATGATATCATAATGGACATATTTATAGTATATCACCCACTTAAATTAACTTACTTTTATTTCTACTTCTAACCCTTTTCATCTAATCAATCAATTATTGTAGGTGATAATCACTTAAGGATCAATATAGGGAACTAGCCCTTAAACCTAGAGGTCTACCTCTTCTATAGGAAACCCATAGACCTAGAAGTATTCCAATGTTCCCAAAATATTAGAGTAGTATTGAAAAACCTCATATATGGTAAAATATTTGGTGACAATAATTACCAAAACTAACTCCTTCCCATTCCATGCCTAAGTGGGCACATAATACTCTACAAGCAACAAGCTATTTGGTTAGTGTTCCATCTAATACTCATCACACTTGCTCATATACCTCTAGTATTTCTATTTTATGTCAAGCCATTACATGTGATCCAATGGTGTTTTAAAAGGCAATAGGTCAACTTGAGTATGATGATACCATGCATGAGTAATATTATTATTTGATTAAGAATAACACATGGGAATTTGACCCTCTTCTTAAGGGAAGAAAACTTGTAAAATGTAAATGGGTCTATAAGAACAAATTTTCTATAGATAAATCAATTTATAAGTAAAAATCTCAACTAGAAGTGAAGGATTTTTTTTAGGTTGAAGGGGTTGATTAATCTAAAACCTTTACCCCTATAGCTAATATGGATTTAGTTAGGCTTGTACTCTCATTTGATGTTTCACATTGATGGTTGATTCATCAGATGGATGTGAAGAGTGAATTCTTTTATATTAATCTACAGAAGCATATACACACACACACACACACAGATATGGAAAAACCTTAGGGTTTTTTTCAAGACTCATATTTGGTTTTTAGTCTACATCATTCTCTTTATGGCCTCAAATAAGCTCCTAGAGCTTGGTATGAGAAGATCGATAATTTTTTGTTGATTAATGGTTTATATCATTGTGAGTAAAATCATAATATATACATCATGAAACATAATGAGGATATATTGGTTTTTGTTTAATATATTCATGACCTCATCTTCACTACTAGTTTTGACTGCTTGATTTAGGACATCAAGGACAAGTTGGTAGGTAAGTTTGATATGATAGATTTGGGACTTCTACATCATTTTCTTAGCCTACATGTTCATCAATATTCTAAGTTTATCTATATTAGGTAGGAAAATTGTGCTTCAAATATTCTTCATTAGTTTGGCATGGATGATTTAAATCTTACCCCCAATCCATATTAGTTAGGTGTTTTTTGTTTTCTACTTGTATGACTCTTCTCATTGATTAGAATTTATATCGATAAATTGTAGGTAATATTTTATACTTGGCACACTCATCTCGATATTATTTTCACTGTGAACTTTGTCTCTCATTTTTCATATGAACCTCATGAGATTCATTGGCAAGCAACAAAACAATTTTTTGATACATTTAGGGCACAACACACTTTGGTATATAATACACACCACATAACTTCCCACAACTTATGGTTTATATTGATTCAAATTGGGTTGGTGATGTTGATACTTGTAAGTCTACTTGTGTATTTGTATACAAACTTGGTTTTGGTCTAGTTACATGGGTTGGAAAAATTAATCAACTATTGTTTTTCCTTTACTGAGGTTGAATATGAAGATGTTAAATCCAATCAAGAGATACTTGGGTTTGACAATTGGTTAGAGAGTTTAGATTCACATAACAAAGTCCTAATATTATTTGGTGTGACAACTTAAGTGTGATGTATATTTCACATAATCATATTGAACATTGGTGAGCCAAAAATATTAAGATTCACATGCACTTTATTCAATAAATTATTGAGGATGGATTCATTTACATGGAGTTCATGCCTACTATGGACCAGGTTACTGACATATTTCCCAAACCCTTTGCATCACATTATTACATTTAGCTATGATAATTTATTGGGGTGAATGAAGTTATACTTGAAGGAATTCTTCATGAATTCCTTCATTCATTATTTTCCTTTTTGTTTGTACATGGTACCTTACCAAGCTCAGTAGCTAGGACCCATATTTTTTGTGTTTTATCTCCCTAATAATTACTTAATGAAGGGTGTTGGAGTGTTCACTTTAGTGTCCACTAAGTTATTTTAAGATTTGTTTATGGGTTTAATTATGTTCACGTGTTTAGTTATTAATATTTTGATTACTCCTTATTAGGTGTATGCATATGGGTTACACATTTCCCTATGAGTTGTCTAAACCCATTCACTTTCCTATATATTTGGCAATCTTGTAGTGCATATGTAAGAGTGTGAAGAAGAGAGAATCAAGGATTGTAATAAGATATTTGGAGTAATATTTATTTTTATTTTTCCTTTTATCTTGAGTGTTTTTCTCTTAGAATAGAATCTTGCTTGATGTGGGTCTGGTGTTCTAGATATATCCTTCAAATATGTGTATCCTCCTTGCTCATAACGTAGATACATATATTCTCACTAGAATCATTATCAATAATAATAATGTGTATAAGATGATTATCAATAGGTGATATAATATAAAATGAGTTAATATTTGAGTCATCATCTATAATTTTACTATTATCAAACCTAATAAAAGGCATCTGAACCATAGGAGGTACCTCAAATTTAAGTGTGCCAATATTTATATCTAATGGGTGTCTATAATATGGTGGTGAAAGATGTTCATGATATGCCATTTTCACTTTCTAGCCTTCCTTGGAATGATATTGTAATGGATTGTTAAATATATTTTGGTTTTGATGATCACCATGTTGTGACCCTAAATCCTTTGGCAAATCATCAAATGTGATATTTTCACTATTAATGAGGTCTTGTATCTTGTGCTTCCACTTGTAACATGTGTTCATATAATTCCCAACACATTTGTGATAGTCACAATAAACTTTTACATAATATCCTTTTGGTATAGGTTGACTTGTATCAACCTCTATGGGAGGAGAGAGAGATATGAGATGACACTCCTTAAGCTTCTTAAGGAGCAAAACTAGAGACTTAGGTAATCATGTAAATTATCTCTTAGGTGCATTGGATAATATGATTAGATTAGGTTGTTGTAACACTGTACAAACCATTGTTGTTGATTCCTTTTTAACCTTTGTATCAATGCTTGAATACTTGATTATGTAAGGGAAAATAATGATCACTAATATGTTAGAGTGGTATATCCTTATTTTTGAAGGAAATATTATGATTTATCCATTTGATAATGTTGAGCACATAAGACACATATGGTGGATCTACATTACTTAGCAAGGGTACCATACCTAATAATTTTAAAATAATGTATTCGTATCAGGAATACATGTGTAATAAATATAAAAGTGAAAATTTATTAGTAATGTCATTAGAGTGGTTTATAATATTATATGCTTATGATACTTATTTCATATACTCCCTTTTGATTCCTTTATTATGAACACTGACTTCTATAAATAAAGATAGATCTTGATCAAGGGTATCCTTTAAGGGTAATATTTGTGATCAAAAGTAATGAGATTTGCATTAATTTTGAGATCTTGTGTAATATTTAAAAAAGAAATCAGATTTATGTCACTTAGTGCTTTGGTTTCAGGCAAGGCTTCATATAATATATCCTTATATAAATTTAAATTCTTAAAAATCTCAAGGATTGAGATCTTATCATGTCTATTGATGAACCATAGGTGAATAATGGGAGTGAGATGGTAGTTTTAACTTGAATAAGATATAGGGGAGAAAATTCTAGAAGCACACATGTAGGTGCTTATTAAAGCTAGATAAGGGTTGAATAATATTACAATAATAGTTGTAAATATATATTATTATTTTTATCTTGTGTTTAAATACTCTATTTTTACCAATTTTTGGAGTCCATTTGACTATATCATTGATTAATTTAACAATGTATGAGAAATAACAAGAAATGACTACCATCATATAGTGTGTAATGAAGTAAATTTTAGATGTATCCATATTGAACATGATTGATTCCTTTGTAATTAATGCAAATCTAGTTTTAATATTTTAAAAATTTAGAAAAGAGAAAACTTTAAATGTTAAAACCCTATGGAAAACTAAGGTTGAAAAATAAGACACAAAGGTTAGGTTCACCAAATCTTTAACCCTTTTTTATGTTTTAGTTATGGGGAAAATAGATTAATAAAACAAATGGATAAGTTATTCTAAAAGAAGGATAATTAAATAATTTAGATTCATAATATTTTGATATAATGATAAATTATGAAATTATGCTAAATATAGAAAATATAATGCCAAATAATAATTTGAATGTAGAAACATTAATAATAAACAATACTTAGCTTATTTATTGATGTGTAGGAAGATCTAATAGATGTAGGTATAAGAGAAGATAGAATGATGTTATGCAATGATTTATCAAATTTTGAATATTTTCTTTCTATCATCCTGGAAAATACCATAAATATTTATGTCTTAAATATGAGCTTTTATCCTATATAACACACATAAGTTTTATATATTAATCTTTTACTCAAAACCCTAGGTACTCCAACTTGGGCATGTCACCTTGTAAAATAGGGCTTATGGGCTCAAGTGAAGTCAAGTTGACCTAAAATAACCTTACAACAATTATTTCTACCTACATATCCATATAATTTGAATAGGACCTCAAATTAATGTAGTTATCCCCTTATGTGGGTTTCTATGTGAATAATTAGCAATATGCTATATGTGAGTGTATGTAGTGATTTAATTTGTATCTTGACAAATACTGCTCATGGACTACTCTTTGAATGCTTCATACTTGTAAGCAGACTAATCCTATTAATTATTTAGAAATATAAAATAATAGGGTAGTATAACTCAATTATGTAAATGAGTAAGTGTGATCTTGATAGGTATTATCTTGGTAATTACAAGATGATAACATATGACATTTTGTTTTGCATTAATGCCACAACTTTTGAAATGATATCATGGGAGGGTTGAAAGATTACCCTAGGACAACTCATCCATATTGAAATATCTTCAAATTTGACTATTTTTAAGGCTCAAACATTAACATAAGATCTAGGTTACTAGTCTTGATGCTAATGTCATAGTCTAGACAATAGTGCCTGGGAGGATAGAAAGATTTCAAAGATATATAAATCCTAGAGTAGGATATAATATAGGTTTTATGTAGACTATGTTCTATAGATGATTTAGATAATAAAAATATTAAGGTCATACTTTAGGATAATTATTTAGGCACAATAAGATGGCAAACATGAGCATTTTAATAGCGGGATTATCATAGACTGAATGGTTAAGCCATGAGTGATATTTGTCAAGTATACAAGACTAGTTTATCCTATATAATCTGATTTTAATATCTACATAAAGATATTTTATCGATTATCTTGAGCTTATTTTTTAAACTTTTATTTTTAGTAATTTCTCTTGCTATAACTTTTATAACCTTTGTTATTCTACTTTTTATTTTTGGATTCATTCTTAATTTGTTCTTTTAATAACTGTTATTTTTCCAATTGTTCCCTTTTTAACCTTTGACGTTTAAACTATTATTTTTGTAATATTTCTCTTTCATCTTGTTTCTTTTGTAATCTTTCTTTTTATATTTTTGATTTTTGAATTTTTTCTTTCTCTAATTTTTCCTTTTAAAGCTTTTATTACTCTAAATTTGTCAATTGTTTTTTTTTAATAGTTATTTAGAAGGCACAATCATATTATGAGTAGGTTTCTTGATTGATTTATTTGTTAGAGGATCACCACTATCAATGATACTTTGTATTTTTTTCTTAAAAAACTAACAATTATATATATGATACCTATGTATTCTATGATATGCATAATATAATTTTGATCTCCTTATAGGATGCATAGGAGGTAATGTGATCAATTTGTTTTAAAAAAATCTCTTAGAATATCACTTTAACTCTTATTAGCTTTTTGTACACTTTTTGAATGATTAGTTGTAGATGTATGCTAAATTTGAACCCATGGTTGAGATGATATCTTGTGAGGTACAAAGTAGCTATATGAAAATGTAGATACATGATTAACACTATCATGATCTATGCTCATTATATATGTGATATTATTTTTCAATGATGTGATCCTTGAACTTAAGTATATATTTTGATTTTACAACTCTTCTATAAAATTTATCATAATGACTATTTAACATTGAATGGTGTTTTATGAAATTTGGTATTAAGAGAGTTTAAATCTTAATTGGAAAAACTACCATGTAAAATAAGAATGGCTAAAATATAAAATAAGTCATGAAAATTGATTTGAAACTTACTATATTTAAAAATATGCTAAAAATGAAAAGTATAAAAAAGGAACAACTTAACTAGAAATTAGACAATGCAAGACTGTGGCTATGACTGTGTGATTGATCGGGAGACTAAGTAAGATCACTATGAATCAATAACATGGATTCACATCTTTTTGTAACAAGACCACACTATTAAAATAAGGCCAACCTAGACTAGTGTTTTTAGGGAGCACTAACATCTGATAGGGTTTTCACCTCTATATAAAAATGGGTTTATGCACCTTCACCTTTGGATCTTATATGCATGATTAAATCTATGTGATTCGCTATAGAAGTTGTTATATGCCTTCATCTTCACCTAGAACCCTAGATCAATAAAACATGAGGAAGAAACAAATCAAAAATGGGAAAAAATTGTTAGTGGCTCAAGTTATGCTTGACATCAACACACCCTTTATTGAGTAATACCTACATATCAATACTCTGAAGAGGGATCAAACTTCATGTAGTTATATAATTCTATGATGGTGTGTGTGAAATAATGGTGTAATGCTAGATAATATTACAATATTGGTATAATTAAGTGATTCAACAATGGATTATGACATTGGAGGTGTATGAAAACTTAGCTTATGGATACTAGGGTCATGTGCACTCATAATTGGGAAGAATAAATGCTTTCATCTCAATGTGTATTTAGATATTATGGTGTTTCTCAATCATATGAGCCTCTCATGAATAATGATTAGGAAATGTATCTTTATAGTGATATTTTTGTAAAAAATGTGGGATGATGCATCAGGTGAATTTTAATTTAAGTAAATATTCATTATTTGATGGGAGTATATAGTTGCCAGATTCAAACACTACCAATGAATGAGATAATCTTAAAGGAGTGGCCTTATCTTAGGAGTATAGATAATTAAACTAGAAGTGTGGATGAGTCTAATAGTGATTTTAGGCTATTTATAGTGGTGAATAGGGATATTAATAATCAAAATTTACTTAAAAGTTGAGGGTCATCTGCATATAAGTAAAGGAAGGGTTGTTAAAGATCATGGATTTTAGCATGAGCTAAGTGTTTACATATAATGGCCACAAATGCATTGTTTTAGAAATAAATATTAATTTATGTGTTTAAATTTCCTCCCATTTTATTATAGTAATGTAAAAAATTGAAATTACTAGAGTAAAAATAAAATAGCTATACCTGAACTTACATATTAAGAACAATCTTGAATGTAGGTCAAAAAACTGAACTATGCTTCATGCAAACCTGCAATGAAAGTTGTATAAATCAATCCTTATGATAAAATATGAAATTAAAAGATAATAAATGTATATATAAAATAATAATAAATGAGTAAACCTATTTGGGTACATGAACCATTGTGTTTTTTTGTTAAAAACTTAATGACTGTAGAGAGTACAACTCTTGGAGATATTTTTGTTGAAACACTTGGATCGAACTATACATACATTAAGTCTTATTGGAATGAGAGTGTGAATAATAAATAAAAGTTTGATTTATTCCATCATTAAATAATTTATTTATTGGAATCCATGTATGAATTTCAATACATTGTTCTAGTACAAAAACTAGTGAAAAAGGGGTGAATCAACCATTACAGATGGAATAAGATTTTATTTCTAAATCAAAACTGGTGAAAAATAAAATTATTTGAGTATGATGTATACACCATATATAATTACATGTATTTACATTACTTATACAAGAATTTGTGCAAAATTGAGTGAGGAGGTGATCATGTGTTGTACACATGCCCCTAATATGATATCTAGTTATATATAGATTCTAGAACTGAATAATATCAAGTGAATTTTAGATTTATAACCAATGTGATAACTTATAAAAAATGATGTTTATTATTCCCCCAATATGATAAAAATATGATATAAATATAATAATATTAAACCTATTTCTAATAAATACTAGAAATGATCTATAAACTGAGTAAAATTTTGAAAAATTTGGAACATATTATTTTTTAATTTTGGGATGAAAGCACATTGTTAAGAACACAATCCACCTATGTTTTTGTTTTAATGAAATTATATTAAATAAAACTGATTTATGATTAAAATATGTGTATTATCTATGATCAATTGTGTAAAATTTGTATTTTCTTCTCTGTGCAGTGAACTATTTCAACATAGTCCCTAAGATAAGACACTGTGTATACCCCCTATTTTGAGGTGAGTTGTTAATTATGCATAATAAATTAACTCAAAATAAATAAAATTATACATAATATTAAAATATGGATTAGTAATGATAACATAAGAGATTAGGGCATCATCATAGATAAACTAAACAATACATTAATGCAAGATGCATGTAAAACCAATCATAAATAGTGTTATGTTAAGATAGATGTTAGTAATGAGAAACACAATTAACATTGATCATTTATTGAGGAGTTTATACTAATATAGATCAACTTGGGGAAGATCCATGATATTTATCATGACATCAAAAAAATGAGTAAAATAAGCAAACAAGAGTCATAAACATGATACACACACACAAAGAGAACACATAAAAACACACAAAACATGCAAGAAGGCCAAGGGTACACATATAAGGGGCATGTTCAAATGTCATCACATGCATATAATCACAAAATAAATTTTAGATCCACAATCAAGGACATGTTCAAATGTCCATAATCCAAACAAGTTGAATACACACAAAACATGAAGCAGGAAAACAAACATGAAAAACATGCATGAATAAGTGAATTAGATCAACATAAGCAACTTGTAACATCATGATAGATAGTAATGTAGGTATCCAATAATATTTCATTGTGAAACTAGGTGACCAATGACAATATATTTTGGGAAATGAATTGTACAAAAGTAGGAACAATAGGGATAGTTAAAGAATGACAAAACATGTGTAAAAGAATGTCCCCAATGAACTTGATAAGATGTAAATAAGTTGTAGAATTCTCGTGACTATTTTTAATATAAAAAATTATATCTTGTGTTCATTGGGATAAGTCTAATGGAATCAAACAAGAGCGTAATGTAGTATTATTTGGGCTAGAGTGGTTTTGTTTGCATAAAATTTCTAGGTCTTAGATAGTATCACCCCCTATAACTACATCTGGAAGTGACTACCTATATGCTCTAAAAATCACTCAAGTACACTTGAGAATAATATTTTATATAAAATAGGATATATAAAATTATTATATATACTACAAAAAACATTAATTGATGTAAATGAAATTCACATAGCATGCATAGGTCTAAGTTTAAGAGTTTCTAGATTTTGTTTTTGTATTTTTAGAATAATATTATGATAAGAAAAGAAGTTATTTACAAGGAATGATGTTACTATAGGGAAATGATATTATCAATGGGTACACCTTTGTGTAGGTTCTATATCATATTTATTGTAACTTTCTATTACATTACCATATTCATCTTGCATATTAGTTATGCCATTCTAATCATATTATGCATAATCAATATCATCATAATAGGAGAGAACCCACTTCTTGGAGTGTGCTTGAGATGGTGATATGTCATTTTGACCATTTTTTATTTTTTTCTATTAATAAATAGATTCCCCATACTATGGTATTGATTACTATGATATGTCTTGTGCAATATATATTGTATCATTTACCTTGATTATTATTCCATTACTTGTGTTTGTTTGTATACTAGACAAATATATGTTTTCTTATTGATTCTCTTTCTCTTAAAAAGTTCCATATTTTGAAATGAAAATAATATTTCCTTCATGATCAAATGAAATGTAACATTTATTTTTATCAGTCATTGCTCCTATTTTTTTTAACCATGATCCTCCAAGCACAACATTATATGCACATATAAGAGAAATAACATTGAAATTAAGATGAAACTCTTTTGAAAAAAAAATGTACTATTAATTCAATTGATCATAGGCATGATGTTGATGTTGTAGCTTGATCTATGTGTTAATGATTATAACCAAGAGATACCATGAATGATATAGAACAAAAAAATCTTTCCTGATTGTCTATAACCTTGACATCAAAAAAATGCTTTTCATATATGTAAATATTGATAGTGAAAGGTTATTAATAAAGGTTTGGATTGTCATTTCTTCCTTTGGATCCATACTTGTAACAATATATTTTGTAGGAATTGATTGTTTTAATTGAGAATTTCAAACATTTTATCGCTCTAAATTATCCTTTGGTATCCATACTTGTACTTTTTATTATTTTTACACTTGTGTTTTAGATGCAATCATAGTGTGAATGGGTTTCTTGGTTGATGTATCTATTATAGGATCACCACTATCAATTATGCTCTATATTTTGTTCTTCAAAGCTAAACATCTATTTGTATAATGCCCATGTATTCTATGATATGAAAAATAATATTTTGATCTTCTTAAAGGATGTATAAGAGCTAGTTTGATCAACTTATTATGAAACACTTCTCTTAAAATCTAACTTTAGACTTATTATCCTTTTTCATACTTTTTGAAGCATTAGTTGTAAATGTATTATGTTTTAGCTTCCAAATTTTATTTTACAATTATCAGAGATTTTTTCTAATAATGCCATAAATAAAAAGGGGGTTATTTTTCTATCAAAAGATATTAAATTTTAAGTAGGGCATTTTTTTATCAAAATAAATTAAATTTATAATGCAGGATCTAATGATTTATCATTTATTATTTATTAAAAGTGGAGCTCTTTATCTTCACATGTTAAGAATATTATACTCCATTCCTTATACCCCTTCTTCGACAATGGACACCCAAGTATTTGAGCCCATCAACAACTCCAACTACCATTTATGAAAACCCAAAATGTAGTATCTCATCATGTTGAAAGGATTATAGAGAACCTTTAATGATATTGTTCTTGTATTCACATCTGAGAAGGATCAATACATATATGCTTACAAATAGGATGAGGCTTGTGGTATTATTGGCCTTAATGTTTTAGACAACCTCTAGTTCCACATTGTAGATATTAAAAATACTAAAGAGGTATGGGATAAATTTCAAAATTTATGTGGCAAAGTAAAAGAGTTTGAGATGTTTCGGTTATATTCATAATTGAGTGTTTTTTCACCCTCAAACTTTACCTTTATTTATGAATTCTAACAAATTTCAAGTTCTTTAGATTAGAATTAAAGTTTTATGATAAATAAAATAGTGACAAGGAGTATATTTTTTTAATTATGTCAAAATTGAAAGGCCCATATAGTGTCTTTGATTTTGTCTTTTATATCATGATGGATAATTTAGGTGATGAGTTTAAATGGCCTTCCTTTGAGGTTTTTTATAAAAGACTTAATAGATAAAAAACTAAGTTGTTGTCCTTGGATGTTCTTCTAACTCCTAGTCATTCAATATTTGTTTATTCTTCTAAAGGTAAACATGCATGTAATCCCTAGCCAAAGCTAAAGATAGTGCCTTAAAACAAACCTCAAAAATTTAACTCCCAATATCCTAAACCTTCTAAGTCTCCTAAGCCTAAATAATAGTTTAGACAAAGAAGATACATGATGCACGTGGATTTTATGGCACGTGGATTTTATGGCAGGTAAAATCATTCTAAAACTATATGTTTTAAAAATATGAAAGTTTTTGAAGCTGCAATCAAAAAACATAAAATTTATATTCATACTTAGTGTTATATAATGTTTGGGAAAGGGGGAAACACTTTTTTCTAGGGCTACATCCACCTCACATGATGATTCAATATTGGATTTATGGGCTTCACACCATGTCACTCATTCTTGGGATCTTCTTACTTCTCTTTTTTGCTTATAGTACTTGATAAATTATTATGGAAAACTCATTGCAAGTTAAAATTTAGGGCATTAGAATAATTGACATGAAGAATGGTTGTATTAATAATGTATTTCATGTACCCAAAATATCTTCTAATATTATTTGTGTATCAAATTTGAAATTTTAGTATCAAAAAAACTATGGAGTTTACTCCAAACAATGTTATAATAAGAAAATGCAATGATCCTAATGAGATAGTAGCTATATGATAATATGAGTAGTAGATCATGTTTATATAACCTATACCTTTGATAAATTTGAGTATACTTATAATTATTTTTCATATCTTGTAGTTCATGGTCATTTAATGAGAAAATTATGGCATGGGAGGCTAGGAAACTTGATTTATAGATATATGCAACAAACAAGAGATAAAAAATCTTGTAAATGGCCTTATAAAGGTCTCTTGTATTGATGAAGTGTGTCCTATATGTCTAGCTAGAAAAAAAAATCAATATCCATTTCCATTAGGTAAGGACACACATGCATATGCACCTTTAGAATTAGTTCATAGTGGTTTAATGTATTTTTCAAATACCTCCTTGTCAGGGGTTAAGTATGCACTCACATTTTTTGATGACTACATTATATGAACTCGAGTTTATTTTCTCAAGTTGAAAAGTGAATTTTTAAAGACCTTTAAGGCTTTCAAAGCATTTTTGGAAAAAAATCATCTCTTCGTCTTAATAAGATACACACTAGCAATGGGGGGTATATGATAGTAATGCCTTTTTAGATTATATATTGAGCATGGCATACAACATCAATACACTATACCATACAATCCAAAACATAATGGCACAATTGATTGGAAGAATAAAACTCTAAAAGAGATGGAAAATTGTATGCTTCATTTTAAAAATTTGGGACCACAATATTGGCTTTAGGAAGTTAATTGTGTTAATTATATCCAAAACTACATGCCACACAAGGTTGTATGGAATATGACACATAAGGAAGCTTGGTCAAACATCAAGCATGATATTTTAGAATTTCTTATTTTCAAAAGTATGGCATGGGCATTTTTTCCTAATGATAAGCATAAATATTTGGAGAAGAAGAGACAACCACTCATTTTTGTTGGTGATTAGGAAAAATCAATGATTGTAGAATAAACGTTGATTATGTTCCTACATTGTAAACACTCCAAAGTTCACAAGTAATATAATTCAACCCTGTATAACACAATTTCAGCTTCAAAATTTCATAACTATGCATAAGTGTGTTCATTCATTGTAATTTTATATTTCTATTTGTACTTTTCTAGTTTCATTTATTTCTTTTGTCTAGTTTACTAATTTTTAGCACATAGGTTAAGATATAAATTTTGTTCTTAGAAAATTTTACATTAGATCTAGTTGATTCTAATTGTTTTAGTTAATTATGTAATGGCAATTAATCTTAGTCATCTTTTAGGTAACACAAGTGTATAGCTTGTATATGAATGTTATTTTCCATTTATTATGAGTGATTATTGATAGATTTGTAAAATTAGGTATGGAGAGATTTGTCTACTATAACACTCTCATGGTTATGACATCCTAAATATCTATTATCAACTTGAAAATGTATATCTTAAACTTTAACATCCTTGCTATATCTAATACCTTTTTTTAATTTATGAGAATTTGGAATAATAGGTTATGTGATACCTTTCTCATGTTTACCTAAGCCTTCGTTGTCTCATATTTTTTTCAAATTTCAACCCAAATCCATAATTTTATAAAACAATATGAACCATACTAAGAATTTTTCATAGCTTATTAGCATTACAAAGGTTATTTAACATAGTCCCATTACCATTATCATATTTTGATGAATTATTAATAATTAAATTTGATTAATTAGGTCTTCTATAGTCTTGTGGGTAATATAGAGTTATCCAATGTCAAATGTACTCATATCATCTCTATATTTCCTAAGGCCAATTGATATAGTGTTGGAATAACTTGTGTAGGTGTCAAGATTATGGCTAAGTTTTATTCAAATCTAGCATAATTATATCATTAGGTGCTATCAATTTTAAAGACTAAATGTTACATCATTTGAAAACAATGTATATATAATTCACCCATTTATGAATTTAAAACATCTATGCAACATGGATGGGATAACTCCCATGTCATGAATTAATAGTTTAAAAATTAAAATTATAGAGCTCACATAATTATATATTACTTGACACTTGGTAGATACAATTTTAGATCCAAGAGATTTGTTTAAATTAATAGCTCTAAAAGCCTTTCTTTTTTGATTATCAAAGCCATTAATGATCATATCTGAGTTTGTGAGGGATTGTCTTCCAATTTAAAGTATAATAAGAAATGACTCACTAAAAATGTTTAATACTAAACCATTATCCACAAGGACTATTTTTATTCTTAGGTTATTTATTATGACTTAAATGTGCAAGGCCAAAATATATTTTAAAGATAACTCATTGTATTTAAAGGTAATAATATTCTCACTATTTACCAAAGATCTATCAATAGAATTAAAATGATAAGGTTGAGTATAACTATGATAACATAGTTTAATCTAATGCCATGTAAATCATGTCTTTGTAAACAATGGATATTCTAAGCATTTATAGAATTTTTATCTTTGTGTGGGTGTTTTTTAATTGGTCTACAATATCATAATTTTTGATATCATTTTGGTTAATCCCACCTTATGTTTTTGAAGGAATACAAGGTACTATTGTATTATATTATATATCCTTCCATGTAATTACATCATCCACTTGATAGTAAGTCATCATACAATGAGAAACACAAAAATTGTCTCTATAAATCATTAAGGCAAGTTTACTAATTACAATGGTATAAACTCAAAACATTTTCATCACATAATACCCTAACATGTTTAAAAACACATACCATTATTATATTATATATCATTGGAAATATGCATTTACATTTTGATAAACATATTGATAACAACAACAACATCATACATAATAACACATATAAACTAATAATCAACCATGTAAAAAATATTAGTAAGGAACATGCCATAAGTGAATCACATTTATCCATAAGATATGTTAAGGTACATGATGATATAAAAAATTTATAATGTAAATAACTAAGTTGAATAATATATGAAACTAAACCATAATAAGTAACCAAAAAGAGGGAAAATAGGGATAATGAAATCCAACATGGTATAACACAACCATAAGAAAAAACAACAATGTGGATAGAGACAATATGAAATGTTCCTATTTTCTAGTTAAACACTTATAAAATTTAATATAATTAAATATTTAAAAATAGTATAACACAATCCATTATAAGTAAAAACAAGATATTTCACTAGATACTCAAATAATTACACATTTTAAATTATAATTATTCTACATCAAATCAAGTTTAAAATACATATCTTTTGTAAGTTTTTTGGAAGCTCTTCAATTACCTCTCATTTGAAGACATGAGACATACCCTTGTCTATTAATATGAGTCTTTGTCTCTCCACACTTAAAAACCATTACAAATATTTAACCTTGACCATGATACTCAAGAGTGTACTCTATAGCCCATGTTGGGACACACTATATGTGGCCCCATCTCAATTTCTCTCCTATTGCACTCCCATGTATTCTACATTCTTCCTCATGAAATTATTTAATTTTTTTGTATTCATAAATCAATAAAAAACACACACACACACACACACACACACACACACACACACACACACACACACACACACACACACACACACACACACACGTAGACTCCTCTCATCCATCGAAGGATTATCCCTTATTTATTTTATTCAGGATGTGGTTATAAATAACACACCCTTCACATTATTTTATTTATTTTATTTTAAACATAATAATATTTTAATAATATAATACACCTATCATTAGGTATTTTCAAACCTTATTAAATTATTACACTTCTTTTAATCATAATTGTGTACACATTTAGGTATTTTTATCTAACATTATTCATCTTATTTACTTTTGAACCACTTTTTCACATAACTCTATGTGACTTTCATTAATATTTTTACTTTACCACTTATAATAATTTATGGGGATTTAGTCACGTAACATTCTCCCCCATAACAATAACTTGGGGATCATCTTTTAAATGTGTATATTAACTATAATTCTAAATTTTCAAAAAAATCATAGTAATAATATGTCAATTTTAAAGGAACTCGTCCTTATCTTCCAACCTTTATTTTACATGTTTCTAAACACATAATAATTCAATTTTATCATAGTAATTTAATTCTTTAAATGGTAAAAATCAAATTTATTTTGTATCCTATGTGATTTTTATATTCCAAGTGACAACTACAAAGATTATTAAAATGATGTCCTCTGCTTAATTTTTTCTAAACTAAATTGGTTATTTTCGTTAGTAAATATTTAAGACTTTTTTATTACTACCAAATAAGTAATGCCTATAATTGAATCCAAATAAATTTCCAAAATATTATTTTATATAATTTTCCATAAAATGGTTTATTTTTACATTCACTCTATTTAGCATCTTCTTTATACCTTTAAATAAAATTGATATAATTATGACCACATATGGATTCAAAAGGTGGCATATAGATGTAGCATTAAAAATATGTCTAATAACTTTTTCAAAACAAATTCGATGAAGGTATCCATTCATGATGTTCATTTTTAATAGTTAAGGTAGTTAAAGGTATAACACTTTTTAAATGGTTTTTAACAACTAACAAAACAAAAAAAAATGAAACAAACCCATCAAACTTTTATTCGCATGATCATTGTTAGGTTCAAGTTAAATATCTCTATCAATTTGTCATATAACCTATGTTTCACTAAGTTTTTCAATTATAAAAAATTGTTTTTATTGAAATATGTATTCTCTCCCCCTGTAAAACCCTAAATGCCCCCATTTAACATATATGATCAAAACACTAATGACACATAAATCATTGTATGCAATTTTATTATTATACGTCTCTAATATTAACAAGATGGGCATCCCCAACTATCATGTGATGTACACAAATATTAAATTTCTTCTTAAAAATAACTCTTTTTTTAATCTTCTATATGATTGGATATAATATCATGTTTATTTTCTCATTATATATATATATATATATATATATATATATATATATATATATATATATATATATATATATCACTAACTCATATAGATGAAATTACTCAAATAAGCAAAAGGTTTGAAAAAATCATCTTCCAGCACATGTATAGAGAGGGAAATACACTTGTTGATTCATTTGATATTAGAGGGCTAGAAACAAAGGAATTCAAAGTTTGTCATAAAAGGGAGGTTCATCCCAATCATATAAATGATATTCTCAGCAAAGATAAAAGTATAGGTCAGATTTTAGATAAACATTGACACATAAGAATAGGCATTAAAGTGTGTGTTTTCATTATGATGAGTTATTATGACATTCATAATCATATCCATAAATGGTATTATTTTGGTCGGCATTACATTGTCAACCAATGTTGTCATCATGTGAAGGCTATTTATAAGAGTGAATTCATTAAGTTTGAAAGTATTTCAAGTGATGGTTTTGGAAAGGCTAAGAATTAGTATTCAATCATAGGATGAGATTTGAACCACATAGAACTAATGAATGTGGATCACATAATAAGTAAGCCATAGGTATGAAAACTTTTGCATATAGTGGGGTTAAAAAATTTCATATATTGTATATGTGGATATGACACTTATCTATCCCAATAATTTGTAAAAAATTGGGTAGATCAAGTGGTCAAAATCAAGAATATCTCTATATAAATTATACAAGAGTTGATTTCAAAGGTTACTAGGCTTCAATTTAAATAAAACAAATACATCAAATTGAATACGAATCTCAAGCAGGAAAAGGATAAATATCTTATAGGGTATGAAAATATTATGGTTTTCCAAGGAGGATTCAAAAGAGATGACTTTATTGTTCCATTTAATGATGTGGCAAAACAAATAATCAGGTATGTTACTTTCTGGATGGTAGATATAAAGTGGTGCATTATTAGCATCTCCCTTTCCTAAATTATATGAGGCATAATATTCTTGTGAGTATTCTATTTTATATATTGCATTCCATAGAACATTCAATTAAAGAAGTCTAAATGGGTAAGAAATCAGAGCCATTACACTATGCAGTAATTTTCCTCATATATAAGTTTTTCCAAGCTCAAAACCTTGCTATGTAGTATTTTATTGTTAAAAATAAAAATTTCAAGGTTAATGTCTCAGCCTCTGTACCTCCTAAATGGATGCTAAGAAGTAGTCTCAAACCTAAAACAAATAAGAATGAAGATAATGGTAGGGTAGAAAATAAGAAATATGGTTCTTTCAATGAATAGATGCTACAAGATTTAGTTACAACAATTGATCTTGAAGAGATGGATAAAGATAGTGGCATCAAAAAGAATACTCAAAATGAGTTGGACCAACTTAATGTTGAGGAACATAATACATAAATTAATACTCACTTATCTATAAATAAGGAAGGTATAAATATGAATTCTATAGGTAACAAAGGGAAGGATGACCATGTTGAAGTACAAGTAGGGGATCTTCATTCTCACATTCAGGTAGACATTGATTTGAATTCTTTTAAGGATATTGCTAAAAATCAAAATAAACTAGATATTCTAGAGGATGAGGCAAAACTTCATGAGGCCTTTCTTCACTAGTTTATGAAGGACTATTTAAGATTAAAACATGAGGTTAATAACTTCAATAAAAAAGATGGGTTGTATTGCACTAGGGAGAGGGAAGTGGAAATGGATTCTTAGATTGATATTATGACTGACACAAGTAATAGGATGGATCAAGAGAATAGAGAATTAAAAGATAAACTTAATATTCTAGTCAGACTTAATAAATAAATAGTGAATAATTTAATTTATATCATGAAAGGTTTATCTATGTTTTTTTAACAATGATAACACAAGTGAGAATGACCCTTGGCCCAAGAAAAGGCTTAAAGGAGTGGCTACTACATCTAAAAAGGAAAAAATGGTAGGTAGGTAGGAGAATAACTTCCAAATCATGACACAAGAATGGACTAAAACTTACAAGGAATGGAAGAAAAGTTATAGTTAAATTTATTTATTTTGTAATGTAACCTATGTATCAGCTAATTTTGTGTTGTGTACTTGTGTCAGTCTAGTGAACTTGTATGTTCTTCGTATGTTTGTTAATATTTTGATCTATGTTACTGGCCACTAAGGTGGTACTTTTATATGGGTATGGTCCCTATAAAACCTAATTTTACCTATAATAAAAACATCATATTTGACAAACCATGTGATTTATATTCCATCAAATTTCCCTTAGTTTTTAACACAATTATTACCAATTTAAATAAGTTCTATTTCAATATTTAATTCATAATTATACCATTTGTATTTACCTATTGTACACTATAGTTAAGTACCTCCCTATTATATCTCTACTCAAAGATTTCAATTTTTTTATTTGATATGGTGAAATCTAGGTTTTATAGGGATCTTGGAACCACCAAAGTGTCATACAAAAAGTTCAAATAGGTCAATTAAATGTTGAAAAACCAAAACAACAAAAAACTATAATACTAAACTAAGAGATATAAAAACATGGAACTAGAAATAAAATTAGGAGGAAAGTCCCTCTAATGGGTCTTCAATATCTTCAAGATTCTTCATCAAGATGTTCTATTTTACCTTAGAAACTTTTGCTTGAGTGCGGTTCCCAGAACCTTCAGCAACTTCGCTAGGGAAGATCAAATATCTCAAAATTATTATTGCACAAAATAATAATAATATTTATTTATAATTCATCAATTAAAAATTAAATCAAATTTTCATCTACCTCTTTACAATAGAAAACTTAAATCTATTATCTTACATGTCAAAATGTTATAAATTCGATAATGTTTAGTTTTTATTATATGGTTATTTGTGAATATGGTAATTCCACCTATAACTAATCCCTGCATGGGTTTATTTTTAAAATAGGTGTTAATAAATATACTATATAAATTCAAATTTGGCCAAAGGAGCATTTTCTTTAATTAAATACTTAAATTATCATAATGGTAAAATGGTACACATGCTTTTATATAAAACACATTGATTTCATAAACATGAAAGTCTAAAATCTTGTAATGAGTGGTTGGAGGGAGAGAACCATGTCTTTCCTTGTTTTAGTGTTTTACATATTTTACATAGAGAATTACACTATAAACAAAGGCTAGTTGAAGAGGGGTAAATTTTAGAAATCCCATCACCATAGTTTTAGGATTATTTTAATGGCTTTCCACATCATCGTTTGTAAATAAGATATGTTATATAATAAATATAAGAGATATTATTTGATCACAGAGTTGAGAAAAAATAATTTGTGTTATGTATAGTTATCTAGTGTCAATATTTTGTAGTAACATTATTAGTGGCATCATCATTTTGAATTCTAAAATGACAAGTGTAGACATCCAATTTCTAACACCATTTGTGTTTAAATTGTCAATCTTACTCGAATTGTAGTCAAATGCACATTTTAGTTCAAAATCCATAAAATGTGTTAAATGGTTAGAGATTGTCATTTACAAGTGTTGATTTAGGCTAATGTATCCCTAAATGGGGAAATACAATTTATGAAGCAACTAACTTTGATCAATTCATTTCAAGTCAAAATGATGATTTAACCTTTTTGTGCTCTGGATCACTCTTTTCTTCTAATTCATTTATACATGTCACATACCTTTGTTATTTTGTGTTGGCAACATAATAAATAGGAATAAAGTTCCAATGCATATAACATCACCTTCTAATTATTCTCGAGTTAAATCACAACTCAATAATATGACTTTTTGACCATTTTGATTAATTGAGGGCCAATTTCCAAATAATTGCACAAATGTTGATTAACCTTGTTTAAGGCTAATTAATCCAAATCAAGAGATTAAGTTGATTTTCCATGAGAGTTGTTAAATATTTATTTTTAAAAATTGATTTCTATTAACTACATCATTAGGTGACATCATTTCTTCGGAAGATATCCCTAGGCCATAAATACCACAAATATCAGGATTATGGATCTCCCATGCCTCATAATGACCCTCCATGCCTCTTCACTACCTTTTTTTCCAAATTCATGATGAGGATAATTATGTATTTAATTCCAAATATTTAATTAATCCTCAAACACACATCTTCATCTCATGATGGACGATTTAGGTTGATTCTAGTTATTCTAAAAAATCTATAAATAGAGAGGTCATGAACATCATTTTCAAGCTTGATTTATGCAAAGTTATTATGATGAATTGTCTCCATAATATTTCATATTTGATCATTGATTTTTTAAGGAGTTCTTGATACATTAGAGGAGTTGGCCACCATTGTTGTTGAAGATAAGAGCTCTTGATCAAGGGAAAACATGATTTTGAGCCTCATTGGTATGGTAAATCCATTTGAGAAGGTAATATGGTGTTTATTTATTTCATATGTTTCTTTCTATCCTGTTTAATTCCCAAATGAATAGATAGGCTTAATTCAGTTTATTCTTATGCATTCTTCCTTTGATTTATTGGACTAATGTTTGACTAATCATGTTATGTAATCTTCTCTACATTTAGGCATGTCTGATGGGACCGTAACCCACAAATTTACTCACAAAAACTCTACAAGTAACCTACTAACTATTGTCATGTAGGCTCTTGGAGTATGGAAGCAAAGAAAGCAAAAATTTAAGCAAAAAAGTCCATTTTTATAAACCATGATTTTATTCTCAAGATAGCCCAATTTAACTATGGTTCAACCTCATTCAACTCTAGTTTAACCTAACTCAACTCTAGCTCACCTCAACTGACCTCTGGTTTGGTCCAACTTAGCTCTGGTTTATCTTTAATCAGCTCTAGCTAAACCAAACTTGGCTTTGGCTCACCCTGACTTAGATATGGCTCAGCCTGACTTGGCTTTGGCTCACCCTAAATTAGCTCTAGTTTGGCCCAACTCAGCTCTAGTTTTGCTTGACTTGGCTCTAGCTTAGGCCAACTTAGCTCTAGCTCACCTTGACTCATCTCAAGTTTAGCCTAACTTGGCTTTGGATTAGCCCAATTCACCTTTGGCTCACCTTGACTCAACTCTAGTTTGACCTAACTTAGTTCTAGTTCAACCTAATTTGGCTCTAGCTCAGCCCAACTTAGCTTTAATTTGGCTTGACTTGGCTCTAGCTTGTCCTAAATCACCTGTCAACTTGACTCATATGTTTAACCTAACTCACATGTAAACCCAACTTGACTATCAACTTGAGACCTAAATTCTTAATGTCATTTTCTCAAACTCTTAAGTGCTTCAAAGAAGGCCCTTGTAATTGTGTTTTTGTAGGTTAAGGGGGTAGTTTGGAAGTTGGTTTGAATGATTTTAACTAACCAAACACACTTTCATTTGGATTTAAAATGAACATGCTTGATTTCATACATTTGAATTAGTGCTTAAAATTAACCTAAGATCTAGCTAAGTCTTAGATACATTTCATTTAGTGCTTAAAACACATCATAACTCTTGCAACATTTTAAATTTGGTGTTTTTATCATGAATCTAGGCTAAATCTTTAATCCTCAATTTGGAATTAAAATGAACTTAGGTATTTATTGCTTCATGTGGAATTTTTTTGTGCAATCTTTTACCATTTTAGCAATTAAGACCAAGGGGTCAAAAGAACACCTCTCAATCTTTCAAATTGGTGCTTAAAAATGAACTCATCTTTCCAATTTTTTACATTCAATAGTTGTGTGAACTAGTTTTTGTTTGGCAAAGAGAGGGATGTCACATGTATGCTCTTCCACTTTTCCCCTTTAGGGAACCCTTGGACTCAAAAATTCCCATCCTTATTTCAAAAATCTTAGTCTGAGATTTAGAAAGAATGTCATCTAAATCACTCCCCAAAAACTCGCAATAGTTTGGGTGATCTTCAAAATGATCCTAAAGTATTTTTATTATGTATTTTATTTCATTTCGTATTATCTTGCGAGGGGGACTTCATTACCTCCCACAAATTCTTTAGGGAATATTTGACTAGGGTTTTCACCTCCCATCATTGACTTCAACCATTCCCACTAGGATCAGAGGTTTGAATGGTTAAACCACCTTCTAGTGATGGAGTCTTACATGGGACGAATCTATACTTTGGACATCACACTATACTAAGAAAATAATAGGCTATAGTGGTTGTAAAAAGGGTAAGACCTTTTTGCAACAAACCAAATGCTGTAGACACCCAATTACGTTCTTTTTTTGCATCATGATGTGAAAGTCATTATGCAATTGATTCTCCTAGAAACAATTGAAAACCAATTAGTTTTAGTCAATCCCACATTACCATACCCTTGCTAGGATTTGGATGATTATACTTAGTGTATTTTGGTCATTTATCTTACTTGGTGTTTTTGAGACTAAAACTTGTTTGTTTGTTTGTTTATAAACCATATCCAAATCAATTTATTTATAAGCCACTCTTTTGTTTAAAGAGGCGTTATGTTGTCTATTTTACACCACACTTGTGCCTTGAATTTTTTTCCAAACATGTATATGTGTGTGTCATTTGGACCTCATTTATGTGCTATCATGTTGTCTATTTTTGTCTAGTTTATTTGGTCCAATCTTAGTCTTCAACAATGTGTTTTCAATTAAACTTGTCAATTTTGGATCTAAACATTGATTGATTTCTTTTTAAGCCTCAATTCATGGGGTTAGTACATAGATATTTTTCTTTTGGGTTACATAACTTTGATTAAATGGATACCCAATTTTGAACACTATTGATTATTTATTTGTTTAAGCACCTATCTTCATCATTGTTTGTGCCTTTATTTGATATAACACAACCTTTTTCCAAAAGCCTTTGACATTTAGATATTTGATGTTAGGTTGTTTTTTGCCAAAACTTGGTGCAAACCATTTTGAAGATGCATTTTCACCCTTTTGACCAAGGTTGAACCTTTTTATCTTTTTGAATATCACTTTTCAGAGTTTGTAGAACTCTAAGCCTTTTATTTTCATAGATTTCTTCATTAAATGTGGATATGCCTAGTTACACTTATGGTGGAGTCATGGATAATCCAAATTATTATAGAATGGACACACAAAATGACTTTTATGACTTTAGTCAAGACCCCTATGGTGAAAATATGGTTTGTGAGACAAATTTCTATCCACCTCACAAAAATCAATCATGGGAACACAATCAAGATCCAACTTATGATCCAACTCGAGACTGGAATAAATGGGTTTATCAGGAAGAATTGGATACTTTGGCTTGTAAGAGTAATAAGACTAAACAACATGCCAAGATAACCATATTATGACCTCCTCCTTTGATTTGCATAAGCAACCAAACTAAGAAACATTTAGTCGTTACCATTTTAGGACCTACTCCTTTGTTTTGCACAAGCAACCAAACTAAGAAACATCTAATTATTACCATTTTAGGACCTCCTCATTTAGTTCACATGAGGTATAAAACTAAGAAACATCCAATCATTACCATTTTAGGACCTCATCTTTTGATTTGCATAAACAACCAAACTAAGAAGCATCCAATTATTACCATTCTTGGCCCATCACTAGTTTTTGATGAACTAATTATGTTTGATCCCTTATTCAATAGTCTAATTTTAGGAGAGTCTATTATTGAACCATAAACCATTACTCTTGCTAAACCAAATGTTCTTAAATTTAGAAATTTTGTGCTGATCTTTGATCCAAAATGAGAACCATTACCTCTTTAAGAGCCATCTTATGAGGATCAAAATGTGTTCAGAATTGATTTTTTACAACCAATTGTCAATGAAAACCAAAATGTTATTGTTGAAACACCTATTTATGATGATTCAACCTATGATAAGTTACCTATTCATATTTTACCTATTTTTAAGGAGCCTCATCTCCTTGAAAAGCTAGTATCTGTAGAGTTGTCTCTTGATATTTTCCCACTCATTGAGGAGTCTCACTTTGATAGACATTATTTTGCTGAGACACCCCTCAAGCAATTCCCTCTCTTTGATGGGCTTATCTTAAATGATCCAATCTATGTTGAACCCTTCTTAGATGAATTAATTTTTATTGAGCCCATTATGCCATCATAGGCCATTATTTGTCAAACATTCAATAGAACATTATCAAAACAACCATATCAGATAAATAATCAAAATTAAAGTTAGGTTCTATTTTTGAATTATCATTTGTAAAATTAGATTCAGAGTCCCTTGATTTAGAATCAAATTTAGAAATAGATTATAGTCATAGTTGTTACAACATTGGTTATAATTACCTTGTAGATCAATTTGAATATATTTGTGATCCTTCTATGGTTTTTGAGGATTATTACTTCAACATCGACATAAGTTATAGTATTTTCTACAAGGATTGTGTTTCCTTTCATCATCCCACCATTATTTCCACCCAACATAGCCATTATATTGAAATTTCGCCTCCCACAAATGTCAATTGGGACTGATAGAATCACACTTTGTTAAACTGCATCCATGGTGAAATATCATTTACAGAATGTCAATGGGGTCAAGACCAAATTCATGTAGAAGAAAAATATCCTAATGAGACCTTTTCAGAGGTGCTAGGGGATGATCAAAGTTGAAACTCAACATCTTTTAGTGAAACTTTTTTGAAGGCACTAGAAGATAATCAAAGTCAAATGTTATCATCTCTTCATGAAACCTTCTCAGAGAAACTATGGGATGATCAGAGCAAATTTATTGGTGAAAACCTCATCGAGGTACAAATAGATAAGCACAAAAGTTATTCACTATTTATTGAAGATATTATTTAGGATTAAATCAAAATAGATTCTAATCTATAAAATAATCAGATGGTAGATACTCTCAAAATCAAGCAATAGAATAATCTAGTGGTCCTATCGAGAACATCTTCAGAGGTATTCAGTCCTGCCACAACCAAAATTATGTAAAATATAACAACATCAATATTACATGTGACTAAATGTGTTGATCTTCATTTATTTCCCATTTATTATCATTCCATTATCACCCACCTATTTAATACCCATTTATATCATTTATCACTAGCAACACTTTCCTTTATAGAGTTTATGAAGTTATCTTGTCTTGATGTTTAAAGGAAATAGAATCAATGACTAATGAAGATCACAAACACATTATTGAGATCCATATCAATAGTAAGTTCTTGATAGATTAGCTTTTTTGAAAGGGAATTGGATAACAACTTTTATAACTAATCGTCTATGTTGTCTCACATATTGACTAGGACATGCATCTCCCTGTTAGCAAGAGAAATAAAACCATTTTTCACTTTTCCAATTACTATTTTCCATTAGCATGCCTCATCTCTTGGGGGCGACCCCATAAACCCTTTTTGGTCATTATTATACCATTATAATCCATGAACCATGCCATTTAAACTACATTAACTTGAGGTCCTTTGGGACTATGTAGGTAGCACTCAAGATCTATTGAGGCCATCTTGGTCACCTTCTCCATGCTCTCACCATTTTATGAGTAATTGTTAAGTTTGAATGATCTCATCATTTTGTGAGAAACCTAAACCTACACTCTCACCATTTTGTGAATAATTTAAGCTAATCATTGCTTGGGGGTAACTTTGTTGCCACTATAGTCAATTGTCTTTTGATCATTTTCTTATACCATTTTTATTATACCCTTTCTTTACTATTGACCAAATCCTATTCTTTGTCATCCTATCTCATCCCATTTTGATCTTGGTTCCTTTAGTTTGTCCTATAGTTTCTACAGGGGGATTCCAATATGGTTTCAATATTTTTTTAAATTTTGTGTTGAATGACAGTCTATCGAAGTAGTATGGCATTTGATCTAACAAGTTATCTTTCATCTATCATCTTATTTGGTATCACTAATTATAACTGCCTATGGGCAAATTAGTATTGTTTTGGTACCCTTGATTATAACCACCTTTAGGAAAATTAGTATTATGACATTATTTCCTAATTATAACCACCTATGGGAAAATTAGATATAATGCCTTTTTATCATGCATTGCCACATCATCTGGTCATTACTATTATCATTTGTCTTATCATTTACCTTTATTTATGAACTTGTTGTGACCTAGTTAGTTTTTCATCACCTTTTGTGTGGGCATAATTACTATTACTTGGGATTATTTTGGGGTTATATAGGCTATGAGAATTCATGTCAAGGTCAACTCAGTCCCTCTTATGATACGCTCTCACTGTATTATGAGCATTTTAAGTTAATGCGCTCTCACCATTTTATGAGTTAGAATATTCTATATATCTTAATCCTCAATCAAGTTGAGATACTTTAAAAAAAGACATTTGAAAAACATTTAAGAAACTCAAAAACATTTTACGTGTGTTTATTTGATTTGTTGTTTGTCATGCTAGTCTTTTGTTTTCCTGTTTGGTCTTAATTATTTATTTTATTTTCCAAATACATCTTGATCATCCACGTAGATCTTGATTATTTGTATCTTCATCCCATGTTATTAAGATGTCTTTTTTTTTTTCTTTGTCTTTATTTTTTATTTAAATGTAAATAGCTGTAACTCTAGTTTTGGTCATTGTTTTACCATTATCCTTAGTTATAGATATTCACATATGAATTGGCTTAGTGAAATTAGAATATTATGTCATTATAATTTATTTATACTTATGATGCCTAATTTATTTTGTTATAGAAATCACTTTATGCTCAGGTCTCAAAGTGTTAAATGTCAACATCAGCTTTGATGAACAATTCTCAAGAATACTTTACATAATCTAGGCTCATGATATGAAATTAGGCATCTAGATATCATGCATTTTAACACCTTTACTCTATTCTTAGATGTGCATCTCTTTGTATACATTGTGAGTCTAATCAATTATTGGTTAGTTTTCATCATTCCTGATTCCATTCTCTCCTAAACTTGGGTGAATGACATTGGCCTAAAGTTTATATTGGAACATGAATCCATGGAACTATGTAAGTAATGCTCAATTTCTATTAAGTTTAGCTCAACTATCTTTCATTATTATTTTCATCTCTCTCATCACTTTATGCATTCTCATATGTTTGGTTTCTTGTGGCTTTCCAAGCCATTCTACCATCACATGTACATTTATGCCTGCTCGCTTTAACCTATCTTTTGGGTTATATCCTTGAGCTAGTTTTATTACCAATTGCCCATGTTGGGGAATAACCTCTTAAAAATGTAAGAATAAAATCAGATCTACAGGGGCAAACCATTATTTATTCTTTATCAATGATCAAAATTAGCCCTACTAAGGCATACCTATTTTATCATAATCAAATTTTCTCTACTGGGAAACCTCTTAGTATCTTCTCTTTGGAGACACCATTCTAGTGATGCTTCCCTTCCTGAAGTAGAGCATTCTCTATTTTACTCTAATTCCAAGATCTTCACACTCCTGCCCATGATGGCAATATTTAGTATGCAATTTTTCTCAAGATTGATCAATGTTGTAAGAAGGTAGCTTGTACTCTCAAATTGGGTATGTTTACAGTGTGTCTTTGACATTAATGGATTGTATATTTCCCATTCCCCCATCTATTGAGGCCTATTATACCCTTAATTATATTTTGATCATTTATGGTAATCATGTGTGCAAGTATTAGCTCATCTGGATGTGATCTATTCCATAGGTTAATCTCTCACTTTATCTCTTTTTTCGAGAGTCCATCCTTATCTTTCATCCTAGTATGTCCTCTCAAGGGGACATCATGGGTTTATTCCAATTTCTTCTTGACAACTCTTTCCTTTGAAAATATGTTGCTTCACTTGAATGTCTTGCTACACCTTCTCACATAGGGGAAAAATGTAGACATACAATTTCTAACACCATTTGTATTGAAATTGTCAATCTTACTCAAATGCGCATTTTAGGTCAAAATCAAAAAAACATGATAAGAGGTTAGAGATTGTCATTTACAAGTGCTGATTTAGGCTAATGTATCCCTACATGAGGTAATGAAATTTATGAAACAACTAAATTTATCAATTCATTTCAAGTCAAAATGATGATTTTGCCTTTTTGTGCTCTAGATCACTCTTTTTTTCTAATTCATTGGTACACGTCATGTACCTTTATTATTTTATATTAACAACATAATAAATAGGAATATGGTTCCAATACATCTAACATCACCTTCTAATTTTTCTTGAGTCAAATTATGACTCTGTAATATGACTTTCTAACCATTTTGATTAATTGAGGGTCGATTTCCAAATAATTGCATAAATGTTGATTAGCCTTGTTTAAGGATAATTAATCCAAATCAAGAGTTTAAGTGGATTTCACATGAGAGTTGTTGAATATTTAAATTTCTATTAAATACATCATTAGGTCACATCATTTCATTGTAAGACATCCCTAAGGCCATAAATGCCACAAATATCAGGATTATGGGTCTCCCATGCCTCATAATGACCCTCTATGCCTCTTTAATGCCCCTTTTTCCAAATTAATGATGAGTATAATTATAGATTTAATTAAAAATATTGAATTAATCCTCAACCGCACATCTTCATCTCACGATGGATGGTTCTTGATTCTCATCATTCTCAAAAATCTATAAATAGAGAGGCCATGAACATCATTTTCAAGCTTAATTTATGCAAAGTTATTATGTTGAATTATCTCCATAATCTTTCATATTTGATCATTGATTTTGTACAGAGTTCTTGAGACATTGGAGGATTTATCCACCATTTTTTTTTAAGACAAGAGATCTTGATGAAGGGATAACATGCTTTTGAGCCTCATTGGTATGGTGAATCCATTTTGGAGGGTAGTATGGTGTTACTTTATTTCATATGTTTCTCATTATCCTTTGAAATTCCCACATGAATAGATAGGATTAATTCAGTTTGTTCTCATGCATTCTTATTTTGATTTATTGGACTAATGTTTGACTAAACATGTTGCGTAATCCTCTCTATAACAAGTGCATGATTAATAAAGTGAAGTCTCAACTATCTACATTGTTCGACATGAAATATATCAATGCTACAAGATTAATTTTAAGAATAGAAATCAAATTAGATCATGTGAATAAGAATATATAACTAGATTAGAGGAATTATGTTGAATTATTATTTGAAAAGTTAGGATGTAGGAATGTAAGCATGTGAAAACATAGTTTTAATTATTGAATCGTTATCAACTATGTAATGTCCTAAGAGATAGGAAGATTTGGAGGACATGAGTTAAGTTTTGTATGCCATGGTATTTACAAGATTGACATTATGAAAGAAATGGGAATAATAAATGGATTCATGTCTAATCTAGGCAAGTAAAATTGAGTGGTGGTGAAGAGGATTGTTTGATATTTGCACAAAACATCTAACTATGTGATTTGTTATCAGGGCATGCTTAGAGAAGACAAGGATCTAAATCTATAGGGATTTGTGGACTTTGATTAGGCTAGAGATATTGATTGTCATATGTATACTAGTGCATACATGTTTAACTTATTTAGTGGATCTATAAGTTGGTTGAGAAAATGATAGGTTAGTGTTGTGATATCTACCACTGAAGTTGAATATATCAAAAATACTCACACTATAAAGGAAGTAGTGTGGATTTTAAGGTTGTGTTCTATAGTTGGGTTCAAACAAAAGGATGTAAAGTTAAATTTTGATAGTAAAATAATAATATATTTGGTAAATAATCCTACGTATCATTATTAGATGAATTAATTTGATGTGTGATATAATTTTTTAAGGGAAATGATAGAAGAGAAAAAGATATATTTGGAAAATGTAGATACAAGGGAAACATTGTAGATTCATTGACCAAGATAGTCACTATCGAGAAGTTTTATTATTGAAATAAGGAGAGCGTATGGCTACTTAAAGCTTTTAAAGGATTAATGCATGATCCATTATGAAAATTAATAAAAATGCTAAATTTTTGAAAAAACTCCCAACTTTGAATGGATCTACCAATGGTAAGTATGTGCAAGATTGGTAATATAGAAGGTGTTTTGTGGAAGCATTAGTTATGTGAGAGATACATAGGTTGATTTTTCAAGCATATATGGTTAATTATACTTTCATGAAGAATACTTATAATAGTTATGTAAGGTTTTCAATGTGTGTAAATAAAGGAAGAGTTGTCTAGGATATTTTGCATAGTTCCATTGCACTGCAAAAAGTTACAAAGTACTACATAGTGGCTAAGTCATAGTACGATTCTATGAGGAGATATGCAACATGCAAAGCAATGAAATATTATTTAAAGGCATTACAAAAAATTGTCTAGCTATAAATTTCAAAATGAATAAGTGATAGTAACTTCTTGGTCTAACTTTGACATAGGCCTATTAAGGAGAATTACACATTGATCACTTGGCTTACTAGTTGGTGAGTGTAAATTCCTCTACTTTATGGATGTTATAGAGTGAAGTGATTGATAAAGGCATGGTTTTATTAGGAAGGATAAGTGTAAAAAATGTTATTAAATTATGAATACACATAGTTAGGTGTGTGCATTGTAATTTATAGTAAAACACTATATGAATGTTACAACACTTTGATATTTGGTTTAACATTGTAAGCCATCCAGTTTATGTTATAATCAAGAAGGTTATTATGCTAGTTTTTTTACTCAAAATGGTTTTCATAGTTTAAAATCATCTATATATGTCTGTGCTTGTCATTATCTTTACATGTGTGAGGTTTGCAAAGAAATGATACCCTATGTACTCATTTTTATCTTTATTTTTACCCCAACACATATGAATGAGTATACTTGGTAATATGAAAACCATGCTTATAGGTAATTTTAACTAAAATCAAAATTTTATTAGATAATATAACTTTCAATCAAGTTATAAAAACTTGAGTCTACTTCTTTCTTAGAGAAGCAGATATATGGTGGTCCTTAATCCATATTTTCTCCATGTTTTTGCCTATATTTCTATCCATATTTGTAAATGTATTTAATTTTGAAAAATATAGATATGGAATATCTATCTATATGTCCCCTTTGAGGGAAGTGATTGGTACCTATATACACAAAATATTTTCAAACTTTTATCACTTAATGATGCTCTTTATCTTGCAGGAACCCATCGAGTCTCAATCTCTTTGAGTGCATGCCTTAAGGGGTACACTGGGAAAGGGGTGGGAAGACCATTGGTGCTTCATAAGTTTGTTGTCCCTTTTACCACTTTTTATTTACACACTTGTCTCCCAAAAACCATTCCCATAAGCTTTTTATTCTCTATTGCACACTCCTCAATCATTTCCTACCTTTTATCCCCCTTTTGATAACCTTAAGCCCCTTTCAAATGTTCACTCTACTAGGATGACTACGTCGACCTTGTACTATTTTGGTTAAAATTCATTTAGGGTCTAGGTAAAATATTGGCTAACCTAACTCGTGACCTAGTGAATTTTTATCCATAATTTTACTAGGTCGATTGGGTCAACCATGTCGAACAATTTTTTTAAAAGGGCTTAGGGTTAAATCCACCCATATATACAAGATAATTTTTCCATTATTTAGAGAAGATAAGAAGAAGTAAGATATGTTTTGCATATAATTATCCATAGTTATACTTGAGAAAAAAGTTTATGGTTTCATACTTTCTTTATAGATATATATCTTATCTTATGGAGAAGTATTTTGGATGTATTGATAAGTTGTGTAGCCTAGAGCTGATTTATTCTTGTCATCCTTACATACCACAACAACCTCTTGTGAATTACCTTGGACAAGGGATAGATTGAGGCTTGATGGGTTCATATTCAAAAGTAAGTATTCCTAACTTTGTTCCTCCTTTGTAAGAGTAGATAGATATGCATTTTTAATTTTCTTCCATGCATTAGGATTTTATAATCATACTTCCCATGACCCTACTTGTCCTTATGATTATACATCAGCTCATATGTAGATTTCCAACCCTGGGCATCATAATTTGAGACATCCACCACCTGATTAGACTTCTCCCATATCATATTCCTACCCCCCCTTACAACCTTAGTTCATATTGGGCCTTTTACACACAAGATAAGTCTTTTTGGAGACCTCTTGGGGCCTCTTAAGAGCATGTTGCCTAAACCATGATAAATTTTGATCAAGGTTATGGCTTATGTGAAGGAAACTTATAGCCCAGGATAAATTTTTCATTCATCAAAGCTATGTCCTAGGTCACAACCTAGGTAAAACGTGTTAAAAATCCCCAAAATGAAGTCAAACAGCCAAAAAATGACTAGTTTTATGTCATTTGGTAGATTTAGGTTGAGATATATGCCTCTTTCTCATTAATTTAATCCTCTCCCTCTTCTCATTACATCCTCTCTTTATTTTTCTTCCCTCTCTTGAATCTCATGCCTTCTTAAATCTCTCTTGATTAATTCTTGGTACTCTTGAGTATGATTGGGGATAGGGAATCCCATATGCTGCTACACTCTTGCTTGGAGACTCCATTGCTACTCTCAATTGTTCCTGCTTCCTTGTGGCTTGATCCAAATCTTCTAAATTTGAAATTACACCTAATTTTTGCACTTGGTTGGATCTCTTACACCATTTCAATTTCTCACTTCATCTCATCCTTTCCTCTTGGATCTTGGTTTGGACTTCAGCTTGCACATAGCTTTGTCTTCCTCCTATATTTTTACATAGCTTTGATTATTGGTTGGTAGATTATATAAACTCCATCTTTGAGCTTGATTTAAGGTTACTTTTTTATGCAAAGTGAAAATCCATTATTTGTGTAGTGTATATGCTAGGGTTTGAATTATTTTAGCGAAATAGTTGTTTTGTATATTGCTTAGAGTAGTTTCCAAACTTTATTGCATTTTTAAATGTTTAAAAAATACTTTAATTACTTGAAATATTCATTTTCTGCATACCATTTATCTGTTTATAACACTTTATCATTGCATAGTAGAGATATACATGCTCAAAACAACCTAAAAAACTTTATTAAACACTCTCTCTTTCTTGCTAAACTAGAATATTGAATTTTTAGAAAATAATAGTATTGTATTGGAAGGATAACTCAAATCTAGAATAGGCATGCTCTTGAAACATTTCTTGGAAATGTATTTTTTATTAAAACATCTTTTAATTAGCCTCAAAGTGCCTTAGCTTCTAAATTTGCATTCCAATTATTATCTCTCTCCATTCAGTATTGTTATTCTCACTTTATTTATGCAATCCATAGTCTAGTCTTAGCTACTTGCCTTACTATGGTTGGACCTGTTACATTAATTGGCACACTTTGTGTGCTTATTAAAGATAGCCCCAACCTTCCTTACAAGTCTATATATATCTTGGTGCAAGATGTTAAACTAGATATCCATTAAAGACCTCATGTAGCCCATAGAACTTGTGAGCCTTCTAGCCTCTTAGTGGTTTGATTTAACACCCTAACAAACATTGGTAGTTCCATTCAAATTATTGGAGCTACATTCTGGCATGCCTAGTGGGACATCACATAAGGTCATATGCTACTTCTATCCCATTTATATCTCTCTTAGCCAACTCCCATCTATTAGTTGTTAGGCCTTGATTTTAGTTGTGTTTCAGCTCTCACCTTATTTATTTTCTCCTGCTTTAGCTTTGTGTCATCCTCCCTAT
The DNA here is from genome assembly GCA_037957365.1 of Torreya grandis. Taxonomy (NCBI): domain Eukaryota; kingdom Viridiplantae; phylum Streptophyta; class Pinopsida; order Cupressales; family Taxaceae; genus Torreya; species Torreya grandis. Next base: position 2,943,626 of record JARHVA010001355.1, read on the forward strand.
TGGTTCTCCATCAGTTTGCATTTTCTATTATCTCTTTTATTTCTCTTAGTTCATTGCATCCATGGATGATCTCCCACCCTTAGGATGCCAATCCCATAAAATTTAGGGTCTTATCCCTGAGCTCACTCATGAGCAAGCTATGGTTACAATGGAATGTCATAGACACCATAGGATCCAAGATCTTCCTTTAACCTAGAATGGTAGTCCACACCCTCTCACATTTGAAAGGGAAGAAGATTGGTAGGACTATAACCAATGGAATTAGTCTCCTTTTCACTAGTCTAAGCTTCATTCACTTAAGGATGTTTCATCTCAGCCTCATGTCATATCCCATTCACCCATTCAAGGTGATAGGGATCCCATGGACCATTTGGGAACTAATGAGATATAGGTGATCATTTAAGATTGTCATAGATGCCTTCAAGTGAATGAAGTACATCTTTCTCCCCCTAGGAGTAGGTGGTGTTCTTCCTCTGGAGACAAAGATCACACCTAGTCTAGTTTGAGTGATTTGACCAGTTCTCATATAAGTCCCTTGCCTCTCTCTCGATAGGAGACTCTATAGTGAGATACCCCTTATGTTCATGTTATAGGTCATAGGTATTCCCACTTAGTGAGTTAACTTCTTCATGAAGAATATTTCCATCCTCCTAGTTCTTCCTTTAGATTTTTTGATGAGCATACTAATTTTGATCATCATTTATGGACTAGAGATCTGTGGGATGGCTATTAGGAGCATCAGTGCCCATAAGTTGACCCTTGTTTAATGGCATGTGATTTACATCATGGGGATTTTTGTCATCATAACCACATCCATGAGTATTCCATTTCTTCCCATCATCCTCATGAGGAATGTCACCCATCTTGTGGTCATTCCCCACCCTTTGGTAGAGATGACTTCCACCACATGTATCCTCCTTATTAGCAGCCACCTTAGCATTACCTTCTTGATGGATATGTTTATGGTGATGTCTATGGGCATAGGAAATATCATTACCATCATGAGCCCCCTCTTAGATCTTGTTGTTAGTCTATTATCAACCATGTTTATGTAGATCTCCTTCAAAATCCTCTAGCCCCTTAGGTGTGTATTATTCCTCTTCCTACTCTTATCCCTAAACTACCTAAGTTTAATGGGACTTAGGAATCCAGTCCCATGGATCATATTATGGTGTTCATGATATAATGTATCGATTAAGAGTAAGATGAAGGCATGATGTTAAAGATCTTTACTTGTTCATTATGAGCTGAATTTCTTGTTTGGTTTTAATATCTGGCTCCATAGTCTCTCTCTAGTTTTCAACTCCTTTTGGATGAATTCCTCCAGTACTTTGATATTTCTAGATCCTTTAACCTTGACATCTAGTCACTCACCTCCATGGCATAGACCAAGGGTGAGTCAAACTTTGATTTTGTGTGTAGATGGCACTCAACTATTCATACATGCAAGATTAGGTTCTCAGATGACCAGCTTTATGATATGTTTACATGAGCATTAAGGTAAGACGTTCACCTTGAGGTCTTAAAGTGTGATCCCACCTTGTATGATGAAGATATTAATGAGTGTCTAAATATAAAATTATTTGAGGTGCATGGAGGCATGCAACCCATACCAACCCTAAAGTCATCCTCGTCACACAATCATAACTGTAATACAATGGAGGCATGAAGAAGGACAAGAAGGACACCCACAAGGTCAATACTTTGAGAAAGAATCTAGTTGAAAAGAAGGCTTTTAAATCAAGAACAACAAAACAAAACATGGTGTTTCCTTATGACCCTACCAAGTTTTGTAACTTCCATTAAACAAGGGGGTATGAAGATAATAATTGTGCCACCTCAAATTTTGGTGTGTAAGCCTCACCTCTATCTCATAGTTATCCTCTTATAGAACCCAACTAAAAGTTGATTGTTTTCAAGGAGCCTCTACCTGACCATAACAATGAGAAAAAAAAAGAAAAATAAGAAATCAAAGGCTGAGGCCCCACATTCCCCTTCTTGATCTTCCACCTCTTCTAACACCTTTTCTAAGCTAACCTAAGAAGGAAAGCCAAGTTTGAGAGTAGTAAGGTTGTTAATACCAACATAGTGTCTACTAGGTATGAATGTTTTATCAACACGTGCTTTGATTGGGAAACTAACCCTATTGGAGAGACTAATGATGCTAGACCCCTAGTTTATCCCATGAGGGCAAGAAATCCTAATTTCAAATTTGACTTTAGGCATAACATTCCTCCCTAGGATAGATATCATCCTTACTCTATCATAGAGGAGTTTTAGGGCCCCTCAATTGGGATATCCATTTGGGACCTTATTTACCTTTGGCCTAATGCAAAGGGTCTCATCTTTAATGATCTTGGTCTCCCTTATGAGGATTTTCTATGTGATGATGTCAAAGTTGTATTCAACCCTAATACACATGAGCACCCTCATTCTCCTATCTTGTCTTTTGACCCAACCTCTTTGCTAGATGATTCAGTTCTTAAAAAGAGGGATCATTTCCATCTCTACATTGAGATTTTGGTTGATGATTACCACATCAAATAGTGCATTATCAATGAAGGAACTACATTAAACATCATGCCCTTACGAGTGTTCACTGAGCTTGAGATTCATTAAAAGAAGCTCTCTAATTCTTGCCATAAATATGTTGGTTTCAATAATGACATAGTTATGTTAGTGGGGAATGTGAATCTTTGAGTCAAGTTTGGCCCCAAGATAGTTAGAATGGATTTATGTGTGTTGGACCTTGATATTTCATACAACATGATTCTTGGCCATCCTTAGACTATATCCATGAAGGTCATTGCATTGGCCACATTTTTCATGGTGAAGTTTGTGCACAAAGGTGAGGTTCACACCTTGGAGGTTGACCTCAATCCTTGGGCATTTCTCGATGTAAAGAAAAAGCCCTTAGGTGAGTATTTGTTTGTCTCCTCATAGGTGCCTATAGATTCTCATACACCCCTATTTCTGAGTTTCATTTCCTCAAAGATGAATTTTTTGATCCGATTGAGTATCAAGCAACATTCACTCCTTTGAAGTCTAGCATGCATTAGCCAATTCCCTCTTCTTATCCATAACACCATCCCAACTCATATCTTTTTAGAGACCTCTTCTAGGATATCTCCCTAGACATTGATCTCTCCCTTGCATCCCACTTTTCCCATCAAATTATTAGCTCTCTGAATGTGTCTCCTACTAAGGTTGTTATAGTCATTAAGTCTAATCTTGAGTGTTATTCCATCCATGGTATAGCACCCAACCTAATAAATGAGAGGATATATTATAGGAATCTCATTCCCATGTATCATATGGGCTATAACCCTCTCACTTGTTTGGTTTTAGAGGTATTGTTCACCAATAATGACTCTACCCATGGAACTCTTATGTTTAGGCCATGACTAGTGAACCTAGGGATATGGATGATTCATATCCCTTTCCCTTCCTTCTCCATCTTTTTTACTCTTCATAAGCTAAGTAGTGGCCTACCTCTAAGGCAGGCCTCTAGTTAGGGTGAGGTGGTAGCCTACCCTCAGGAGTAGGCTTGGGCTTGGGCTTGTGGTGCTTTGGTGAGCCTCAAAAATTACTAGAACATCCTCTCTAAGCCCCTATTTAGTGGATTTTCCCTCTATTGGAATTCATCATCAAACCCTTGTAGGTCTCCTTGGTCATTTGGCTTGTGCACTCCTCTTTGGATGCACCTTGGGATAAAAGTAGAGTCTTTTGCTTCTTTTAGCCGGTTGAACTATTGCTTGATAGTAGCTCACCCTCTACTAACTCCCTCTCTCATTTTCCATAGTGCTTATAGGTGATATGTGTTATTGGTTGTGGTTTATTATTACTTTCTCTATCCTTCCTTATCTGGTCTTCATCTATCACAGGCCTCTTACGACCCCTCCTCACCTCTCATTATGGTCGACATTGAGACACTATTTTAGGGTTGACTCCCGCATAGTGGTGGTGGATCTACTAGATGAGATGTCTTTTTTGGTTCATAAATTTTAATTCCTCTTTACATATACATGAGAGAGCACTATGACCTTGGATCAGTTGTGTGCACCATGGAACAAGAAAATTGTGTTTTGACATGGTCATATTCTCTTCTTATTTCCCCCTTTCCCTTTAGTTTTGGGCCCTTTTTGAGCTTCCCAAGCCTATTTTTGGCCTCTTCTAGTCTATTATATGGATTTATAATAAAGTATGTGGCCCGAGTAGGCTAGACTATAGCCTGGGCCAATAGCTTTCTTTTTTTACCTTTTCGGGCCTCTGCTTGGCTCTATTTTTGCTTTGGGACCCACCAAACCTTCATCTTAAAGGTTTTGGCCCATTTTGGATGCAATGGCAAGGTTTATTTCTCTCTTTGAGGCCTTTTTGGGTTTTTTTTTGGACTATTCTAGTCTCTTGTACTCCTCTGTCCTTTGTCTTGTTGATCCCATGCACTCTTTATCAGATGCACCTTATGGGTCCTTTTTGGGTGTTTTACCCATTTTTACATTTCAAACCATGAAACCTACATCTTAGGGATTTTATCATGTTCTAAGCACATTGGTAGCCTTAATTTTTTAATTCAATGTCTCTTTGGGCCTGATATACCTCTATTTTGGTTCATGGGACCCCTTCTAGGTCCCCATTCACCTTCCAAGTCTGTGTCCCATCTCATGGGCACCTAGGGATAGAAGTTACTTGATTTATTTATTTTAGTTAGTAATTTATCTACTTTTCTATAGTCAATCCATTCTAAATCTGTTTCTTTCTTGTTCATCATGGTCATAGGTATGGTTATTAGCTAGCTATAGTGGTTCAAGATTTGCTCTAGTCTTGTTGACTAGTATTCATCTTCTCCAAACTTCCCCCCACTTTCCCTTTTTACCTCTCACCATAGCCAGTGTTGGTCAATCATTATGATTGTGGATTGATTTAATTATTTGTCTCCCTCATGAAACTCACTTATACTTCTTCAATTTGAAATTACCTTTTTGCAGTCATTAGTCTTGCATCCTTGACCCCTATTATGGTGCACCTCTTAGTGGTGATTCACACTAATGGTGGAAGTTGGGGAAACCCAAGACCAACAAGTATGGCTTGGGTTATCAATTATTAGTGAGGCCATGAAATTTTTATAGTTGGTTTCTTCCTTACCAATGTGATGAATAATGCTACCAAGTATCATGCAATCATTGGTGTTTTGATCAATGCTTATGAGTTAAGCATGTACTATGTGCAATTATTCTCTGACTCAATCTTATCCATGTCTCAAATCACTGATATCTATGCCATCCTTAGCTTTGAGTTTTTACCCCTCTTTAAGGTGGTATGTGATTTTCTCTCTTTCTTTGAAAATATCTAGTTCACCCATATTCTTTACAGGGATAACACTAGGGATGACACCCTAGTGAATGTCATTTTGGATAGTATGATGTGATTTGATGTCACTTATGTCCCTTATTTATAAGATCTAGATCTAGAGTTGGATCTAGAGTCAGAGTTGGATTTTGGATTACATATCATTTGTACTTTCACCTATGGATCACATCATCAACTTTTTTTGACGTTATCTTTATCTAGTAAGTGTAGGTAATGTTTTATTTTATATTTATAATTATTGATTTTGTTTTATTTGGTGTGGCTTTTATGTACTATAAAACACTCCTGATTCATTCAAACACTGACTACTTGTACCTCAAGGGCATATATAATCATACTTCCCATGACCCTACTCCCTATGACTATACATCAGCTCATGTTTAGACTACTGACCCTAGGCATCCTACTCTGAGACATTTTCCACCTAATTAGACCTCTCCCACATCATATTATTACCCCCTTTACATCTCTAGTTCATATTGGGCCTTTTTCACACAAGACATACCTTTTTGGAGACCTCTTGGGACCTCCCTAGAGCCTATTGACCAACTTAGGACTAAGTTTAACCTAGGACATGGCTTATGTGAAGGAAACTAGTAGACTAGGCCACATGTTTCCTTCACCAAAGCTACATTTTAGGCCACAACCTAGGTATAACATGTCAAAAATACCCAAAATAAATTCAAATTGATAAAAAAATGGTTAGCTTTAGGTCATTTGGTGGATTTGGGTGGGGATATATTCCTCTTTATCATTCATTTGATCCTCTCCCTCTTATCATTACATCCTCTCTTGATTATTCTTTACTCTCTTGACTCTCATGCCTTCTTGAATATCTATTGATTCACTCTTGGTACTCTTGAGCTTGATTAGGGATAGATAATCCCATATGCTGTTATATTCTTGTTTGGAGACTCCATTATTGTTCTTAGTTGTTCTTGATTCCTTGTGGCTTGATCTAGAACTTCTAAATTTGGCATTTAACCTAATTTTTGCACTTAGTTAGAGATCTTACACCATTGTAAATTCTTACTTCACCTCCTCCTTTGCTCTTGGCTCTTGGTTTGAACTTTAGCTTGCACATAGCTTGGTCTTCCTCCTACATTACTTCCTATCTTGGATTCTTGGTTGATAGAACATCTACACTACAGCTTTGAGCTTGATCTAAGGTAAATTTACTATGTAAATTGAAACTCCATTGTTTATGTAGTGTATATGTTGGGGTTTAAATTATATGAGTGAAATGGTTATTTTATATATTACTTAGAGTGGTTTTCAAAGTTTATTACATTTGTATATGTTTAAATAATACTTTCATTGCTTGAAATATTCCTTTATTGTATACCATTTCTCTCTTTATAACCCTTCCTCATTGCATATTAGAGATATACATACTCAAAACAACCTAGAAAACTTTCTTAAACACACACACACTCTCTCTCTCTCTCTTGCTAAACTAGAACATTGCATTATTAGAAAACAATAGTATTGAATTGGAAGGATAGCTCAAATATAGAATAGGCATGCTCTTGAACCCTTAGAAATATTTTTATTTCTTAAATGTCTTTCAATTGGCCTCAAAGTGCCTTAGCTTCTAGATTTACATTCCAATTGTTATCTCTCTCCATTTGGTATTGTTATTCTCATTTTATGTATACAATCCATTGTCTAGTCTTAGCTACTTACCTTACTATGGTTGGACCTATTAGATTAATTGGCACACTTTATGTGCCTATTAAGGGTATCCCAAAACTAATTTGTAAGTCTTTCTATAGCTTGGTGTAAGCCAACAAATTAGATAGCCACTATATACCTCTTATAGCCCATAGAACCCTTGAGCCTTATAGCCTCTTAGTGGTTTGATTTAGCTCCCTGCCAAACACTAGTGGTTCCATTCAAATTCTTGGAGCTACAGATTCCATAGACATTGTTGTGAGTATATGTCTCTTATGCATGTTTACTTTTATTTTTTCTTACCCCTACTTTGTGCCATAAAATTTAATGAGCACTAAATTAGACTTTGATTTTTATTATTTTAGTGAATATAAGGCAAAGGACATAGTTAGGGTTCTTGTGTGATTGTGATTGACTGGAGGCTTTAGAACCCTCCCTATCATTGTATATTGTGATAAGACATCACCTAATTAGGTCTAGTAGATCCCACTATTGTTCATGTTCTCGATTATTTAAGGTATCCCCAATCGGAAGTGTAAGTATGGTCTATCTTCTCTGAGTTAAGATTGATTTATAAACATGATGCATTTATGATTGCATACATTCTAGTGAACTTGACATGAATCTAACCCCTACAAGTTTTATCTCACATTTTTCATTAATTATCATTTTATTTCTCTATATTTGTGATAATGGGTTGATAGTGTCGATATAGGTTTAACTTCTATGCATAGGTTTAACATACAATCACATCAATATGAATCCATTCTATTTGTGTAAGTTTTTCATCAAGTACAGGCTACTAGGTCATCCTTATTGACACAATACACTTTCAAACTTCCACACAAACTACTAGGTCAACCCTATCAACATAGTATATTTCCAATCTTCTAGAAAACATACTAGGTCGACCATGTGGACATAGTATACTTTACAGGTTCTAGCAAACAAAAAACTACAAAACTAGGTCAACCCAATTGACCTAGTTGGTAGAATTTACAACTATAAATTAGGTTACTTCAATAGCAATCTAATTTTTCTCTACATCCTCCAACCCACCAAGGTTCCTTTCTATCCTTCTCTATCATTTTATTTATTTATTACGGTTCTATTTTTCATAGTTTGTAGTTTTTAAAACTACCCATATACAACAAACTAGGTCCATTCTATCGACCTAGTTCTATATTCTATCTTTTGTCTATAAAACTAAGTCAACACCATTGACATAGTTCTTTTTATAGACCCTTGCTTCAGTAGTATAGTAACAGCACTATCGACTCTGTTCTATAATCTCTACATACACTATCATCTAAACTAACATTATATTATGTTTTAAAACTAGAATTAACACTTTTATGCTAGTAAATAGCTAACACTTTCACCTTTCACTTGCTTTCATGATTAGAATAGATCACATAGTCTAATTAGGTGTTTTTTCAATATACCATTTAGTTGCACTATTTTTCTCTTTCTTGCACACATTACCAAATCACATTATCTTAAAAATACATTTTAAACAATTATCTACCCAAGGCCTACCTACTTGGATTTCATCACCAAGCGGGAAGCTGACTTGGTTTTTTGGCCAAGTATAAACACATGGTTAATGGTATATATTGTCAAATCACCTGACACCCTTATCACTGTGGTGTGTAAAGTGAGGGGGTAGACTACAATACCAAACTTGTACCATTGCCAATACAGATCCCTTTTAGCCTAAATGTCTTGAAACCATCCATAGATCAATTTTTTGTTCCCTAATTTTATCCAGCTTCCTTATCACACAAAATAATACTCTAATAATCTAACAACATTCAAGATGACCACTTATTTAGCATTTGCTTTTTAAGTTAATTGCTTACTCTTTGATCATTGTATGTTGTATTGCAAAAACTTGCATTGGTCATCATTGGTGCAAGGTTTTGTGTGGTGTGATTCAATTGGATCATCTTCATTGACCCAATATATTGTGTGTTTATTTCCACTTCTTGCATTCAAAATACATTACAAAAAATTCCCTATTTTTAGAACACCATCATCTTTATCAACACAGTCTCTTACAAACTAATTTACCTATCTCCCAAGCATACTAAGTCAGCTATGTTGACTTAATATCATTCAAAACTATCTCTTTAGCATACTAAGTTAACTATGTCAACTTAGTATCATTTAGAATCATCTCTCTAACATACTAGGTCAACTGTGTCAATATAGTATCTTTAGCACTACCCCTCTTTTTGGCTAATTTTGTCCCTATTTTTCCTCCTATATTTATTATATCCACTTTTTTTGGCATCATGCAACCTTTTATAAAATTCTTTCTTGATAGTCTCAACCCATTTTGAATGTACATGGTTTGTTCTCTCTTACCCCACATTTCCACCATATAAGACACCTCTTTATGGTGTAGCTCTTCATCACATGGTTATAAATATTTTCAATATCTATCTACCCTATACTGTATAATAGATCTAGAGAATCCTATTAGACAAATCCCAAACCATGACAATCATATACCTTCTACCACTTTTACACCTTTTAAACCTAGAATTTATAAGCTCATTAACTGATCTACATCAAATGTTAGAACCTCACATTATGTTCCACCTCTTACAACCAATTTTCACAATCCTCTTGTTACACCCATAACAAGAGCACCTAGCATTATCACTTCCCAAAGTAACATTGTTGAAAGAAATCAAATTGATAATATATATAATTCCCAATTATTCAAAAATATTGATGATAATACTATTTACATTCCTAGTAATAATGGTGGCTTTACCAAGATTCCTTCTTTTTATATCACACTTAAGATAAATAACACTAATGTTGGGAATCCTCCACCTACAAATAATCCACCTAACAATACTAATACCCCACCTTCAAATCCAAAAATTAAAAAAACTCAAAAATTTTCAAAAATAATTCAACAAATGAACATCATGCAAATAACTAATCATTCCCAAATGATACAAAAGCAACAGCATTCATTACACATGACTCATCAACCACCTCAAGTTATCATGTCTCAACCAAATCAAAATTTTGTTCCTCCTCTTAGAGATACCAATGGGCATATCATCCCTCAACCTCCAATGAATAAAACAATGCTTTAACATATTCAAAATGAACCTTTAGCCCCATTCATTACATCCATATATATTGGAAACATTTCTCCAACTATAACATATGACAGGACTAAGGACCCTACTATCTTTCTTAAGTCTTTTGGTAATATATATAAGGAATGGGTCCAAACTAACACCTTTGATACCACCAAGATCTTAGTTATAACCTTTGTTGGTGATGTGATTTAATGGTACAACCAACTTCCTATACATTTCATATCACAACTAGAGGATTTAGTCAATGCTCTAGTGAAGTAATTTCAACATGATGAGCTTCCTAAAAATTACCTTAGCCATTTCATCAATGCTAAGAAACTTCCTAATGAATCTAACCATACTTTCATCAAATGAAGGAATTATCTCACTCATAAATTGGACCATAACATTAATGATGATACTCTTTTAAAACTATTCATTACTACTCTTAAATCTCCCATTCAATACAAAGTTCAAATATTTTCACCTAAAACTTTAGAAGAAGCCTTAGACCAAGCAAAAATGCAAGACTTTCTTATGACCCAATTTAAACCACATATTAAAGAACATTTCCAATAATTTTTTCATAACATTAATTCATCCAAGCCTTCCCAAAATCAAAATGGAGCATCCACTTCAACCAATTTTAACCCAACCCACCTTCCCTTAAGTCTAAAATAACTTAAGAAGAAATTGCCACCCTCTAAACCCATGATCTTTGATCCTTCCATACCTCCTCCAAAATGGTACAATCTTGATAAATTTTATTGGTGTCATACTACTATAGGTCATTGTCATGATCTTCATAGATTTATTTTTCTTCCTTACTTTGTCCGCATTTCAATCTTGATACTCTCATAAAACAATGTTATCAATACTATTTTCAAGTTTCTCAACTTCATCTCAAGAACCAAAATCACATCAACATCAACCATCTAATGAACAAAAACAATTATCCCATACATATACCTCATCTAATAATGTTTTTCAAAACATTATTGATCCTTCTTCATACACCAATATGAAAGGGATATCTAACATGAAAAAATTTAAACATATCATTGCATCCATTGAACCTCAACCTCTTAGGTCACATGAACCAAATGAGAACCTAATTAAAATTCCTACTCCAAAGAATATCATACATGGCCCCTAATTTACCTCCTTTTCCTCTTCATACCTCTCCTATAAATCCTATGCCACATTCAACATCCTTAAAATATAACAAACCAACACATTTACCTATCTCCAAATGCACCTACCAACCCAATGCAAATAATTTTCATGGTTGAATGTTACCTCACTCCACCTCACATGGTGGGGCATCTTGTGATGCTGATCCACATATCCCTTCATACTTTAGGGTTTCTTGTGATGCCCATCCCTATATCCACTTACCCATTAGGTAATATTATGATGCCCACTCTTATTCTACAATGCAAACTAACAAATAAATACAACTTCAATAAACCTTTCAAGACTTATAGACTTGTATTTCACATGTTCATCTTTGATATAGATGTTAGCATACGTCTTAATTATTATTATTTATCTCAAGTTTCGTTATTTTTTTACATTTTACTTATATTAGTTTCACTTTACTAGCATCATTATTTTCTTTTATGTTCTTTGGTTTTCTTACACATTACATTTGGCATTTGTTTTCATTTTGGTTCTTATATATCTTTCTCAGTTTTGTCTTTTTATGTCATTTTTTTCCTTAATGGCTTTATGATTATTTTTCCCATTATTTAGCATTCACCTCATTGGTGTTCACCTTGTGAGTTATAGTGTAAGACTTGGCCTTCCTCACAAATTACCATCTTAAAACATATTTAAATCACTTTTTGGGATGACTAATACATTTATTAGTGCTTGTACTAGATCCATTGTAGGCTAGCATGGCTTCTCTAGTGACATTATTATCATAATCATAGCCTCATTTCTTGCATATCACTATTTTACTTCCTTATGATCATCTATGAGCATATTTATCATTGTATCACTTACTACATAGACGGATCTCTTATGATTCCCATATTTCCCTTATTTCCTTTCAATTGAGGCTCACATTAGTAAATTTTGAAATTTCACACTTATTTGTGGACAAGTATAGGAGTCTTTAAACACCTTGGTCTTTAGGTCCTTTTTTATAGTGGTCAAGTGTAAGCTCTCTTGTGTTTTTCATCTTTAACACCCATGTTTGGTTATCTGAATCCATATGGAGGAGGAGGAATAGAAAAAAATCCATCAAAACAAGTTAAAAGCCAAATCATAAAATACAAATAAAGGGTAATAATCTGAAAGGTAAAACATTTAAAATTATTAAAAAGTCAAATCACAATAAAAGACATGATTCAAAGCACATCTCATTCTTCTAGTTGAATCTCAAACTCCACAGTTGGCCTCATGATAGATCTAAGGTCTATTGGGGTGTGATAGGTTATTAGATTAGAAAAGGAGAATAAAAAAATATTTTAATACCACCTACTTTCTCACACAAGTACCCAATCTTTGTAGTAGATCAATGGCCCTATAAGGGGTCCTGAGGAATGGGGAACACATTGTGGGAAGGTAGATCCATTTTTATTTTCATGCATATAGCCTTCATGGGATGATCTATATACTTCACTTGTTATCCCAAGCTTTGCATTCATTATTCCAAATATCCTAAGTCCTTGGTGTTGATAGTTATTAGTCTTTCTTACTTGCCTAGTGTGTATCATTCTTACTAATGTTATTCACATCACCCATGTGGTGCCTCACATTCTTATTTTACATCATATTTTATTTATATTCCCCTTGTTGGATATTGATTTTAACTGATCACATCTACCTTATTATGCCTCTTGGTTTATAGTTTGTGATTTACATTGTAAGACCTTGGATAGGACTAGGCATTCCTCATAAACACCCTTACACCATTTGCATACCACACCATCCCATTGTCATACTAGTCATGTGATTAGGTGGTTGTGTTTTCTTACATTGAATCTTAGAACAAGCACTAAGTTTGGGTTTTAATCCTTTAGTGCTTTTTTATTTTCATTTCTCCATCATGTTCTTGTTTTTTGTGGACTTCTTTTATCTTACATGTGACATTTGGCATTCTTACATGTTTCTCTTTATGTATGAATTCTTCATTTTTATCTTACATCTTTATTTACATTTCATTTTTAATCATTCATGTTTTTCTTTATGTTTGATTTAACATGGTTATCTTACATGAGGTTACTTGTCATTTAATTCCATATTTTTGTTAGATTTATCTTGCATTAATAGATCATTTGTCATCTATGTTTTACATGCTTCCCAATGTGATTTAGTATGTTCTACATTCCTTTTTGAAATTTATGTTTTACATGTTTCCCAATTTGATTTAGTATGTTATACGTTCTTTTTTTCCATATATGTTTTACATGTTTTCCAACATGATTTACTATTCTAAAATTATTTGTCATTTATTTTGCCATCATTTTGTCATTCATTTGCCTTCAGTATTCTAACCTTGCCTTAAAAACCCTAATTTGTGAATTTTCCTAAGTCCTTCAAATCTTTGTCTCTACTAACTCTTTTTCCAAATCATAAATCTCTACAATCATGACATCGTAGATAATCTTTTCCACTACTATATGCCTATATTCTATTTTTTTATTATTTTTGGCTATTTTTTTCACTAATCTCTATAGGTTCTCCTAATGTTCTTCACATTTGGACACCTTAACTTCTCTTGAAGTATCCTTATTTATCTACAACACTAATTTAAGTAAAGATATGTGTTTTTAAATTATATCTTTTCATTTATCTTATTTACTCCTTACTACATTTTACTTAGCATCAGTGTTATGAGTTATCATGTTCTATTCCCAAAACACCATCTCGTGTTTCACTCACATGACACGTGATGAGCTTCGAGTGGGGCATGTGTATACACATAATATTTTCAAAATTTTATCACTTGATGATGCTATTTATCTTGTAGGAACCCATTGAGACTCAATCTCTCTAAGTGCATGCCTTAAGGGGTGCACCAAAAAATGGGTGGGTAGACCATTGGTGCTTTACAAGATTGTTGTCACTTTTTCCACTTGTTATCTACACACTTGTCTCCTGAAAACCATTCCCTAAGATTGTTATTTTCTATCACACACTCCTCAATCATTTCGTACCTTTTATCCCCCTTTTTCTAACCTTAATCCCCTTTTGATTGTTCACTTTATGAGGCTAACTGGGTTGACCCTGTACTATTTTGGGTGAATTCATTTAGGGTCTAGGTTGGATCTTGGCCAACCTAGCCCATGATCTAGTGAATTTTTATCCATAACTATACTAGGTTGACTAGGTCAACCCTATCAGTCAAAACTTTCACAAGGGCTTAGGAATAAATCTACCTATATATATAAGATCATTTCACCATTATTTAGAGAAGAGAAAAGGAAGTAAGACATATTGTGCATCTGCTTATCCACCATTCTACTTGAGAAGCAAGCTTAATTTTTCATAATTTATTTGAAGATATGGATCTTGTCTAATGGAAAATTATTTTAGAATCATTGATGGGTTGTGTATCTTAGATATAATTTATCCTTGTCATACTTTCATATCACCATAACCTCTTATGAAGAACCTTGGCCAAGGGAGAGATTGAGGCTCAATGGGTTCATCTTTAAAGGTAAGTATTCCTAACTTTGTTCCTCTTTTTAAAGAGTAGATAGATATGCATTTTTACTTTTATTCTATGAATTAGGATTCCATATACATTAATGTTAGTAAATGTCTCTTATTCATTTTTAATTTTGTTATTTCTTGCCCCCATTTTATGCCACAATCTTTAGAGAGCACTAGATTAGACTTTACTTTACTTGTTATTAGTTTAGTCAATATAAAAAATAGGACCTAGATAGGGTTATTGTGTGATTGTTCTTGATTAGAGGCTTTGGAACCTTTCCTATCATTTTGTATTATGATAAGATATCCCCTAATTGGTTCTAGTGGATACTCATATTGGTCATGTTCCTAATTATCTAATGTATCTTCAATCAGAAGTGTAAGTATGATCTATCTTCTCCAAGTTAAGATTGATTTATAGAAATGATAAATTTCTAATTTAATATAATACCTTTTCTTGTAAATCACTTATCTCAAAATAAATATTGATGTATATCATGTGTTATCTCGTAATATAGTAGAAGAAGCTATAATCTTATGTAAACATCATTATAAAAACATGTACATAGCTATGTAAATATATCATCATGTGAATATCAATGGTAAGATGAAAACTCATGTGAAGATGATGTTAAGTATGTATTTCTCATATTTTTTAGTTTATTATCTAGGTATTTCATAGTGTTATTAGTTTGTCTTATGTGAGGATTTATCCCACATAGCTTACATATGCTAGTTCTTTATTTTGCCTTGCCTACTTATGCAAGGGATTCCTATTGTACTAGCATCTCATTTTCTAAATAATAATTTCATTGGCCTTGTTTTGCATCTCATTTTTTTGTAGATTCATGTTTTATGTTCTTGTTTCTCATTCTTTATATTCTTGGGTTAGAATGTTTTTACCATTCCTAACATGGTACTAGAGCTTCAAGAGTTACAACCATCCATTAGCTTACAATTTTTTAGATATTTTTACTTATAATTACATTAACATACATCCTTATCCATTTATTTCTCTTATAGATCTACAATAGTTTTGGAAAGAGGTTGGTTCATTGAAGTTTTGAAGAAATCAGGTTTAGGCATTTAAGGCATTGGAAGACCTTTGTAGGTGGAGTGTGGTATTTGGCAGAAAGACTCTTGGTATCATCCATTTCCTTAGAGGATGAATTTGAAGAAGATAGAAAGGAGGTGTTGGGGAAATTTTACAATTTCACCATTCTCTAGTACACCTTCATTCTCTTTAGAGTCTATGTGCATTGGAAGAACATTTTTAGCACCTTTGAGGACTGTGTGGGACCATTTTCTTATGGAAAATTGAATTGAAAGAGAGAGAGAAGGTGTTGCAAGACATTAATGATATATTTTTTAAGAAAAGTCATTGGATATACTATTGGAATGACATTAGAAATTTATACATTCCTTTGTGTCCCTCTTGGCATCTTACCTATACTAAAAAGGAGAGAAGACATTGAACTTTTTTTCCTAGGATAACACATTATATTTCCTTTAGATAGCATTGAAAATATATATCATCACACTGGAAGTTATTTATTTTTATTTTTTAGGTCTTTGGTCTTATTTATTCTAGATGGCATCATCCACTCCTACCCTGTATTGGATTTTTTTGATCTGTAGTGAAGGTGGCATTGGAAATTTGAGTTGAGGCAAAATTGATAAATTATAGATGCATCATTTACCAGCAAGGGGGAGGCATTGAAATTGAGAGGAATTATAAGGAGGATTTGGTAGGTATTTTTTTTATCATGTACTTTTGTGTGGTAAAGGAGTGGTGGATCAAGAGAGGTATTAAACTTTTATTTAAGCCTATGTTTTAGACAGTGCATTAAATTGACCTCTATGTTGGAAAATATCTCTTTTTAGATTGATACAAGATTAATCTATGATTTATCATCCCATTTTACTTTATCATCCACTTGCAAGGTAAAAAAAATCACTTCTTTTCTCCTCTTGACACAACTATTATTTCATTTATAAGTTATATTTTTTCTTCAAGAGGAAGTACAGTTTGCTTACACAAGCATAGAGGTCATCTAATTGATCTTTTTTCACTATGGTTTTTTGAAAGCATTCATGGTTCAATTTTGGTTATAATAATTGGTTGGACACCTACCTTCAATTATATATTGGTCACTAAAATCTATTTCTAGTATATTTTTTAATGTTTTTGACCCATTTACAGGAAATCATAAAGCCTATAGCTTTTGAACTGTAACTCAAAATTGAGTTTTATTTTTCTAAAAGTGTATAGTTTTCAATTATCTATCCATTGGTGTCATTACTTTGTAGCATGACTTATACTTATGGTATTTATCATTGTGAGCCCTTGAATACACCCAATTACCACACATGGATACTTATAATGGAAACAATCATAACACATAAAGGATTATGGTCCCTAATGAATAAAATTCAACCATATTTCACAAGAGAGTTTGAAAAAATTTAGAACCAATATAAGTTTGAAGAGTGTATGGGTTTGATAAGGACTTATGTGAGTGATAGTTTTTTGTTTCCTTTGGATGGGTGTGATAATCCATTCATAATGTGGGCTAAGCTAAAGAGTTTAATTGGGAAAGTAGATCACATGAGATCCATGTATCTTGAAGTGGAGCTTACTTCACTCAATTTAGATGGCTTTACCTCTATTATATACTAACTCACTAAGTTTAAGTATTTTTGACATAGTTGAAGGGGAGTGGATGATATAAAAAAGATGAAGAGTGTGTGTACTTTATTTTATCCAAGTTAAGTAGTCCATTCTAAATCTTTGCTTTTACTTTTTTCTCTAGCATGGATGCCATAGGTGTCGCATTCAAAATGCCTAATTTAGAGTTGTTGTATGAGAAACTTACTAAGGAGAAATCTAAATTGTCTCACCTTGAGTCTTCCACCTCTCAAAAAACATAAGTAGCATCACATCCTAAAAACAAGGGGAAAAAAGAGTAAGAAGAAGAACACTCCTCCATATCAAAATGTAACTTAGCCCAACACCAACACATCTAAACCTAAATTGTCTTCCAAATCCAATAATAATATAACCTATCATGCTCTTATTATGGGGGGATTGGTCATAAAGAGTCTAAGTGTTTTAAGATAATACAAGCCTTAGAATATGCCATCAAGAAACATAAGATTTCTATCTCTACTCCTCCATCTCATGAGAATGGGAAAGTAGTTAATGTTTTTTGGAGATCATAGTTACCTATTTCAGATACTTGGGTTCTAGATTATGGTGCTTCACACCATATGAATTCTTCTAAAGAGTCCTTTGTATCTCTTGGTTTGAGTTATACTTCTAAAATTAAGGTTGGAGATTTTTCCTTTATTTTTATTAATGTAAAGGGTGACATATAGCTAGATGGTGGACATATCAATGATGCATTATATGTTCTAGACATCACCACCAATCTAATTTTAGTTTATCAAATTTATCATTTTGGTTAGGGAAAGATATTGAATTTCACACCACAACATGTTGAAGTTTGAACTTTATTAGATCCACACACACTTATTGCATAGGGTGTTGTTGATCATAGTTCTCAACTCTATTATTTTGAGGGTTTTAATGATATCATCATCCTTTAGGGATGTGTTTAGTTTCTCATGAAGATTCTAAGAGTATACTTTGACATGAGAGATTTGGACATCTCAATTACAAATATTTGAAGGAGTTGATCACTCACAGTATAGTAGAGGGTCTTCCTCTAGTTTCATGTCTTGATGGAGTTTGACCTAGTTATGAATTAGGGAAACAACACCAAGATCCATTTCCTAAAGGTATGTCTATGAGAGCTTTTTCACCACTTGATCTTGTGCATAGTGATTTGATGGCCTTCCCTACTCATTTTAATAGAGCTAAGTATGCACTTACCTTCATTGATAATTTCTTGAGGTGTACTTGGGTTTAATTTCTTAAGTACAAGAGTGATGTCTTTTCTCACTTCAAAGTTTTTAAAGATTTGGTCTAGAAACAAACTTCTAATTGCATAAAAAATATTTGTAAAAATAATAGGGGGATTACTTCAGTCGAGAGTTATCTAATATTTTAGCACCTCATGGTATTTTTCACCAACATTATTACTCGTAATCCATATTAGAATGGCTTAGCAGAATAAAAGAACCAAACTTTGAAGGATATTGATAAATGCATGATGCACTCATGATATTTACCTCCTATCTATTAAGTAGAGGTAGTTAATTATGTGAACTACATTCAAAACTACACACCACATAGATAACTTGAGAATTTGACTTCAAAGGAGGATTGGTCTAGAACCAAGCCTGATATCTCTTTTTTTTAGTCTTTAGGATCCTTACTTTGGAATTTATACCAAAGAAGAAAAGGAAAGCATTGGATAAAAAGAAAACACCTTTGATTTTTGTAGGGTATTACGAAGACATGAGAGATTATCATATTTTATATCTTGATACCCATGATGTTCATTTTTGAACACATGTATAGTTTGATGAGCACGTAACATCTCATGTCTTCTCATATTCTTCCATGCCTTCTTCTTTTTCTTTTGATGATTCATCAAATCCTCTTGATGAATCATTCTTTGAGGACCTATTTCAAGAGGTCCCTAAGGAAGTTATATAGGTTGAGGATCCTACTCACATTGATGTTTCCACTATGCCTTGGTGGGATGGTACCACATTTTCTAAGGCAAAACCTTTCATATAGGACTTCTACCCACTTGACATCGTTATGCACATTCTATAGGTACTAGAATTTTATGTCAAGCATTCTCTAGGGATCCACAATATTTTTCAAAAGCTCATGGGATACATGAATGGGATGATTTGATGATAGATGGGTATTCTTCTATGATGAATAATCACACTTGGGATTTGGTCACTCTCTCTAAGGGGATAAATTTATTTAGGTGAAAGTGGATTTACTATACCAAGTATGAAACTAATGGGTCTATTGATAAATATAAGGTACACCTTGTTGAAAAGTGGTTCTTATAGGTAAAAGGTATTGACTACTCTAAGAATTTTATACCTAATCGTAAGATGGATTATATTTAGATTGTACTTTATCTTGCTACATCATAAGGTTAGCCAATGTATTAGATGGATGTTAAGAGTGCCTTCTTACATGGAGATTTACATAAATAAATATATATGGAGTAGCATGTTGGGTTTGTTCATGATTATTCTCTTATTTATCAACTCAGGATGTCTCTTTATAGTCTCAAATAGGCCCTTTAAGCTTGGTATGAGAAGATGGATTCTTTTCTTCTCTCTACTAGCTTTATTTGCTGTCATTTTGATTCCATTGTATATATTTAGCATATTAGAGAGGACATTGTTATATTGGTCTTATATGTTAATGATCTACTTCTCAAAAGTATCTCCTCTTCTCAAATTCAAGCTATTCAGAAGGCACTTTCAACATAGTTCAATATGATAGATCTTGGTATTTTGCACTTCTTCCTTAGTTTACAGATTTCATAGTTAGATATAAGAATTTATTTGAGTCAATAAAAGTATACCCTTGATATTACTCAACATTTTATCATGGTTGATTGCAATTGAAGTCCTCCTTTTCAATTTGGAGGGACTCTCACTGCCACTTGTACTACTACACTTTTTGATCTTACATTGTATAGGTAGATAGTTGGTTGTCTTATGTATTTGACTCATACTCATCTCAATATTTCATTTACAATTAGGCTTGTATATAGGTTTGCACATGCCCCTCATGATAATAATTGGAAAGTTTCTAAGAGGATTTAATGATATCTATGAGGCAATACTCATTTTGGATTACAATATTCCAAGGGTTCTACTCAGTTGGTTGGGTATAGTGATTCAGATTGGGCATGTTCTCTTGATGATAGGCATTCCACTTTTGGTTACATATTTTTTCTTGGTTCTTCACCTATTTATTGGTTGTGTAATAAGAAACAAGATATTGCATTTTCATCTACAAAATCTAATTAAAGGGCACTAGTTATAGTGAGTCAGTAGATTCATTAGCTTCATCAGTTATTGAAAGAGTTTGGCCTCGCAGAGGATTCACCCACTATACTTTGATGTGACAACCAAAGTGTAATTCACATATCCCATAACCCAATTGAGCACTAAAAGACCAAACACATTGAGTTACATATGCACTTCATTTGTCAACACATTCAAGATGGAGTTATTTGCTTGGAGTACATTCTAACTCAATAGTAGGTTATAGAGACCTTCACAAAGACCTTTGCATCACCTCATTTCCTTGATTTATGTGGCATGTTTAATATTTTATAATTTTTCATTAGGGGGTGTTTATAAGGACATATTCCTTCTTTATTTCATGGATACATATTATACATGAGTACCTTATTAGTACTAGTTTTTGGGACTCATACTGTGGAGATGCCACTATTTCTTTTTTGGCTATTGTTAATCCCTAACTTCACTTGAGGGCGGGTGTTAGAGTATTTATTTCTCATTTTTTCTAGTCTATTAGCTAGGTATTTCATTTATTTCATAGTTTGTCCTATGTGAGGATTTATTCCACATTGCTTATTTAGGTTAGTTCTTTGTTTTGCCTTATGTACTTATGCAAGGGCTTCTTATTATACTAGCATCTCATTTTTTGAATAATCATTTGACTTTCCTTGTTTTACACCTCATTTGTTTGCAAATGCATGTGTGATGTTATTATTTATAAATATTTACATTATTGGGTTGGAATGTTTTTACCATTCCAAATAGATGAGATAGTAAGGGAAAATAAATATACCCTGATGTATCATAAAGATGGGGGGTAAAGTTATGCTACAATATGCAAAGATATAGAAATGAACTTATCATCTTCGATAACCATCATATAGCTAGATGTAAATAGAATAAGGTAGTGTCCTAATATATAAACAATATAATATCAATAGGCACATGGGCATAGTAAGTTACGTGTGTGCATGATATGTATAATAATCTCTACATGCATGTAAATGTATGATGCCTTGAGTGGTAATGTGTACGTCATGGGTTTAATAACGCTAGGAATAAAGGATATGCCATACTATGGATATGATCTAGAAATATATATATATATATATATATATATATATATATATATATATATGAAGTATTATAATCACAATGTGATAGTATGTAATAAGGACATGGGAGTTTAGACCAATCATAATATAATAAATGTAGGATCACAAGACACATAGCTAAGGAAGCTCCATATGAGTAAGACATGATCAATGAGGCTCATAGAGAATATATGGGTATAATGTTCCCAATGGAAATATAGAGGTACTAAATTCTAGGAGTAATAAATATTTTTAGCATCTAATGATGAAGGAACATTAATGTGTTTCTCTAAATGGAAATATATAAGAAATGATCTAATTAAAGAGAGGGACAAATGATATACCCTAATGTAGCATTTCGATCCAAAATTTAGATATAGTATATTATCCATGTTAGAAAATTATTTCCATTATTCTCATCTACATAATTATTTCTTATAAGACACTACTTGAAGATAAATAACGTAATAATATTAGTTATAAATATACACGAGTTTCTAGAGTCAAAGAAATTTTTAAAATGATCAAAACACTTTGGGAGTATTTATTTATTTTGACACAAACATGATGCTTCAATTTTTCATATAACACCATTATTTTCAAAAACAAACCATGATAGGGTTTTGACCTATCAATAAATTATGCAGCCTAAGTTCAACAAGTAATGGTTTCAAATGTGGCTTATTTTTGGACTTTATGTTAGTTTAGTTCATCTCTCAGGAGATCCATGTACTTCATGTTGCTATTTTTTTATATATAAATACATGCCTTTATAATAGGTAGAGACATTAAATGGAAGTTAGGTTCAATAATGCAGTTGCAAGTCTAAAGTCCTTAAGTCATTGTTCCATTATTCTCATAGCTAGTGTTGTTTATTGGGCATTGTGAATTGTCTTAGAAGAGTTATAATAAGTGTAAATAATTATGCACATGTCTAGGAATTTTGAATTATAAATGTTTCCATGAATTCTATTATAGGGTAGTGAACTTATACTTGGGAATGATAGATTATAAATATGAGGAGTAATGACCTATTTCTATTGGATTTTTTTCATATTGAGTTTTTATAGGCTAAATCTCTATAATATGTGTTTTAAATTTTTTTCCTATTTGCATTTTGTTCCAATTAGTTTCACTTACAATACCTTATATCTCTCAATTCCTAATTAAAATTAATCATAAGAGTAAGCAAATAAGAATTTATGGGTTATGAGTTTAATATGGTTCATATTGATGAAATATTGATGGATTATCCATAAAATTATGGATTAAATTGATATCAAAGTTTGTTTAGTTCCATATTATATGGTTTTTGTGTGACTATTTTGTAGTGTAATCCCTATTACTATAGCAACAAGTGATAATGGTGAAGGTATCCTAGTTTACTTATAGCAATATATTTGTGCAAAGAAGTGGAATAGAGGAATTAGAGGTGTGACCCATTCTAGTGAATAATTACCTCTATTTGATGAATAATGGTTACACAAGTTTGGGAAAATATGTTATTAAAATATATCCATCCATGATAAAAATGGATAATTTTGATAATTTGGTGTCTATAATGGGGATTCTCATGGTGAAACTATGTGTTTTGTTTGAAGCTCCAAAAATAAGTCAGTAGTTGAAAGATTTTGATCATGGATGGTGGAAGGAAATCCCCATACCAACCAAAATCCACCACCATTAAAATTTGAATAAAATACTAAAATTTAGTCATATGAAGGAGATGTCAATGAAAAGAGGTAAAAAAAATATCTAAGGTAACTTGAGGTATGTTTAATTTGCATTAAATTAATGAGAGTCATCAAATTTATTTTACAAGGTTAAAATTAACCAATCATGATTTAACTTGGTTTGCAAGTTATATTCATACCTTGGTTGTTGATAATATTCCTATAATTAATAAATGGGATGAATCTATAATGTTGATCAAGAAATGTACTATCAAAATCTTAGGCAAAGTAAGGCCAAAGTGAGTAGGAATATATAATTGAGTTATATAAGAAGGTAGTATAGATGGGAAATGATATAGTGGACCATGGCATCTTGATGAAATATGTGAGTAGAATCCATATCCATTTAAGGATACTAATGTTCTTGGTCAAGCCTATTGATGTATATGAGGATTGTTATAAACCGCACTACTTAGAGATGGTTGAAAATAAGGGTTCATCTATGTCTTCAAACATACCAAAACAACAAGGTGGTTCTAAAAAAAAGGGGAAAGGTAAATGGAAAAGTAAGAATAATTCTAGTACTAATTTTTCTCAAAAGGATATAAAAATGCATTATGGGAATTATGATGTTGATAATAATTTATAGGAGACTTGTTAGAAGTTACATCTAGAATTTCACTCTTACAAAGGCAAGAATAAAAGAAGAATTTGAATTCAATTCAAGGGGAAAAAATTTAGGTGTAGCTTTGACATGGATGAGACATTATATCATACCTATAGTCATAAAGAGATATGTTTGTATAGTAATAGTGCCTAAGATCAAGGTGAAATTATAATTTTATTTCCATATTAAAGTTTAAAATTTATAAGATTAAGGTGGATGATCTTTTTTATTATTTCTCTAAAGAAAATTTGATAATCAAGGATATAGTGGAAAAGTTGGGGTTAGAAACTTACAATCATCCCAATCCATATGATTCAAGTTAGGTAAAGTAAGGAATAGATTTAAATGTGACTAGATAACACAAATTCATGTTTTGTATTAATAAACATCTCATTGATGATGTTTTAGTGGATGTTGTGCCTCTTGACGTGTGTGGCATAGAGTTTGATATCCATTGGATGTATATTTGGGATGTTTTCTTCATGAGAAGAGGAAATAAATACCATATGGTGAAGGATGGATAAATATACTATGTGCACCTAAATTTTTCATGGTGTAACATTTCATGAAAATCTAATGATGATGTGGTGATCTCCACTAAAACATGATTAGACCTAGTCCTCTTCATATTTATATTAGTTTTCTTCTCTGCAAACTTAATATTTTTCATTCTTGTAGTCTTTGGCCTCTAATTTTTAAAACATTTAAACCTTGGTGAAATCACCATGGTGGTATACACAACTTCCTTAGATTTTTGGGTTACCATTGTGATGGTTATGTAAACTACCCTAATGGGTTGTATAAATGCCATGACTATTTCAAAATCACTGCCTATATAAATTGATGATTTTTCATGATTGAAATGATTTTAAAAATAATCCTTGAGACATGTTTTCATGCATTTTTCATGATTTTAATTATATTTTTTATTAATTTCTCTTTGTTGGAAAAATTTGTGTTTAATCTTACTTAGGTTTAATTTTTTTTACTTTGGGTAAGTTATCTATTACTAGGGTTAATTATATTTACATAGGGTAGTTTTTATGTTTTATTATCAAGATTATCTCAACAATATTTTGTGTATGCAATCAAAAATTCATCATCTCCATAAATAAATCCTAACTTGAAGAAGATAGATCATACTTACACTTCCAATTTAAGATACATTAGATAATCGGGAACATGACCAATATGGAGATCCACAATACCCAATTATGGGATCTCTTAAAAATATAAGCCACACTATGGAGGGTTCCATATCCTCTAGTAAATCATAATCATACAATAACCCTAACTAAGCCCTATGTTTTCATATTTACTAAACTAATAATCAAGTAAAGCAAAGAAATCTAATCTAATGCTCACTAAATCTTGTGGCACAATATGGGGGTTCGTAAACAAATAAACATAAATAGGAGAATATAAATTAAGCTATGTATGATTAAGACCCTAATGCATTGATAAGAAGAGTAATATTATTCGAAGCCAATAATTATGATACTTCTATATACTAAAGGGATGAACAAAGTTAGAGAATACTTACTTGAAAGATGAACCTATCGAGACTTAATCTCTCCCTTAGCCAAAGGGACTTTATAATAGGTTTTTGTGGTTTCTAAGGATAACTAAGAAAGTCTAAAGAATATAAGACTTCTCCACAAGAATATATTCTCCAAGTAAAAACCCTAAGCTAAGACTCCTTAAGTACAATGGTGGAAGACCAGATTGGAAATAAATAAAAGTGAACAATAACTCTTATTTATTTTTAAATAATGATGAAATGATCTTGTATATATAGGAAAATTTAACCATAATCCCTTCCAAATGTTTCAGCTGATAGGATCAACACAGTCGACTGTTATAAACAAAAATTCATTATGTCACAGGCTAGGTTAGCTAAGAGTCAACCTAGAACCTAAAAGAATTTTACCCAAAATAGTATAGGGTCGACCTAGTCGACCTAGTATTGTAAAAAATAAAAAGGATCTTAAGGTGAGTAAAATAAGGATGGAAGGTGGAAAATTACTGGAGGAGTGTGAAAAAGAGGATTAGT
Organism: Torreya grandis; assembly: GCA_037957365.1. Taxonomy (NCBI): domain Eukaryota; kingdom Viridiplantae; phylum Streptophyta; class Pinopsida; order Cupressales; family Taxaceae; genus Torreya; species Torreya grandis. Next base: position 2,969,902 of record JARHVA010001355.1, read on the forward strand.
ATCTTAGGGAATGATTTTTAGGAGATGGTTAGATTGGTAATAAATGGTAATAAGGAAGAACAATCTTATGAACCACCAATGGTATACCTACCCCTTTCTCAATGTACCCTTTAAGACATACACTTAGAGATATTGAGTCTTAATGGGTTCCTACAAGATATAACGTATCAATATTTGATAAACATTGAAAATATTATGTGTATACATAAGCCCCACTCGAATCTCATCATGTGTCACTAAGGTGTAACATGGGATGGTGATTTGAGAAAGAACATAGTAACACATAATGTTGAGGCTAAAAAAATTTATATTTTAAAGCAAACATAACTAAAATTAGATGACTAAAAGGGAAATAAAAAAATTAAATGTGATACATACCTTGACTAACCTTTATCACTAGATGGTTGTCTGTTGTATTGTTATTTTTGATTGTAGAGGCCATAGAGACTGCTTTCGACAAACCCAAGAATACAAAACTAAAGAGAAAAAACAAATAAACTCAAGAAATCCAAGATAACTAGTGTTATGTGGATGGGATGTAATTATAAATTTGATAAATTGGGGTAAGAAGTGCTATGTTAAACCAAATGACCAAGTCAAAATTTAGAGTAAATTGGGTAATTGAAAAGCCAAGGCTACTAAAGACCAAAAAAATAAAATAAGTAAAACTTAAGTAATAAAGACAAACTCACCTAGTCAAACCAAGGATACATGATAAAAAGGATGGTAATCAAACACAAATGTGAAAGTAGTAACAATCCTTACTTAAACAAATATGGGAAAACAAAAAATGGTAAAACAACATTGATGGGTGAGCAGTAATAATCCTTACTCAATCATCAATAGAAAAAGGTGCAAAATAGGGAAAATAACATTGGTGAGTGAGAAGTAAAAATCCTTACTTAAAAATGGAAAAAAAGTGCATGAAAGTAGAAATGGAAGAAGGTGTCCACAAAAAGGGTAGTACAATAATGATAAAAAATGGTAAAATAAATCAAAGCACATCTATAAATGTAGATTCATAGTGTAAGGAAGTAATCCATAGTTATTCAAACATGTTTTTATCTAAGGATAGATAAAACTAAAATAAAGTAATGCTAGCATTCTTTTTAAGATGAGAAGAAGAAATAAGTATAAAATAAGGGAAAATAGATTGAGAATCACACATGCCTGTCAAGGGGGAAATGAAATAGGTGGAGGGGAGAATGAAGGAAAAACCAAGGTAGAGGAATTCTTTATCAAAATCAAGACACACAAATTAGGTTTGTTAAAATAAGAGGACCTTCAACCTTAAAGACTCTAAAGAACTTATCTTAGCTACACAAGTCTTAGGTCAACAAATGAAGTATATAGATCATCCTATGAAGGCTATATACATGAAAAGTAAAATTGACCTGCGTTCCCACAATGTGTTCTCCATTCTTTAGGACCCCTTACAAATCCATCAATCTACTATGAATATTAGGTACTTGCATTAGAAAGTAGGTAGCACCATAGATTTTGTTGAATTATCCTATTCCAATCTATTGGCCTACCATACCCCAATGTACCTTGGCTCTATTATGAGGCCAACTATGGAGTTTAAGCTTTGATTAGAGATAAAAGATGTGCTTTTAATCATGTCTTTTGATGTGATTTTGAATTTTGAGATTTGTATGTTGCCTTTTATTTCAAATTATTTGGATTTTAACTTTCTTGATAGATTTTTCTATTCCTCCTCCATATGGATTTGGAAAACCAAACATGGTGCTAAATATGACTTTAATTTGAATACTTGGGACTTGGTTTCTAAGAGAGAGAACTCAGAGATCATGGTGTTCAAGAGTATCATAAGTTAGATGAAAATAAAAATGTTATCTTGACTTTGACCTTGTTTGATCTAATGTGGAGTGAAAGGAAAGTAAATTAAGAGAAATGAAACATAAAATAATTTGAATTACTTAAAATCACAAAAAAATGTGATAAAGGGTAGAAAAAGGATATAATGATAGAAAAGTGCGATTCCATATCATAAAAATGATGGAAATAGAGAAAAAACATGCTAGCATAGATTATTGTGTAGATTCCATCTATAAAAAGAAGCAAAAGCTAAAGCTAAGAGCAAATATCAAGAAATTGAAACTATTACAAAACACATTCTATAAAAAGGAATGATAAGATGGTAATTTTATGAGGAAGGCTAGGTCCTATCTATGGTCTTATATTACAACTCATAAAATAAAAACCCATGAGGGTGCCAAAAAGTATTGGAAAAATAAATGGGATAAGAAAAAGATGGTATTTGTGAGAAAGGCTAGGTCTTATCCATGGTCTTACACTATAAATCATAAAATAAAAACCCAAGGGCTGAAAAGTGTATAAAAAATATGAAAACAAAACTATATTACATCATGAGGAAGATCAGGTCCTATCCATGGTTTTACAATGCAACTCATGAGAAAAAGGGAAACCAAAATATCAAAAAGGAAGGACAAAGGTTTGTGGAAAGAGAGAGTTGTTGTAAATAGTGAGACCCATGTAAGTTACCTATAAAAAGTGTTAGATAGATAACATATAGAAAATATGAAAACAAGGGAAGAATTAGGAAAAATATTTCTTAAGAAATTATGTGTTAGTGGGCTCTTTGAAAGTATGGCCTTCATTGGTTTGAAGGTGATAGGTACTTAGACCAAGAATATCTTTGACTAAATAGGGGTCCCACCATTTTTTAGCATATTTAACTTATTTATCATGAGTGTAGTCTAATTTAAGGACAACATCACCAACATTAAATGTGTGTATTTTAACATGTTTATTATGTTGTTTGGCAATACGAGACTTGTATTGGTGATTGTGTTATAAAGTAGAAAGATGATGTTCATCAAGGAGATCAAGGGTATGAAGGTGAAATTCACATAATTATTCATCAAGGATTATACCATGAAGACATATACAAAGAGAGGGGAGCTCAAATTCTATGGGAGGATTGATTCAAAACCATAGATTAGAGAGAATGGTGTTTCCCTTATGGTAGTATGTATGATAGTTTGATAGGCCCATAAATCAGGATAGAGATGAAAATGCCAATCCATGTGGGTGTAATAAATTATCTTTTGAATAATTTTACTAATAATTTTTTTTTGGCCTCAGCTTAACCATTACATTATGGATGATAAGGTGTGGAAAATTGTGATTGATCTTAAATTTAGAATAGAGCTATGTTACATCCTTGTTTTTAAAATTACCACCATTATTTGAAATGATAGTATGGGGAACACCAAAGTGGAAAATGATTTGATTAATAATAAATTTGGATATGGTAGTACCAATGACATTGACAAGGGGCATAACTTCAACCCACTTGGTGAAATATTTAGTACTTATGATTATAAAACCATGCATATCTTGAAATTGAAGTAATTTACCTATGAGATCTAATCCCCACATGGAAAATGTCCAAGGAGATTCGATAGCTTGAAGCTTGGTTTGAGGTAAAAGAATTAAATCATCATGAGGTTGGCAAGGGGTACACTTTTTAGTGAATTTGATTGCATCCTTATCAAGAGTGGGCCAAAAATATCCCATACATAGGCATTTATGGGCTATAGTATGCCTACTACAGTGGCCATCAAAAATGCCTCCATGTGCTTGTTCAAGAAGAAGAGGGACCTCAGCTTGCATAACTTAGCAGAGCAAGGAACCCTCAACATTATGATAATAAAAGATGTTATATCAAAATACATATTTAAAATATTGTTTACGAATGCAAGTCTTTTCATGAAAGTTTAAGTTGGGAGGATAAGTTTGGTATTTACATAAATTGAATGATGTCTTTATACCATGGGCTTTGTCAAATGGTGACAGCCTCGATGTGGCAAATAAGAGAATCTTGTGGTTGAGTAGAAGACAGAGATTTTTTTATTTGGATAAGAAAAGTGGGATAAAAAAATTGATGTAGATAAAAAAGAGAAGCTAAAGAAGCAAGGGAATAAACAATAGAATTTTGATATTGAGGGATAGGCTTGATAGTGAAAGATATGAAATATTTGGTGAGAGTCGTGGCAAGTTGATGATAAGAAATAATATTCTTGCTTTTGCATTGGTAGTTGTTATAGGTACAATCACTGAGAGGGAAGGGTGAATCATTAAATCAAGATATTTAAAAACTTGAATCTACATCCTTCAAACCCTTAGTCATAAACCATAATTAATCAAGAATTAAATAACCCATTCATATCAATGAACATTAAAGATAAGAAAAATAATAAAAGATCTATGTGGGAAACCCTCTTAGGGGAGAAAACCCACTCTCAAGCCTGTAAACACATAGACTAATTATCTTATAAGATGATTAAAAATATGATACTTTAGTGAAGCACCCACTTCACAAGCATCACCAACCCCTAAATATGACAAGCACCAACTTGCCTAAGATGTTGAGCACCAACACAACATCTATGAAAATAACAACTCCATAACTCTGATTTCTTCTCAATTCGATGAAAAAACCCTTAAAAAATAATCTAATTCAATCCTTGTCATTCATTAAAACATTCACATACAATCAAGGCATCCAAAACCACCTTTTGGATCAATCTACATGTAGAGTTAGATGATGATTATGGTTGTTAGTCAAGCATTAGTCATTAAATCAAAAAATGGATATAGAACTCAACAAACAAATCCAACCTATTCATATGGGGTTTACTAATAATAACAAGATACAAATTAAAGAAATAAATTAACCATTACCTTCCCAAATGAATCTATTACTCAAAAGTGGCTTAAAAGTATGTTGTACCCTTGATCAAGCATTCTTGTCTTTGTCAACAATGGTGGTAAAATTCCTCTAATGTCTCAAGAACACATTGTAAAACTTAGGCTCAGGATAAAAACTATCTAATTGCCTATTAAATGAAGATAATACAAATGAAAATAACACAATAATCAAAACATAAAAGAGTTGTGGAGATATTTTAGCATTATAAGTTTGTATAATTTAATCTTAAAAATAGTAGTCTAAGGCCTTCTATTTATATATTTTTTAGATTAGTCAGGATCAACCATAACCATCCATCTCAAGACTGAGATGTGTGTCCATGAATTAATCTAGTATTTATAATTAAATTCATAAATATTCTCATCATGATTTGGTAAGAATGGGCATTAATGAGACATGAGAGGCATTAAAGAAACACGAGAGGCCATAATTCATATATTTTATGCATTTATGGCATAGGTATGCCTTCCTAAAAAATGATGTCATTAGGTGATGTAGTTAATAGGAATCAATTTCTAAAAATAAATATTTGATAACCTCCATGGAAAATCCATTTAAGCTCTTGATTTTAATTAATTGGATTTAAATAATATTAATCAATATTTTTGCAATTCTTTAGAAATTGGATCTGAATTAATCAAAATTGTTAGAAATTCATATTACTAGGTTATAATTTGACTCGAGAATAATTAGAAGGTGATGTTAGATGGGTTGGAACCATATTACCATTTAGGATGTTGCCAACACAAAATAACAATGATATGTGATGTGTGCTAATGAATTAGAAAAAAAGAGTGATCCAGAGCACAAAAAAGTAAAATCATCATTTTAACTTGAAATGAAGTAATAAAATTTAGGTATCTCATAAAATGCATTTCCCCATTTAGGGATACATTGGCCTAAATCAAAAATTGTATATGACAAGCTTGAACTATTTAGCACATTTTATGGATTTTAGCCTAAATTGGGTATTTGAGTGCAATTCAAGTAAGATTGATAATTTCAATACAAATGGTGTTAGGAATTGGACGTCTACATTTTCCCCCTATTTGAGAAGATGTAGAAAGACATTCAAGTGAAGAAATATCTTTTCAAATAAAAGAGTTGCCTGGAAGAAATTGGAAATGACCCATGATGCCCCCTCAATAAGACATACTAGGATGAAAGAGAAGGATGGACTCTCAAAAAAAGAGGGAAAGAGAGATTAAATTGTGGAATATATCACATCCAAATGAGCTAATGCTTGCACACGTGGTTATCATCAATGATCAAAATATATTTTACAGGTATAATGGGCCCCAAAGATGGGGGAATGGGAAGGATTCAATCTAAACATATAAGTGACACACTTTTTATGCACCCAATTCAAGAGTGTAAGTTGTTTGCTTATAACATTGATCAATCTCAAGACAAGTTACACATTAAAACATTGCCATCATGGGCAAAAGTGTGGAGAGATTATAATTAAAGGAAAAGGAGAATGTAGTCCCCAAAAGATGATAATAAGAAGTTCCCTAGTAGAGCAAATTTGATCATGATAAGATAGTTTTTCCCTAGTAGGGATAATTTTGATCATTGATAAAGAATAAAAATGGTCTTAACCCTGTAGGGTTGATTTATATTTATGACTTGTTTCAAATATTGTGCCCCATCATGGGCAAAATGGCAAGCAATCAGATCAAGGATCTAACCTAAAACATAGGTTAAAGTGAGCAAGCACAAACATAGATGCATGGTGGAATGGTTGTTAGAGCCACAAAAAACCATGAATATGAGGATACATAAAGTGATAAAAGATATGAAAATAATAATGAAGATGGTTGAGCTGGCCTCAAGAGAAATTGAGCACTACCTACATAGTCTAAATAGACCTCAAGCCAATGTAGTTAACCTAGAAATAGGAGAGGAATGGAATGAGGGATGAAGAAAATTGACCAAAATTTGATGATACTCATGATGTATGTGAATAGATACATGTCTAAGCATTGAGTCAAGTGTTAAAATGCAAGGTACATAGATTCCTATTTTCATATCATAAGCCTAGATAATACATAGTGTTCTTGATATTTATTCATCAGAGCTATTTTAATGCTTAGACTTGAGTCTAGAGCACAAAGTGCTTTATATTGTAAAATAAATTAGGCATTATGAATAATGAATAACTCATAATGACATGGCATTTCAAATACATTGAGCTGATTCAAATGTATATACCTATAACAAAGGATAATGGTAAATAATGACCAAAACCAGAGTTATGGATATTTACATTTAAACAAAAAAGCAAAGACATAGAAAAAGAAAAGGATAAACATAAATGATCCTAACTTAAAATCAAGATATGAATGATTAGGATTCAAGTAGAAACAAAAAATGTTTAAAAATAAAAAAGCAAGAAATAAAGAAACAAGACCAAACAATAAAACAAAAAACCAAACAACAATCAAATAAATAAAATATTTTTGGATTTTTTTAAAAATTTATTATTATTTTTGGATTTTTTTTAGGTATCTCAACTTGATTTAAAATTAAAAGATACAGAATGATCCATCTCATGAAATGACAAGAGCACACCAACTTAAAATGATTGTAATATGGTGAGAGCATCTGATTAGAGGGATAGAGTTGACATTGATATGGATCAAGCATAGCCTACATAATCACACAATAAATCCCAAGTCACAATAATTCTACCAACACAAAGGTGGTGAAAAACTGACTAGGTCACAACAAGTTTGCAAATAAAGGCAAATGATAATAGTAATGAACATGTGATGTAGTAATGCATGATAAAAAGGTGTTATACCTAATTTAACCATAGGTTGTTATAATTAGGAAACAATGCCATAGTACTTATTTTCCCAAAGGTGATTATAATCAAAGGTATTACTGATTTGCCTATAGGTGATTATAATTAGCAATACCAAATAAGATGATAAATGAAAGATAACTTTCCAGATCAAATATCACACTATTATCATGGACTATCATTCAACATAAAATTCTAAAATTATTGAAACTGGATCATAATCCCCCTATAGAAAGTGCAGGATGAACCAAAGGAACCAAGATCAAAATGGGATAAGCAAGATGGATAAAAACAAGCCTTGGTCAATAGTAAAGAAATGGTATAAGAAAAATGATCAAAAGATAATTGGCTATAGTGGCAATAAATTTACCCCCAAGTAATGATTGGCTTAGGTATGCTCATAAAATGATTAGAGTGTGGCTTAGGTTACTCGTAAAATGGTGAGAGCATTTAATCTTATAATCAATTGCTCACAAAATGGTGAGAGTGTTCAAACTTATAGATAATTTCTCATAAAATGGTAAGAGAAAGATAAAGGTGATTGAGTTGACCTCAATAGAAATTGAGCATTTCCTATATAGTCCCAAAGGACCTCAAGTCAATGTACTTAAAACAACATGATAAATGGAACACAATGGTATAATATGCCTAAAAAGGGTCTATAGAGTTGCCCCCAAGAGATGAGAAATGGTAATGGAAAATGGTAATTGGAAAAGTGAAAAATGGTCATGTTACTCTTATTGATAGGGAAATGCACATCCTAGTCAATATGTGAAACAACAAAAATGATTAGTTATAAAAATTTCTACCCAATTCCATTTAAGAAAAGCTACCTGGTTAAGAACTTGTTATGGATTTGGTTCTTACTATTGTCTTTGTGATCTTCCTAGGTCATTGACTTTGATTCCTTCAAACATCAAGATAAGATATCCTTGTAGCCTCTACAAAGGAAAGTGCTACTAGTGATGGTAAATAATATTAGGCACAAGATAACTGATATAAGTGGTAAATGAATAGGTGGATGATAGTAAAATGTATAATGAATGGGAAACAAATGAAGATTGAGACTTTCAATCAAACATAATGTTGTTGATACTAGATTTGACATAATTCTAGTTGTGGTAAATATGCTCTTGATAGGACCACCATATTATTTTATTTTTTGATTCTGAGAGTAGCTACCATCTGATTATGTTGTAGATGAGAATCTATACTAATTTGATCTTGAATAATGTCTTCAATAAGTAGAGAAGAACTTTTGTGCTTAATTGTTGGTGCCTCGATGGTTTTCACCAATGAATTTGTCTTGAGTATCCCTTAGTGCCTCAAAGAATGTTTTTCAAAGAGATATTAACATTTGAATTTGATTGTCTTCTAGTGCCTTCAAAAAGGTTTCACTAAAAGATACTAAGTTTGAACTTTAATCATCCCTAATGCCTTTTAAAAGGTTTCACTAGGAGAGTGTTCTTATTTTAAATTTTGTATTGGTCCTATTGATATTCTATAAATGGTATGTCACCATGGATGTAGTTCAACAAAGTGTGATTCTATTGGTCCCAATCAATGCTTGTGAGAGGTGGAATGTCAATATAATGGCTATGTTGGGGGATTATAATTAGATGATGAAAGGAATAAAAATACTCATAAAATATACTAAGAGAAACTATGTTGATGTTAAAGTAATCATCTTCAAAAATTATATAAGGATCACAAATATATTCAAATTGATCTATAAGGCAATTGTAACCAATGTTGTAACAACCAATATTATATTCTATTTCTGAATCTAATTTTGATACAAGGGACTCTAAATCTAATGTCATAATTGATGTTGATTCTAGTTTTGATGTTAAATCTAATGTCTATTTAAAAATGGAACCTGAATCTAATGTTGTTTATTCATTTGATGTGGTTTTTTCTACAATGTTATGTTAAATGCTAAATTTTGGACAAGTAATAGCCTGTGATGGCATAATGGGCTCTATAAAAACTGATTCATCTAAGAAGGGTTTAACATAAACTATCTCATCTAAGTGAATCCCCTCAAAGAGAGGTAACCAATCAAGGGATGACTCGATAAAATCTTGTCTATCAAAAGGAGACTCCTCAATGAGTGTAAAAAGATCAAGAGACAACTCTACATAGACTGGCTTGTTAAGGAGATGAGGCTCTTTAAATATAGGAAACATATGAATGTGTGATTTATCACAGGTTAGATCATCATAAATGAGTTTTTCAACAATAACATCATGGTTTTGGTTCATAATTGGTTTAAAAATATCAAATTTGAACACATTATGGTCTTCATAATATGGTTCTTTAAGAGGCAATGTTTCTTGTTTTGGCTCAAAGATCAGCATGGAATTTCTAAAGTTGGAAACATTTGGTTCAGTGAGGACAATGGTTTGTGGTTCAATACTAGGATCTCCAAAAATTACACTATTGAAAAATGGATCAACAATAACTGGTTTGTCAAATGGATGCTCTTCAATAATAGGATCACTAAATACATATGATGGGCTTAGAATGATAATAACTAGATTTTGCGTAATTTGGTTATTCACACAAATCAAAGGAGGAGGTCCTAAAATGGTAACCTTCACACATTGTGAAACTTTATTGCTTACACAAAATGAAGGATAATAGACTAAAATGGTAACCTCTACACATTACAGAGCTAGATTGCTTGCACAAGCCAAAGGGAAAAAAACTAGAATGGTAACCTTTGAATGCATTTTACAAATCGAAGGAGGATATCCCAAAATAATAATCTTCAAGTGTGGTATGCAAATTGGAGGGGAAAGATGAGGATGATGCACAATAATCAGTATGGATTGGAATGGTATTCAATAAATAGGCTTGAAGAGGGTGACATCCCTAAACAAGACAAAGTGTTCATGTCTATCATAATAATGCTCTACCTTGAAACTAGGGCCACAAGAGACCGTATTACAAGTGTAACTTTGAGTCATGTTTAGAAAGGTTTGTTATCTATGTTTGTCAAGATTTGGACTATGTTTTGCAAACAATTTAAACAAGGTATGTGTTTTAATCTTTCTTCCAAAAAAATTACTAAGACACCAAAAAGAATATAAAAGGAGGGTGGCATGGAACCAAACATAATTAGAATAATGATATTCACAAAATTACTCAACCTTGGGTAGGGTTGAAATTTTATGAATAGGAAGAGGGTATGATAACTTAAAAATCCTAGAGTGTCACTAGTACACTAAAACATATACCTTTGAGATACATCAATACCATAAAATCTATTTCAACATTGATGAGTTGCTACTCGAAAATGAGAATAAAGTCCTTTAGATTAAGAAGGAAACAATGCAAACTAATAAACATGATGTAAAAACATGCATGAATTCCTAATTATAAAACTAAAACCAAATCGACAACACAATATCACCACATGGTAAAAGGAATGGTATTATAAATTGTGTTCTAGGAATCAAATTTTGAATGATACACAAGATTAATTGACTCCACCAAAGATGATAATGTGATAATAAGTCTATAAACAGCTCATAATTCAAATGGAAAATTGAACCCAAGTTAAAATAAGTCAAGTGCAAATGGCGAACCCAATTTAACACATCAAATTTTAAAACTTAGAAAAGTCCAATTCCAAATTTAAATTATCAATGAGGGACTTAATAAAATTTGGAAAATGATCTAGACTCAAATGGGAAGCATAATTGTGCTAGTTAGAAGATATGACACAATGTTTAAGATGACAATTTTGAACAAGGAAAAGATTGATTTTCACTTGAACAATATAATGCCTCTTTGTTCAATAAATTTTAGGACAATGTGTTTGGTTATGTAACATTTTGTTAACAAACAAGTTTTGACTCCAAACAAGACCAAGTAATCTAAGATAAAGACAATTAAACTAATTAGTCATCTTAAGCCCTAAACTGACAAGGTGTTTCAAAGTAGGGTTAATTAAACTAGTAAGTTTTTCAAGCATTTATAAATGGATCTCATGTATATCAACTTTCACATCAGTAAATAAGAGAAGCACACATCATTTGGGTCCACATCATATGGCTTGTTATAAAAAGGTCTTGCCCTTTTTACAACCACACATCTATCACTTTCTTAGTTTAGTGTGATGTCTAACATGTTCAAACATCCCAGGCTTAGCCTTTATTAATAGAGATGGTTTAACCACTCAAACCATCGTCCTAGTGAGGAGATCCCAATTTATATACCCCACCATGGAAAGGGGTTGAAGATGATGGCGGGAGATGAATCCCCAAGTCAAATCTTCCCTATAAAACTTATGTGAGGTAATAAAGTCCCTCTTACAAGCCAATATGCAATGAAATATAAACTAAGTAAAAGATCTTTAAGGTTATTTCTAGATCACCCAAGCAATGTGGGTCTTGGGGAAAGCCTTCACAATATCTCTTCTACACCTTTGGACTAAGGCAATTTTGTAATAAAGATGGCACCTTTTATCCTAAAAGTTCCCTATACTTTTTTCTCAAAAAAATTTAAACTAAGTAAACAATGATAAATGACTTACTTAAAATAAAACTTTGAAGTGAGTTCAGTTTTAAAGCATTAAAATGAAATATTGGGTGTTGTTCTTTGGCCCCTTGGCCTTAAGTTGCAAAACTTTGAAAGAACAACAACAAAATTATTCATATAAACACCCTTAAAGTTTATTTAAGCATCAAATGAAATATTCCTAATTAGTTTTAAGCATCCCAAAAGAGGGTTAAAAAGATATAATTAAGCATGATTTAGAATTTTTTCAAGTAGGCCCTAAAGGAAATGGTCAACATGTTGTTTAGCTTAGAAGCTCTTTTTCAAATGAGACAAGCAACATTTTAAAAGTATGCTCTTGGGTTTGGATGACCTATTGACCTGAAGGCAAAACCTCAAGAAATAAAATGCATTACATTAGACTTAGTTATCAAAAATATGAATAAAACTTGCAAGGCAAGGATTTAGATAAAGAAAACACAATTTATCAAAACTAAGAAACAAAAATTAGAAAAATTAAAAATATTCAAACTTCTATTTTAATATTTAAAAAAAAAAGCACACAACTTAAAGGTAAACTAATAGCGTATTATGAAAATTTTAGAGAAAAAACATGGTTTTTAAAAAAAATCATCAAAAATGGAGTCCATATAAGCTCTGGATGTTAGGAACAAAACACTTCTCAATCTAGATATACTATTACTATAAACTAGATCTAAAGCTATGCAATAAAATGCATCATGGAAACATTCCTTAATTCACTATTAATATGAAAGAATAAATGAGAGCAATATAATAACACAGATCTAACGTGGTTCACCCAATGTGGGCTACATCCACCAATGAAAGTTCTCAAATAAATCAGTAATCTAAAACAAGATTACAATGAACTCTCACAAAGATAGAAAAATCTCCTATAGAAAGTGTTGCACAAAAAACTGCACTTTCACCTACACCTATACAATGTTGTATCTCATAAGTTACTAAACCACACCCTATAATGAGCACTTATACATTGAAAAACACTTGTACTTTGACTCTGATCCTTAAAGCCACACCCTAAAAATAAGCCATCAACCTCTAAAGGCCACACCACACCCTATATATATAAGAAAATGAATAAAATCTATAAAAGGAGGAGCAAATATGCAATGCTTATCCAAGATAAGCATTATCCAACATGTGACAACCCTTTTCCACCTCATCAAGCCTATCTAAAATTGGTTGTCCTTTAGTCTGCACACATAGTTCTCCTTCCCTTTAACCTCATATCCTTGTGGTTGTTTTGTATACAACTCTTCATCCACATCACCATGAAGAAAAATAGTTTTCACATCTAACTGTTCTAAGCGCAAATCCTCAATTGCAACTAAACCAAGAATAGTCCAATTAGAAGTCATTTTTACAACATGAGAGAGAATCTCATCAAAATCAATACCTAATTTTTATGTAAACCCCTTGACCACCATCCTGGCCTTATACCATTTTCTCCCTTCATCCTCTTCTTTGATTTTGAAGATCCACTTGTTTAAAAATGCACTCTTGCCGTTGGGTGTCCTAACAAAATCCCATGTTTGGTTCTCCATGAGAGATCTATGTTCTTCATCCATGGCTTGTTCCCATCTCAACATGGCATTTGCCTACGTTGCTTCCTCATAACACTCTAGCTCTCCATTGTCAGTGAATAATAAATAATTAAAGAAAGAGAAAAATGTTTAGGTGCTTTTCTTACCCTAGAAGACCTTCTTACCATAGGAGTTTGGGGTCCTTGTGTAGAAGGTTCATGAACTGAATCATTAGATACTTTACCATCCATAATATCATCTAATACTATGTACTCTTTCTGTTCCTAATCTTGTTCTTACAATTGATCCTTATGTATGACTTTTTTATTAAAGACTACATCTCTAGATTGAAATATTTTCCTATCTTTAATGTTCCACAAATGGAAACAAAAGTCATCCTCACCATAACCAACAAATGTGCATTTCTTTGATTTAGCCTCTAGCTTGGTCCTATCCTCTTTCTTGATGAGATAAAATGCTTCACATCCAAAGACTCTAAGAAAAGAATAATCAACATTCTTACCAAACCAAGATTGTTCTAGAATGCCTCCATTCAAAGGTATAGAAGGTCCTTTGTTAATCAGATATAATGTCATGCTAACTACTTCTGCCCAAAACTATAAAGGCAACTCTACATGTAACCTCATGCTCCTAGCACATTATATTATTGTTCTATTCATCCTTTCATATACCCCATTCTATTTTGGAGTTCCTTGAACCATCTTTTACCTATAGATTCCATTGTTAGAATAATAATCAAATAAAACATTTCTATAATACTCACCTCTATTATCTGATCTAAGACATTTCAACTTGAGCTTGTTTCATTCTCAACCAAGGTTTTCCATTTCTTAAAAGTGACAAACACATCAGATTTATTTTAAATGCAATAAACCCAAACTTTTATAGTTGCATCATCTATAAAATTAACATAATAATTGGATCCACCAATAGAAGATACCTAAGCTGGTCCCCACACATTTAAGTGTACCAGATCTAACTTATGATCTTTCTTTGTGGGTCTAACCATTAGGAACTTAACATGCTTAAGTTTCTTGTACACACAATTTTTTCAAAAGTCTAGAACTATGTCTTTTAATCCAGGTAACTTATCTTTTAGTATCTGCATGCCCTTATGGCTCATATGACTGAGCCTATAGTGCCACATAGTTGCATCTCCATCTACAACAACTAAATTAATAGAATCAACACTACTAGTATAATACAAAGTACCAAAATTCCTACATCTTGAAATCACAAGATCACCTTTAGTAACTTTCCAAGAATCTATAGTAAACAATACTGAACATCCCTCACTACCCAATTGCCCCACTAAATCCAAATTTTGTCTCAACATAGACACATGTCCAACATCCTTAAGGATCCATGTGTTCCCATTTTGCATCTTATCCTAAACACAACATTTCCCTACTATCTCACACGGTTCATCATCACCAAGATATACATGTCCTAGATTCTCTCAAGCATAATCAGTAAAATAATGCCTATGTGGGTGGCTTGAAAAAAAGCCCCTAAATCTAATACCCAAGACTTAGAAAAACTATCTATAGAAATAATTAAGGCATCTTGACATGACTTACCTAATTTCACATTTACCTCATTCATTTCCTCTTCATTGGCATTATTATCCCAAAGTGACCAACAATCCTTCTTTGAGTGTCCATTCTTCCCACAATGCCAACATATCATCTTGGATCTAGATATAGACTTAGATCTACCTTTTGACTTTATTTAGTTACTTTTTCTCTTTTCCTTTTGCCTCCCTCTAGTATCAATATATAAATCATTACCTAAATATTATTCACCAGTGCTTTTCCTTTGTATTTCCTCACTAAAGATCACACCTAGAACATCCTCAAAATTCAAGCTTCCCTTGACAGGGACTACATTACTTAGAACCATAACCAAACTATCCCAACTATCAGGCAAAGAACATAAGATTAACAAATATCTAAATTCATCATCAAAATTGATTCCAATTGAAGTGAGCATATTTACAACCATATTAAAATTATTAAGATGATTAGAAATTGAACCATTCACAGACATTTTCATGTTAAACAATCTTTTCATAAGAAAATTTTTATTAGAAGCTGAAGGTTTATCATATAAATTCCAAAGTTTATCCATAAGATACTTTGTATTTATCTGATCTAAAATGGTAAATGCAACAAAAGATACAAGGCATAACTGTATGGTTCTTAATGCCTTCCTATCAAGTAATGTCCAATCTGCATCACTCATACTTACAGGTTGTCTTCCTTTCCCCTCCAAGGGGAGTTAAAGTTCCTTATGATATAGGTAATCTTCCATATATATTTTCCACAAAACAAAATGCTTACCATCAAAATTCTCAACTCTAAATTTGATCTCTTCTCCCATAGCTCTCACTCAAGATAATAGCCTTCTTGTGCTCTACCACTTCAGTAAACACACATAACTAATGGCTTTAATACCAGTTGTTAGGAATAAAACACTTCTAAATCTAGATCTACTATTGCCATAAACTAGATCTAAAGCTATGTAATAAAATGCATCACATAAACATTCTTTAATTCACCATTAATATGAAATCATAAATGAGAATAAGATAATAATAACATATATCTAACGTGGTTGACCCAATGTGGGCTACATCCACCAATGAAAGTTCTAAATAAATCAGTAATCTAAAATAATATTACAATGAACTCTCACAGAGATAGAAAAATCTCCTATATAAAGTGATGCACAAAAAATTATACTTTCACCTGCACCTACATAATATTGTATCTCACAAGTTGCTAAACCACACCCTATAATGAACACCTGCACTTTGAAAAACACTTGCACTTTGACTTTGATCCTCAAATCCACACCTTGAAAATAAACCATCAACCTCTAAAGGCCACACCACACCCTATATATATAATAAAATGAAGAAAATCCATAAAAGGAAGAGCAAATATGCAATGCTTATCCAAGATAAGCATTATCTAACATGTGATAACCCTTTTCCACCTCATCAAGCCTATCTAAAAGCTCTCCCAAGGAGAAATTTTCCATATTCATCTTCTCCACCTTCTAAGGGCATATTTTCCCATGAACATGTGATCACAACCAACTCCACTCAACAAGGAGTTCCCTTTGCCAAAAAACAACTAGCTTCCTCAAAATAAGGAAGTCAACATGGGAAAAGGCATCTAACAACAAACTCCATGAAAATATGGAATACATAAAAATTAGGAATACAAGGAAGATTCCACTCAAATGTGGAGAACATGAAAATTATACCCCACACATCTTTGGATCTCTTTAGGTGCCCAAAATTTATTCCTATGGTCATGTGATAGACCCAAAGGACTCCACACTCAACATCAAAAGATGGATTATTTGTTCATTTCCATGCACAGTGACCACTAACAATTTTGGGATGCACACAATGACTGTTGATGGTTATATATGACCACTAATGGTTATATATAATCATTGATGGTTATATATGACCACCAAAGGTTAGTTCACAATCATTGATAGTTATAAAAGACCACTGATGGTCTTTGTGTAAACCCATGAAGATGAAATATGGCCAAACAAAGTTAGAAAATCAATTATAAATGTTTCAAGCCTTCAAATCTTAGTTTAAGACCTACACATTGATGTTCTTGGTATGTGGGATGTGTTAGGTCCCATCAGGTGTGCCAAAATGTAGATTTGTATTATGATGGTTGTTAGTCAAGCATTAGTCAATAAATCAAAAAATACATAAAGAGCTTAATAAACAAAGTTAACATATTCATGCAGGGTTTGCTAATAATAACAAGATACAAATTAAAGAAAAAAATCAACCATTACCTTCCCAAATGACTCCATTACTCAAAAATGGCTCAAAATCATGTTCTCCCCTTGATCAAACATTCTTGTCTTTGTCAAAAATGGTGTAAAAATTCCTCCAATGTCTCAAGAACACATTGTAAAACTTAGGATGATGATAAGAACTATCTACTTGCCTATTAAATGAAGCTAATACAAATGCAAATAACATAATAAACAAAACCCAAAGGAGTTGTGGAGAGATTTTAATATTATAAGTTTACATAATTTAAGCTTAAAAATGGTAGTGTGAGGCCTTATATTTATAGATTTTTGAGATTGGTCAGGATCAACCATGACCATCCATCTCAAGATTAAGATGTGTGGCCATGAATTAATCTAATATTTATAATTAAATCCATAAATATCCTCATCATGATTTTGGAAAAATGGGCATTAAGGAGGCATGGAAGGTGTTAAAGAGGCTTGGTAGGCCATAATTCATATATTTTATGTATTTATGGCCTAGGGATACCTTCCCAAAAAATGATGTCATTAGGTGATGCAGTTAATAGGAATTAATTTCCAAAAATAAATTTTTAATAACCTCCATGAAAAATGCACTTAAGCTCTTGATTTGAATTAATTAGCTTTAAACAATATTAATCAATATTTGTGAAATTATTTAGAAATTGGCCCTTAATTAATTAAAATGGTCATAAAGTCATATTATTGGGTTGTAATTTGACTCAAGAAGAATTGGAAGGCAATGCTAGATGCATTAGAACCGTATTCCCATTTAGGAAGTTTTCAACACAAAATAACAATGGTATGTGAAGTGATTTAACGAATTAGAAGAAAAGAATGATCTAGAGCACAAAAAGATAAAATCATCATTTTGACTCAAAATAAATTGATCAAAGCTAAGTATCTCATAAAATACATTATGCCATTTAGAGATAAATTGGCCTAAATCAGCACTTGTATACAACAAGCTCAAACCATTTGGTGTGTTTTATGTATTTTTGCCTAAATTGGGTATTTGAGTGTAATTTGAGTAAGATTGATAATTTCAACACAAATGGTGTTAATAATTTGATGTCTACACTATATACCTCTACTTGTTCCCATACATCAAACCTATAAATTTAACATTAGAATTATGACCACAAGGTCATACATGCAATCCCTACTCTAATCTTCTCTCAAGACATCCACAAGGCTCTCACAACTTTAAAAAATCTTTTGCTCATATGATCACTTTCACTATTGAGCATGGTCATTGATGTTAGGTTGCTATTGATATCAAAGAGAGAATGAGATACTAATGCATTAATGACAAAGTGATCAAATTGATGATTTGGAGAGATATGGCACATTTATAGGTCTATAAGGATAAAGAAGAAGTTGTGAAGCATCCATAAATGTTTAGGTGAAGCTTTGGTATATCACTTGATCATTTGGAATGAGAAACATGCATATTTTAGCTTAAGAGAAGCTAGACCATCATTGCACATCATGCAGATATGAGTGAACCAAAAATTTTGTGTATTTGTTTTTGGTACTCAAAAAGTCAACTGAGATCAAAGTATTTCATGGAGATGTTGTCTATAGTGCCAAGAAGGTACCCTAAAGAATTATACTCTTGAAGTGTTTTTTTATCTCAAGTTATAAACCTTCAAAGTTGCTCTTGTAAACTATGATGGGCTAGAGACCATCAAGTTTAACTTCATTGAAGTCTAAGGTCACTAGTCAGTTGATCTTATGGTGAGTATTCATTATCTAGATCTTGATCTAATAGTACGTATTTAGTCAAAATGTCAAAGAGTCTAAGATTAGATGCGATGGTGACAAGTGTCACTATCTTGTTGAGTTGAAATAAGATCAACAGTTCATGGATGTTCATACTAATAGAGATCGATGGTGTGGGTCAAGTCAAAAGTCAAATGTGTAGAAGGCACATAGAGATACCAAGTGGCACAATCATAGGATTTTTGATCTCAGATCAATGGTGAGTGTTGCATGATAAAGACTAAGATACTCAAAGGAGATCAATAGTGCATATTTATCCATAGTTTATGGGAATCATGAGATGAGGTTAAGGTGATCAATGTTTAGTATCTATACATTGACCATTAGAATTCAAATATTCAAATTAATGAGGTAAAACTAGTGCTTAATTTTTTGGCTATAAATTTTGATCTAAGATAAATTTTCTGATGTAGTAAAAAGCAAATTTGTATAGGACTTCAAGGTGCATCCAGTGAATCTAGTTAGTGTTGATATTTTTGTCTCAAAATATCTTTACATATAATACCCTAAGGGAAACTCCCTTTATTTTTTAGGAAGAACCCTAAAACCCTCATAAAAACCCATCTTTCCCTTTTTTCTTTATAGAATCTGAAACTCAGGATGCAAATTACACTAGTACAAAGGTACAACTATATTTTTTATAACTCTTTTTAAGAAAGATAAAAACATATTTTACACTTTATATTTTTGATAATGTGAAACTTGCAAAAAACACAAGTGTAAATTGCACTTTCCATTTTGATAAGTATGAATTAATAAAAGTGTAAAAGCATGAGGTGCAAATTGCATGATTCATTTTGGCAAAAGTGATAAAGACTTAAAAAGTTATAAAAGTCTCACTTGATTTTTTAAAGTTAGGGTTTTTTTCATGGAAAATTAATATGGAATTATTTTCAAAATTATCTTTTATTTTTAAAGACCAGTTCTATCTTAGGTGCCTCTTTTTACATGAGGAAGTTATTTTCAGCCACTATCAAATGAAGAAGAATTACATGGAAATATTTAGTTCAACCATTCCATACTATGCCATGCTACACCCAAGATCACACCCAAATCATGCATGCCATTTTATAGCCATTACACAAGTCCAAGATGCCATAAATAGAAGAACCTACATCTTTTGCATGAGGGGTTTCAGATTTGCATGATTTTCTTTACTGGGCATTCAAATTTTGTCATGTACATCTCATCTATGAGATATTTTTTATAAAAATGGGTAAACCCTATGGTCAAATCTATATTATTTATATTTTCTACATTTTGAATGTATTTACTACAAAATGTAACCTTTGGAGTGAAATATAGTTGAAGATTTGCCTCTCTTGTCTATGGAATCTTTATGTGTGTGAGTTATTTGATTATTTGTGGAAGCTTTGCCTCTTTGTTTCAGTTTAAATAAATTCATCTATGGTATTTTACCCTCTTTAAAATATTTTTTGGAATAAATATCATTTTCCCTTTTGTGAAAAATAGCTAAGATAAATTTAATATAATTTCTACTCTATTATGTTTATCAAGCAAGCATTAATGTCCACTATAAAATATTTGGTGCAATTACCATATTTCTATTTTTCTAAAAATTTCAATTCTTCAACCCTTTTCCCAATCAAAACCCTACTTTAGGATCAAAAAGCACTAAAGAGTGAGATTTCCACAAAATTGGTATTTTATCAATTTGCATCAAATTTAGTGAAAATAAATCAACTTTCTCTAGAGATTAACCTTAATTCTTAAAAGTCTCATGAATTTGGAGTTTTTTCCATTTTATCATTAGGCACTTTCACAACAAGCTACAAAATCAAGATAGGTGCAATCCTATGTGATAACAATTTTTGATACACCCAGTGGGACCTTACTACATTATACACCTCACTGAAAGGTTTTTGGTGTTATCCTTCAATGAAATTAGCCTTTAAAGGTACATTTTCAAACACCAATGGTGACTCCATTATGAACATCATCTAGTATGGGCAACCCAAGTTCTTAATCACCATTATTTGGTATGTATCATCACTCATTTGATTAAAATGCATGTTCCTTTATTCCTTATCCTTCATATCAAGTTAGCAATGTTCATGGCTTCACCCCGAGTGGCCCTCAAGGTTCAATGTATCAATCTTATTAGAATTTACCTCTCCCTAGTCAACCTAAACTGAGCCTCAAGGAGATGATGCTTGATTTTGAGATAAAATTTAAAGAGGTTTATAGGGAAGAAGATTTCTATAGGTAAAAATAGAATCTTGAACAACAAGCTTATGTTGAGGAGTGGTAATTGATGTTTCAAGAGGAATGCTTGGTTATCAAGACCAAGCTAGAAAACAAAATGATTATAATTTATTCTTAAAAATGGGTGTAGCCAACCATATACCCTAATTTCCCTCTCCTACTCCTGTTCATGCTTAAACACAAACCTCTAATCAACCTTGCCAAATCTCACCCTTATTAGTTGAATAACATGAAACCATTCCATCTTGGATCCTCTCCTATGCCAATGACCCTAACTGTGTCATACCCTCTCTTATAAAACCACCCTCTCCAATACCCATTCAAGAAAAGGAGGAGGTGGCTAAATATTATACATTCCCCTCATGAAAATCAATCAAGGAGGGCACAAAGCAGAAAGGGGAATTACTATCTAAGTTAGTCTAAGATCCAATTCAAGGAGAAGATGTGTTAGCTCAGCTCAATGAGATTACCCTACCAAAGTTTTAAAACTCTCCCTGCCTTCCCCAAGAACCACCTAAAAAATCCTTCAAGGTCTATAGTTAGAAGGATATTATCTTTAGCTACAAGTAAGGTGAACTTCTTTACCCTCCCACCATATCCCTCATGAAGGAAGAACCTATTTTACAAAGAATAGAGGAGGATATTGCAGTCAAAGTTGAGCCTAAAGCGGACAACACAAGTATTTATGATGAAGAGATCATGATAAGCAGTCCACTTCATTGAAAAAGGGAAGAGTTAGGTTTTGATCAAACTCCTTGGCATGGTTTTGATGAATTAGAGCCTAAAGGTAGTACTAATGCCTTCATATTTAAAGAGGTATGTATTTAGGTTACAAATGAGAGCAAAAGAGATTTTGATTTATTCTAATAGCTTCCATTTGGTCTGGCTACAGATGAAGATGACCAAAGTATAGAGATTGAAATAATAAATTAGTCAACTAAAGAAGAGAAGGAAATAAATAACAAGGAGGATAAAGATGAAGTATGGCAATAGTTGTACCATGACTTCATGGACCAGGTAGAGGTTCTAAACCAACCTATGCCTCTTATATAACATGAAGATGAATTTGCCAATCATGTTAAATATGTTGACTAATCTCAAAATTAATTGCCCATTGAAGATAGTACTGATGTCTTCAATAATGAAGAAGAATGGTCAAATTAAGATTCATAAAAACATGACATTTTGGGCTTTAGGTGGATTAATGAACTACCATATGGCTCATTTTAGAGAAAGTAAAGCAAAGAGGTGTTGAATTTAGAATTGTATTAGATGACCAAGGGGAAGCTACCTCTTAAGATGACTTAGAGCTTTTATTCCTAAGCCTAGATAGTCAACAAAGTACCAATTCAAAGGAGCCATCACATGTGCTTAATTCAGAGCACAAAGTTGAGCCATCAAATGAGGAGGTTGTAGGAGCCTCTATAGTCCAATTTGGAGTAAGACTTGAAGAAATAGACCAATATCTATACATTGGAGATATGTTTATCCCATTTCATCCACTTAAGACCATGCCAAAAGAATTAGTAATCAGGTATTTCAACTCACCTATCTTGAGCTCTCAAAAGCAAGGTATTTTTCATCCTAGTTTATCACAAGTGATGATAAATATTTTCCATTTGAACTAGGTGGAAAGTACTTGTAAATTTTAACCATATACATATTAGAATAGTTTTCATGTTTTCCTCTAAGTGCCTTTGTGCACATTTGTTTTGTAGGTTAGTTATGTTTTTCAATAAGTGCTTTTGCATAGGTCAAACTCATTAGGATTTTTTCCCTTAGGTCATATTGATTTTTATATTTTGTTTGTCTATTTTTTCTTATTTTGTTCATGTTTAGGCAAAGCCTAGTTTGTTTAGACCTAGGTTTGAGTTTGTCAAAATCAAAATTGACTTTGTATCCAATGTCTTAGAAGGTTACTAGATTGAACATGATTAACAGATAATCATGCCATAGAGGTCACCAAAGATGTTGATATTTTTGTCCCAAAAATATCATTAAATCTAATACCCTAAGGGATACCCCCTTTATTTTTTAAGAAGAACCTTGAAACACCCCAAAAAACCCATCTTTCCCTTTTTGCTTTGTAGAATTTGGAACTCTAGATGTAATTTACACTAGTGAAAATTGCTTTGCATGTTCTAGATCCTGTGAAGTGCCCATGTTCCAAAATTGGTGGAATTTGGAGCTCACCATTCACTTTGCACATTTTCACAATGTGTAAAATCATAGCAGGATCTGGATCCCACCACACACCTAGCTAATGAAATCCAAAACTTGGTGTACATTTTGCACATTTTTGTAATGTGCAAAGTGCATGATGGGCTTTGAATCCCGCTAAACCTATAACCCCCATTTATATATAACCTAGAACTCTAGGTGCACATTACACATTGTGAAACATGAAAATTACATGATAGTCTATGTCTTTCTCCAAACCACCAAACCACAGGATGTAGAACCATGAGTGCACTTTATAGTTTGCAAACATGCAAAGTGCTTCATGGGTTCTACCTTCTTTCAAACCTATCATTCATTCCTATGGAGAGTGGACTTGATTCAATTAGGTCCCAAATCCACCAATAACCACCATAGTTTCAATTAATACAAGGGTTTTTCTTATTAAAACTAGGTCATTTTATGAATTATTTATCATTTGAAAAATTGTTGTCCCCTGAGACACCTATAAACTCTTAAGCCTTCATGGAAAGTGGACCTACCTCAAGAACCTTCCATTATTACTAGATATTTAACATGATTAAAACACCATGAAGGCCTCATGTACTTCCAATACCTCCTAGTTTCATTAAAACTTTTAACTACTCAAAACACCTTCAAGTTATACTAGATAATTTAGCTGCTCAGAACACTTGAAAATCCTGCCAAATTTAAAAGTTGGTTTCTCATGAGAATAACCTCAATTTCCATACATCCTAAGGAAATGAAGTTAAAATCCAAAGGAAATAAGTTTATTATAGTAATAAATAGATCATTATGAAATAATTAGAGATAAAAGGAAAATATTGAAGGAACAGATCAATAAATATGAAGGAGAGAATTATTTGATGTTCAAGCAGATTGTCCAGCTTCCAATATCTAATCTTACAGGATCAATCCAAAATGAGTACAATATATTTTTAGAGCCTTTGATGCATATACAAATAAATTTTAGGCCAATAATGACAAGAAAGTTGAAGAATTTTTGGACATTGATTAATCTCTTCTCTCTATTGAATGTTTTAAAATGAAACATTGTAAGTTGGAATTTCATTACAAAGGTACAACTATATTTTTCATAACTCTTTTTAAAAAAGAGAGAAACACATTTTACACTTTATATTTTTGATAATATTAAACTTTCAAAAATCACAAGTATGAATTGATAAAAGTGTAAAAGCATGAGGTACAAATTGCATAATTCATTTTGGCAAAAGTGATAAATACTTAAAAAGTTGTTAAAGTCGCACTTGAGTTTTTCATGTAAGGGTTTTTTTCATGGAAAATTAAGTTGTAATTATTTTCAAAGTTATCTTTTATTTTGAAAGACAATTTCTATTATGGACGCCTCTTTTTGCATGAGGAAGCTATTTTTAGCCACTATCAGATAAAGA
The DNA here is from genome assembly GCA_037957365.1 of Torreya grandis. Taxonomy (NCBI): domain Eukaryota; kingdom Viridiplantae; phylum Streptophyta; class Pinopsida; order Cupressales; family Taxaceae; genus Torreya; species Torreya grandis. The sequence continues at coordinate 2,995,003 of JARHVA010001355.1, forward strand.
ATCATTGCATGGAGATATTTAGTTCTATCCATGCCATACCATGCCATTATATGTGAAAGATCATGAAAATCTCATTCATGCCATTTTTTAGCCATTCCACAAGTCCAAGACTCTAAAAATAGAAGAACTCACCTCTTTTACATGAGGGGTTTTATATTTGCATGATTTTCTTTATTGGGCGTTCAAGTTTTGTCAACTACATCTCATCTATGAGATATTTTGTATAAAAATGGGAAGACCCCATGGTCAAATCTATCTTTTTATTGCTCTTTATATATTTTTTATTTTGAATGTATTTACTACAATCTGTAACCTTTGGAGCAAAATAAATTTGAAGATTTTCCTCTCTTGTCTGTGGAGTCTCTATGTGTGTGAGTTATTTGATTATTTATGGAAGATTTATCTCTTTGTTTCAGTTTCAATAAATTCATCTATGGTATTTTACCCTCTTGAATAATATTATTTGGAATAAAGATCCTTTTCCTTTTGTGAAAAATAGATAAATACTACCTCTAATTTCTCATCTATATAAGTTTGTGCTTAAAAAAATTTAATATAATTTATCCTCTATTGTGTTTGTCAAGAAAGAATTAAGGTCCAATATAAAATATTTGGTACAATCACCATATTTTTAGTTTTCTAAAAATTTCAATTCTTTAACCCTTTTCCTAGTCAAAACCCTGGGTTAAGATCAAAAAGCACTACAGAGAGATTTCCACAAAACTAGTATTTTATCAGTTTGCATCAGATTTAGTGAAAGGAAGTCAACCTTCTTCAGTGATTAACCTTAATTAACTAAAGTCTCAAAATTTTGGATTCTTTTCCATTGTATCATTAGACACTACATAATAAGCTATAGAATCAATACAAGTGCAATCCTTTGTGATAATAGTTAGAAGGTCTGATTGTTTGTATAGTCAAATTTATGGAGCTTCAAAGTTGGTTGTTTATTCATTCATGGTGTTACTATGTAAAAAATTCTATTTGAGAAAATTATGATTTAGAAAAAGAGTGTTTTGGTGGGATCAATCACTTGAAAATGTCTTAAGGGTCATATGGAGTGGACCCAAGTATTTGAGATTTTTATATTCTTAATTTGATTGATGGAGTGCTAAATGGGTGAATGGGTCTCCATGAGACCTATAAGGGCTACTAAGGCCTAATTTAAAGGTGTATCTACTTAAGTGTGACCCATAGATGCTATAATAGACCTTTGATAATGTATTTGAGCTATGTATTAGCATGTTATATGTCTTAATGGTTAAGAAAAGTCTTATGGCCAACCAAGAAGATAATACTCGTGAGGACTCTATAAAAGGTAAAGACTAAGGCAATGGTTTCTAGACTAGAATGTGAATGTGTTGAGAGTAGAAGAAAGAGATGAAGGAAAAAGATCAGAGGGAGTGTGATTAGTAGATGGACTAAAGTACAGAGCTAATTGAGGATGAGCAAAGAAGACTAGAGAGATCCAAAAGGGTGTTTAGATGCATTGCTTATATGAGCAAGTTTGAGTGCATGTGATGAGTTCAAAGAGAGGTGTTAAGAATTATTTCTCTAATTAAATTGATTTGTAATAAGAGTTTTGGAGTTATTGATTTCATAGGTGTTGTGTGGGTTCTCAACATCTAGAATAAGTGGTTACTTGCTCATACTTAGGGGTGGGTGATCCTTGTGAAGTAGGTGCTTCACTAAAAGGTCTCACATTTGTGATCATCTTATAGGACAATTAGTCCATATGTTTAGAAGCTTGAGAGTGGGTTTTCTTCACCAAGAGGGTTTCCAACATAGATTTTGTGTTATGTGTGTGATCTTGTATCATATTTATTATTCATTATTATGAACATAGTATATACTTTATGAATGCTTATGATTTTATATTAAGAGTTTGAAAGGATTGAAATTAAATTTTGAAATATCTTGCATCACTAATTTACCCCTCTCCCCTCTCAATGATTATACCTCCAAAAATTGGTATCAGAACAAGACCTTCTTTGCAAGTTTAACCACTTGAATGTGATCTAAGGTAGAATATGACAAGTCAACAGATGCAGGGTTTCTATACTAAGCAATCACCATTGTTTAATGGGTCAAATTATTCTTTATGTAGTATAAGGATGAGGACATACATCGTGTCCCTAATGTTTGATATTTGGAAATATATCATATATGGTAATACTACACCAACTACTCCTCCAACTAGTGTTGTTGATAAGAAGTTGAGTGAGAATAATTCAAAATCTATGAATGTTATCATTTGTGGTCTATCCAAGGTTGAGTTTTCCAAAGTGATCCATTGCAAGTCTTCCAAGTAAATTTGGGTAAAATTATAGGCTATCTATGAAGGAGACTCTAAGATAAAATTGACTAAATTGAAAATCTGCCAAAGGTAATTTGAAGGTCTCAAAATGAAGGAAGAAGATATTGTGGCATCCCATCTTGTATAGGTTGATGAAGTAGTAAACATGATCATAGGTATTGGAGAGGTGATTGATGAAGCTACTATAGTAAAAAATATATTGAAGACTCTTACACTCAAGTTTGATTCAAAGTTTTTTGTTGCATAATAAATTCATGATCTCACTTGGATAAATATGGATGAATTGCATGGCATCCTTACTGCCTATGAGATGAAAGTTGATGAGGATATACCTCATAAGAAATAAGCAACCTTCAAGGTGATCAAGGAGACAAAAAAGAAGAACAAGTTAAATCTTAAATATTTTGATCATAATGAAGATCAACTTGAATCCATGATTGCAAGAACATTGAATGTAGGATCAGGTAAGTATGATGGAAAACCTCCTTTCAAATGTTTTTCATGTGGTAAAGTTGGTCATTTTGTATCTAGATTTACAAATGGAGACAAGGTTGAACACAAAGAAGCTTATAAATAATCTCATCTGAATGAAAGCAAGAAATATGAGGATCCTAGCAATTTTAGAAAGTTTTTAAATAAGAAAAATGGAATAAGGAGTCATAAAAAGGTAGTAAGATCCTTTATCATGAAGAAGACAATAAATCATCTTTAGAATAAGTAAACACATCTGATAGTGATGATTATTTTCATAGCAAGGACATGGAGACTTTGTTCATGGATCTTAATGACAATGAAGATGAATGTTCTTTAAGAAAATATTTATTTAGTAGAGATATCTTAGAGAAATAAGATAATAAATTCACTCTTGAAGATAAATATCTAGATACTATAGAAGAAATGAAGTTACTACAAAGAAATAATAGAAAACAAGATTCCTTGATCAAATCTTATGAGGAGAAAAATGGAATTTTTAAAGGAAGGTTGAGTAATAAAGTCAAGGAGCATGATGAGATCGCACAAATTGAAGTTTAGGTTTGTACTCTTAATGAAAAGGTAAAGTATAAGGATGAATAATGTATCATGTATCAATCAGAGATAGAGTCTTTATAGATGAAACTAAATCAATCTATGAGTAAAGATACAACTAATGATTTAGAGAATAAGGATGAATTGATGAATGCTCTTAAAAATTTAAAGATTGATAAGAAAAATAAAAAAGTGATGATGTCACAAATCAAGGGCTATGAAGAATAATTTAGTGTGTTTGAAGCAAGATTGAATGATGATACCAGGGAACATGAATAAACTACCAAATATCTCAATAGTCCATTAGAAACTATTGCTACAAGCCTAAAAGCCAAAGAAGATGAGTGCTTAACATATGCAATTAAAATTAAGTTATTAAATGTTGAGTTAGACAAGACATATTTTAAGGTGAAGTCATTTTTAAAGTTTGAAAAGATTTCAAATGATCTTGATAATATTTTGAGTATTCAAAAACATGCAAGTGATAGTATTGGTCTTGGATACAAAGAAGAACAAAAACATGTAACTCAACAAGAGATAAAGGCTAATGTGAACAAAGACAATTAGACTTTGAAAATCAATCATCAACCAAGGAATGAAGGTATTGGTAGAATATAGACAAATTAGATCAAATAACTAAATGTTATGATGTATGCAAATTTCAGTGGTCATTATTACTCTTACAATCAATTTGGTCATAGGTCAATAGATTGTAAAAATAATCAAAGAATGAATTTAGATGGAATTATGAGAAAGACAATAGAAAGCATGAATAAAATCATCACTCAAGATAGTCAATAGGTTCAGAAGGAAATAATGTCATATTTTGCTACAAGTGTTAAGGATTTGGTCATATTGAAATTTTTTATAATATATTCATCAAGAGACCAAATGGTCAAGAACATGAACAAATTCATGAATCTCTAAGGAATCATCATATGTATCAATCACAATGTATGCACAATTTGATAAATCTCATTAGTTTTAATTTCCATGAGAGAGGTCACGTAGCAAGCTTCTACAAGAATGATTAGTATTCTACTTCAAATATTATCAATCTTAACATGAAGAAGAGCAATAATGAATGGAGTCCAAAGAAGGTAAATGAAAAATAGGATCAAAATAGATTATTTTCCATGATAGAATAGGGAACAAGCTCAAATATCAAGGAACAAGCCTTATCTTCCCAAATGGACAAGGAAATCAAGCAGTATCCTAGATAAAAGAAAAGAATAAGGTTGAGAACTCATTCAAATAAACTTTGAAGATGAGGAAGGACTAAAAGTCAAGTGAGAGCATGTAAATATGGGAATATCCTAAGTTTTGGGATATTTAGTCCCTCTATGACAAATGGGTGTCTCTACCTATGTTTATTAGGAGACATCTATCATGTGTAGAAGCAAGTATGTGTGCTCTAGGTAATGATCAAAGTGCCAATCAGTATATAACTTGAAGGCAAAGGTTAAGTATGAGATTGTGAAGGATAAGCCTATAGATGAAATTATTTGAGAATGTTAAATAAATTTGGATGCTAACTCAAGAGGTTGATTAGTCAAGACAAGGATAAGTAATTGTAGAAAAAGAATATCATTCAAAGATGTGTTTGGCTAAGGGGGAGATAATTAGATTGAGTGGCTTGAAGAAGATATACTTGATGTAAATGGGATAATATGTGAAGATTCTTTAGTCATGATAGAAGTGTGAAGATGTTTGATACAAGTTGTGAATTCAATAATACTGACATGATGACTTAATCAAACCAAGTCATGTTTTTTTATAAAGTATTAAATCTTCATGCATGATCAAAGAGAGCTTATGATTTATGTATGTAGATAGGTCCAAGGATCAAAAAATCCCAAGTTCAGATTGGTGTATATCAAAGAACAAATGGAATGAAATAGATAATGATGTTAGTGGGAGATTTCTAAGCTCTATGAGTACTCTCTCAGTTCCAAGAATCAAATAAGTTTAAGTTCAAATTGGTGCATGTCAAAGGGGAAGTAATTGATTCATATGTTTGAATGTATGTAAGTATCCTGAGCATCTTAAATAGTATTTGAATGCATACATAATGTTGAGGAATGATTGTTGGCATGTTGAGGAAGAGATCCTTTGTCATTAATGCCAAAGGGGGAGAAAGATTAGAATGAATAAGTTCAAATGAGTATGAATTCATTATGAGGGTGTTTCTCCATCAATAAAAAAGGGGGAGATTATTGAGCATGGTAATTGATGTTAGGTTGTCATTGATGTCAAAGAGAGCATGAGATACTAATGAGTTAATGATAAAGTGATCATATTAATGATTTGGAGAGATATGGCACATTTACAGGTCTATAAAGATAAATAATAAGTTTTGAGGCATCCATAGATGTCTTAGTTAAGTTATGGTATGTCACTTGATCATTTGGAATGAGAAACATGCATCTTATAGCTTAAGAGAAGATAGACCATCATTGCATGTCATGAAAATATGAATGAAACAACAAGTTTGTGTATTTATTTTTAGTACTCATAAAGTCAATTTAGGTCAAAGGATTTCATGGAGATGTTATCTATAATGCTAAGAAGGTACCCTAAAAATTTAGACTCCCGAAGTGTTTTCTATCTCAAATTATAAACCTTGAAAGTTACTCTTCCAGATTGTGATGGGCCAGAGACCATCAATTTTAACTTCATTAAAGTCTGAGTTAAATAATTAATTGATCTAATGGTGATCATTTATTGTCCAGATCTTAATCCAATGTTGTGTATTTAGTCAAAATGTCAAAGAGTCTAAGATTGCATGTGTTGGTGACAAGTATCACTATCTTATTTAGTTAACAGAAGATCAACAGTTTGTAGATGTTCATACTAATAGAGATTCACAGTGTGGTTCAAATCAAAATTCAAATGTGTAGAATAAACTCAGAGCTATCAAGTGTCACAATCATGAGAGCTTTGATCTAAGATCAACAATGAGCATTTGATCATAAATATCAAGCTACTCAAAGGAGATCGATGGTGCATATTTTTCCATAATTTCCAAGAAGCATGAGATGAGGTTAAGGTGATCTATGTTTAGTGTCTATATAGAGACCGTTTGAATTAAAATATTCAAATCAATGATGGAAAACTAGTTCTTACTTTTTATGCTATAAATTTTGATCCATGATAAATTTCTTAATGCAGTAAAAAGCAAAGTTGTATATGACTTCGAGGCACATCAAGTGAATCTAGTTAGGAGGTTTGATTGTTTTTAAAGTTAAAGTTATGGATCTTAAAATTTGAATTTTTTGGGTTCATGGTGTTAATATGTACATAATTATATTTGAGCAAATTGTGCTTTAGCAGAAGAGTGTTTTGGCATAAGCAATCTCCTAAAGATGCCTTAGAGTTCATATGGAGTGGACCCAGATATTTAATACTATTTGTATATTCTTAATTTGGTTGATGGAGTGCTAAATGGGTGAATACGTCTCTATGAGACCTATAAGGGATACTAAGGCCTAATTGAAAGGTGTAGCTACTTAAGTGTGACCCATAGATGTTATTGCTGACCTATGACAATGTATTTGAGCTATGTATTAGTATGTTATATGTCTTAATGATTAAGATAATTCTTATGTCTGACCAATTAGATAATATTCATGAAGACTCTTATAAAAGTAAAGACCAAGGTAATGGTTTCTAGACTAGAATGTGAATGTGTTGAGAGTAGAAGATAGTGATGAAGGAAAGAGATTAAATGGAGTGTGCTTAGAGGATGGAATGAAGTAAAAATTTGATTGAGGATGAGCGAAGAAGACTAAAGAGATCCAAAAGGGTATTTGGATGAATTTCTTATATGATAAAGTTTAAGTGTGTGTGATAAGTTAAAAGAGAGGTGTTGAATATTGTTTATCCAATTATATTTATTTGCAATTAGAGTTATAGAGTTGTTGATTTCATAGGTGTTGTGTGGGTACTCAACATCTAGAACAAGTGGGTGCTTGTTCATACTGAAGGGTGGGTGATCCTTGTGAAGTGGGTGCATCACTAAAATGTCTCATGTTTTTTATCATCTTATAGGATAAGTAGTCCATGTGTTTTTAGGCTTAAGAGTGGGTTTTATTCCCTAAAAGGGTTTCCCACGTAGATCTTGTGTTATGTGTGTGATCTTGCATCATCTTTATTATTAATCTTTATGAAGATATTATGTACTTTATGAATGATTATGATCTTTGATTAAGATTTTGAAAGGATTTAAATTTAAGTTTTAAATATATTTGATCACTGATTCATCCCTTATCAGTGATTATATCTCTAACATTTACAACAAGTATAATTAGTCTAATTATACCTTATACTTATACCTCACTCTACCTTTAACTCATCTTGGTCAGCCAAGATTATTTACATATTTTAAACACACTTAACATAGATATATACACATAGTGCATGTGATAACCACACTCTTCATAGGTCATTCATTACCTCATTAGCCCTAAACAACCATTAGGTTTTGGTGAGACCTAAAATAATTAGACATTCATACTCATATGTTATACGTGAGACTAATTGGGCCACCTTCGTCCTTCACCAATGCTTCAAACACATCAAACATATCTCTAATATCCCCTTTCTCACTCTCATATGGGTGCATACCACCTATAACACCATCTCAATACTTGAACCTACCAATTAGGTTTCCTTGCTCTTCTTGTCTTTATACACAAAAAATATAATATCAAACTTCTAAAGAAACTACTCAAATATTTCACATAGACATATGATTAGATCACATGGGTTAAAATTTTAGAACCTCTGGAACAATTTAATGTGCCTTAGACATTTCAACATAGGATCTAAGCACTTAAAATAACTCTCTCAAAATGACCACTCAACTTAATCAGACAGAAAATATAGTTATACTATTTTAACTCCATATCTGATCAAGTGAAAATCATGACATACAATACTTTATAATAATCCTTAGAGACTTATATCATATCTCCATACTCATTTTGTTCTTCAATTCTGCTCATAACTCTTTTAACTTACTCCTACAACATGGTCACTCAATATGCTAGTGTATTCAATCAAACACAATCAACTTATAAGAGATTATTCACATTAAGTATGGATTGGTAAAACCTAAAAAATACATATATATATTATTAATGGAGTATACAACATGATCAAATAGTTAGTTCATCTTGAAACATCAAAATACTATTAATAACAACTCAATAATCCTTCTTGGATTACTTGTAGAACATGGTCAAACACAGTTAACTTTAGAGATTAATATATTTGATTATACAAATAATCAAACATTATAACCAGTATCTCTAGATTCAACTTAGAGTCCTTTAAAAAATTTCCTTGTACACTACTATGAAATTTATCTTGGATCAAAATATATAGCTCAAAAACTACAAACTAGTTTTCCTTCATTAATTTGAATATTCAAATTCCAATGGTCATTGTGTAAAAGCTAAACATCAAAAAAAATTTAATCATCTGATTCTCCCTAAAATTTTAAAATAATATATGCACTATCAATCTCCTTAATATTATCTTGGTATTTACCTTGAAACACTCATCATTAATCTTTGATCTGAGCTTCTGTTATCATGCCACTTGGCAGCTCTACATGCCTTCTAAGCACATTGACTATTTGACTCAATCTGTACCATTGATATCCATATATATGAGCACCCACTCATTTTTTATATTCTATCAAATCTTTTGATATTATGACACTTGTTACCAGCACATGCCTTCTGAGTATATTAACTATTTAACTCTAATGAACTTCTACCACATGGCAACCTCACATGCCTTCTGAGTATCTTTTGACATATTGAATAAATACACACCATTGTATCATTACCGATAAGATCACATTCTCCATTAGATAATTATCCATTCATATATATATATTTTAATATTTGTGATCCAATTAAATGCTCATCATTAGATCTTTGATAATGCAAATTTGGCTAAGTATGGGAACTTAGTGAAGTCTACCTGAAAAGCCAACTTTACACCTTAATAAATTTTTCTACGCTCAACTTTATGATGTGAAATTTGAACCATATGATAAAATTTCATAGGTTAATCTATCCATGTATCAAACTTTTCTTGAAACTTTTACACATATGAAAAATATGTCATCAAACTACTTACTCAGTCTTATCTATCAAGATGACTACTTGAGATTAGACATTCATATGATTATTATGATGAATTATGTTCACTTACATAAGCACTCTAAGTTCTCCTGACATCCAATAGGTATCTAAAATATGTCCATACCATCAATATCATCCATCAATTTCCTCACTAATTCAAACATTGAAACTCATTGAAGCACACTTTATAATTATCATTCTAGTACACATGAAACCTCAAAAACATCCTTAGTCACCTTGGAGACATTAGTGATAAGGATTAAATAATATCCCCCTTTATCATTGATGTCAAACAAAAATCTAAAGCTTATGCTCAGACTCTATCTCTCTCTTCAAGTACTTTCTCCCCCTTTAACACAACAACAAAGTGGGCTCATCTTTTGATCCTAAGGACCTAAAAAGACTTGAAGAAATAATAACATGAAAGGAACATCTCTAAGAGATGATACAAACTCCCCCTAACATTGTACATACCTTTTCTTACCTTGAGCTTCTCAAACATACTCCATAACTACACTCTTCTTTGATCATACATAACTTCTATGAAGACAAAACACACATGAACATCAAAAAATTACATGAACTTACCTTGAACACATTAAGAGGTACTCCCCCTAAATTACCTAAGCTTAGGAACACTTTCTATAATCTTCAAACTAGTAACAATGATGAATGAACATAATTTCCTTCATACCTTCTCTCTCAAATGTTACTACGCAATCCTTTAATCTTAAGACCTAACCATTTACAAAGCTCTCCCTTTTTTTATGCATGAGGATTTAATACATTGTCAAAAACACATGAGTTGGTTTAATCAAGTCATCATACAAATATTCTTGAAATCATAATTGTAATAAAAATATTTATATCTCTACCATGGCTGAGACATCTCACATATACTCCCCTTCATATCATTCATAACTCTTTAAGTCTTTCAAACTATCTGAGTTAACCTCTCCTAACTCCACGCTCCACTTAGATCATGGTATCTTCAAAAATACTTCTAAAAAAACTAGATCTACCAGTAACTCTTCAATACTATCCATAAAGATAGTCTTAATGGAGTATACAACACTATCCAATAGTTAGTTCATCTAGAAACATTAAAATACTATCAATAACAAATCAATAATCCTTCTTGGATTACTTGTAGAACATGGTCAAACACATACTTAACTTTAGAGATTAATATCTTTGATTATACAAATAATCAAGCATTATATCCAATTTCTCTGGATTCACCTTGGAGTCCTTTAAAAAATTTCCTTGTACACTACCATGAAATTTATCTTGGATCAAAATATATAGCTCAAAAACTACAAACTAGTTTTCCTTCATTAATTTGAATATTCAAATTCCAATGGTCACTATGTAAAAGCTAAACATCAAACAATTCGTTGTCATCTCATTCTCCCTAAAAAATTTTAAAAAATATGCACTATCAATCTCCTTACGATTATCTTGGTATTTACCTTGAAACACTCATCATTAATCTTTGATCTGAGCTTCTATGATCGTGCCACTTGGTAGCTCTGCATGCCTTCTAAGCATATTGACTATTTGACTCAATCTGCACCATTAATATCCATATATATGAGCACCCACTCATTTTTGATATTTTATCAAAGCTTTTGATATTATGACACTTATCACTAGCACATGCTTTCTGAGCATATTAACTATTTGACTCTAATGAACTTCTGCCACTTGGCAACCTCATGTGCCTTATGAGCATCTTTTGACATATTGAATAAATACACACCATTAGATCATTACTAATAAGATCACATGCTCCATTAGATCATTATCTATTCATATTAAATATTTACTTTTATATTTGTGATCTAATTAAATGCTCATCATTAGATCTCTGATAATGCAAATTTGACTAAGTATGGGAACTTAGTGAACTCTGCATAAAAAGCCAACTTTTCACCTTAATAAAATTTTCTATGCTCAACTTTATGATATGAAATTTGAACCATATGATAAAATTCCATAGGTTAATCTATCTATATATCAAACTAATCTTGAAACCTTCACACGTGTGAAAAATATGTCATCAAACTACTTACTCAGTCTTATCTATCAAGATGACTACTTGAGATTAGACATTCATATGACTATTTTGATGAATTATGTTCACTTCCATAAGTACTCATAGCATCCCATAGGTATCTAAAATATGTCCATACCATCAATATCATCCATCAATTTCCTCACTAATTCAAACACTGAAGAACTATGCAAGAACACTAAAACTCATTGAAGCACACTTTATAATTATCATTCTAGTACACATGAAACCTCAACAACATCCTTAGTCACCTTGGAGACATCAGTGACAAAGCTCAAAAAATATTCCCCTTTATCATTGATGTCAAACACAAATGTAAATCTTATGCTTAGACTCTATCTCTTTCTTCAAGTACTTTCTCCCCATTTAACACAACAACAAAGTGGGTTCATCTTTTGATCCTAAGGACCTAAAAAGACTTGAAGAAATAATAACATGAAAGGATCATCTCTGAGAGATAATACAAATTCCCCCTAATAGTGTGCATACCTCTTCTTACCTTGAGCTTCTCAAACATGCTCCATAACTACACTCTTCTTTGATCATACATAACTTCTATGAAGAAAAAACACACATGAACATCAAAAAACTGCATGAACTTACCTTGAACACATTAAGAGGTACTCCCCCTAAATTAGCTAAGCTTAGGAACCCTTTTGATAATCTTCAAACTAGTAACAATGATGAATGAACATAATTTCCTTTATACCTTCTCTCAAATGTTACTATGTAATCCTTTAATCTTAGGACCTAACCATTTACAAAGATATCCCTTTGTTTATGCATGAGGATTCAATACATTTTCAAAAACACATGAGTTGGTTTAATCAAGTCATCATACAAATATGCTTGAAATCATAACTATAATAAAGATATTCATATCTCTACCATGACTGAGACATCTCACATATATTCCCCCTCACATTATGCATAACTCTTTAAGTCTTTCAAACTATCTAAGTTAGCCTCTCCTAACTGCATGCTCCACTTAGATCATGGTATCTTCAAAAGGACTTCTCAAAGAACTAGATCTACCAATAACTCTTCAATACTATCCACACTTAATCAATATCTTTATGAAACCACTAATAGATATCATATCTTCATTAGAACAATTTAAACAACTAAAACAAACATGAATAACTCTCATAAGGATCTTGAAATAATTGCCTTTTGTCTTCTACGAGCCATCATGGTTTAGAACCTTTTCAAAACACTCTCATGGAACTATCTTATCTTTAGAACACTATGAACTCCATGACAAATACAACTTATCATATATATAACTCTAAGACCTTATTCATAATATCAAAGATATGACAACACATTCTCCTCATCCTCCATATCAACCTTATCTTTAGTATTTCTATGAAAATAGAACATTTTGATAACTCACCATCCTTGATTAGATACCTGGAGACCTCCATTCCCTACTTGTAGACCTTATACACACATCTTCATTCTTCACTATTTGACTAACTAGATCATCCTTTAGATCACTGAAAATTTTCATGTCCTTTCATAGCAAGCCAACATATCTTCTCATGACCTTTCTTGTCCTACAACAACAATAAAAAACACAACTAACATCTACCATGCTTCCTCTTGTTGACAAGTGTCTCCTTGAAGCCTAGATAGAGACAAACCTAACCCACAATGTCCTAGAACAATGTGAAATTAGGAGTTGCCCATAACTCCTCAAATTCTCTCCCCATCTTGGACCACTTGAACTGATGATTCTTCTTATTCTTATTTTTTTGACTAAATCAACTTGTTTATCTTCTTTATCACTTTCCTTTTCTTATAGGATTATATTGATAATACATGGAGAAAATAAATATTCTTGGCATACGTTTTCACTTGAAGTATCAGTCTCACATTTAAAAGCATCAACACTTGACATTGTCAACTAATATTATTTATATGAAACTTGTTCAACAACATCAAGATGTTCACTTGTATCCTCTTGATTCAGAGGATATTTTCAAAAGTTCCTTGGTTTTTTTAAATGTGGTCCATTATATATATCTCATCAAGAGATTTTCATAAACTATTGGAATGCAAATAATGGACATCATATGCTCTAGTTATCATTAGTCAAAGTTTGGTCAATAATTGGTCAAAGCTGGTAGAAGTAAAAAATTTATGGTCATGAAATGTTTTTGAATCATTTTTATGGTGTATAACTCATCACAAGCTTTTTGATGCATCTTAAATGGATCAATTTTGAGTATATATGAGAAAGTTATGGCCAGTCAAAGTTGGTCAAAAGTCAACAATATGGGTCAACATTAGTCAACAATGGTCAAACTTGGTAAAAAAAATTAAATTTGGACCAATGTGGTATGGACATATGACACACATTATTATGGACATTTGGCACAACTACAAGCCTCCACATGGCACATCTACGTGGCAAGGTAAGACCACTTTACATGGGATAAAGTTTAATATTAAAAAAAAAAATCCACACATATGTGGATATAAACAAAAGATATAATTTTAATAAGACATGGGATATGATGATATTTATTTCCACAAATGTGGGATATTATTATGGCATTTTAAATGTAAAATTTTAATTAAAACATGTAAAGGCCATATAATTCATGTGTGGGCTAAATAAAGCCTTATATTGTAATCCCACAATAGAATAGGATAATTGTTAATCCCATTAAAATAGGTGTTGTGATAATTATGAATATTATTTAAAATTGGGAAAGGATAATCATTCAATCCCACCTTTTGTGGACCCGTAAACCTATATAAAGGGTCTATAGGGGTCATTTGAGATCGCAATTAAAGTGTGAACAATAAAAGAGTGTGAAGAACAACACTCAAGACTTAAGAATAATCAAGCAGATCCAAGAACCAAGATCCAAAGTTGAGATTTGAGAGCCAAAGATGAGAACTGAGAGCTAGAGCCAAGAGCTAGAGTTAAGAGCTAGAACTGTGAGCCAAAGCTAGAGATAGAAGACATCAAAACATTCATTTGCATATTGAGAATCCCTACAGGGGATAACTGATGTAAAAAGTGATTTTTGCATTGATAATTGATTGGTTCCACCTTTGATTAGGACTCAGAGATGTATCTTGGATTAGGTGAACTCCAGTATCAATTATAGTTTGCATATTATCTTTGTGACTCATGCTTGTTGCTTATTATCAATTTTTAGTGTTGATTTTAATTATTATGCCAATTTCAAGTTAATTAACAAGAAATTGAAAATTTATAAAGCATCCATAAAAATAGATAAATTAGTGTAGCTTTGGACACTACTTGTTTATAGATCAAGTTTGGTATCAGATGTAAGTTTGTGTTGGTGTAATTATGATTTTACTCACATTCTATGGAATACTATGGATCCAATACTAGCTCAAGTTTAGTTGTTACTAAATACCATTGTCATTATATTGATGTAATACTTGTAATCATAATAACCATGACAATAAGTTGTATAATGAAGATAGGAGTTACATTTCAAGAAGCTTCAATAAAACATTGATGTTCTATAGGCAAAACTACAACAAAAATATCATCAAAAGAAGTGAATGTGAGTGGAGTCAAAAGTCTATGGCTATTGCTCCAAAGAAGGTCACATTATGGATCAATGTTAGAATCTACACATTCACAAAGCTACAGCCTAGTACTAGTGGAGATGCAAAGTAAAGGGAAAGACACCTATCAGACAATCTACAAAGCCCAATTCTTTTAGGCATCAAGAAGTAGATGAAAGATTCATTTGAGAGATGCTGCTAAGTCAAGTACCAGATATTATGTTGCATTTATAAAATGAAAGTAATGAAATCAATTCTTCTAAATATATTAATAATATTAGGGATACTTTTCATTCTAATTCCATACATTCATCAAGTAATTGTGTTGATACATTTGAGAAGCACACAATGGGAATAGGTTCTACGCTACTAGCTAAGATGGGATTTATGGAAAGGGCCTTGGCATTAATGGTCAAGGAATTTTCCAACCTATCCAAGTTATGAAGAGATCAATTTATGTAAGATTAGGATATAGAAATGAAGTACAATCTTCCCAAGAAGTTGAGCTAAAGAGTTACTCAAGCAACAAGTTAAAACACTCTGAAGAGCTAAAGGAAGCATTCTCAAAAGATGAAGTAGTTAAATCTAATGAGACATCTTTAGATGACTTCTCAAGTTATGAAAAGAATAAATACTTGAACGTGTCTTATAATTATGCCAAATAAATCCCTATAAGGATGCTTAAGAGACATGTCAAGTTAGAAAATAAGATTGATGAAACAAAGTTGCCTAAAGAAGACATAAAGTTTGGTTTTTTACTTCAATAAGGATAAAATGTTGAAAGAAGATAAGCAATATCATCTACAACCTCAATCAAATGTTGTAATTGCATCTTCAATCAAGAAAAAGATAGAGCCCAATTAAGTAGAACCTAAGATAATAGTAATAGGGGAGACGATAGTAAAGAATAAGCTGATAGTGCAGAATTTATCACCTTAGAGAGGTAAACAACATTTCTTCAAAAGAATAATTACCAAGCATTCAAAGATAGATGCTATGTTTGATAAAAATTATCAAAATAATTTAATTTTTGAAGATGTAAAAATTCTAGGTTTGGAAAATAATCCACATGTGAGACCATATTCATTGGTTGGGATAAATGATGTTATTAACCTATATGTAAGCAAAACATGTAAACTAGGGTTTGCAATTAATTCCAACTTCCTAGATGAAGTTAAATTAGATGAGGTTCCACTTAAATTTAGTGGCATTATCCTAGGTAAACCATACTTGTCTCTAAGAAATGCAACTATATCTAAAGAGGAAAATCAATATGGCATTGTAAAAGATGGGATGTAAAATATCTCATGAGAGCCCATCACTCAAAAGAAGGACAATGTTGATAAATTATCATTATACTTCTAATATTTGGGTTAGGTATAAGAGAACATTGTTGATAGAAAATTAAGGAGTTGATTGGACATAATTTTCAATGTGCCTATTTTTATGAAATGATCTTCCAAGAGAAGACAAATTTAGGACCCACACGTGGGTGATATCTTGTTTTTAGTTGTAGACGGTGGTTATCACATTATTTTAAAATTCAACATTTTGAATACATAACCATTCTATCTTATTTTTAGTGCCAAGATGGAATGAATCTATAGAGAGACTTGGTAGATCTCTTCACTGTTACTAGCTTCACAAGGATTCAGTGGTACTAAGAAAATAAATGTTTCATCTTTTGGTAGAACAAAAGCCTTCTCAATAGGGAGGTATGATCCAAATGATATTTTTAGAAGTTCCTTAGTTTTATTTAAATTTTGTTCATTGTGTGGATCTCATCAAGATCTTTTTGATAACTTTTGGAATGAAAAAAATGGACATCATATGTTCTACTTATAATTGGTCAAAATTTGGTCAACAAGTGGTCAAATCTAGTCACATATGAAAAAATTGATGGTCATGGAACATTTCTAAACTAGTTTCATTATGTATAACTCGTCATAAGCTTTTTGATTCATTTTGAACAAACCAATTCTGAGTCTATATGTGAAAGTTATGGCCAGTCAAAGTTGGTCAAAAGTTAATAGGATCGGTTAACATTGGTCAACACTAGTCAAACATGGTCAACAAGAATTAAATGTGTACCAATGTGATATGGACACATGTCACACATTAGTATGGACATTTGGCACAAATACAAGCCTCCACATGGCACATTTACATAGCAAGGTGAGACCACTTTACATGGGATAAAATTATGTGTGTGTGTGTGTGTGTGTGTGTGTGTGTGTGTGTGTGTGTGTGTGTGTGTGTGTGTGTGTGTGTGTGTGTGTCGATATGAATGAAAGATAGCCTTTTAATAAGGCATGGGATATGATAATCTTTATTTCCACAAATTTTGGATATTATTATGGCATTTTTAATGTAATGTTTTAATTAAAATATGTAAAGGCCATATAACTCATGTGTGGAATAAATAAAGCCTTATATTATAATCCCATGTTAGAATGGGATAATTATTAATCCCATTAAAATAGGTATTAGGATAATTATGAATATTATTTAAAATTGGGAAAGGTTAATCATCCAATCCCACCTTTGTGGACCCATAAATCTATATAAAGGGTCTAGAGGGGTCATTTGAAATTAATATCAAAGTGTGAACAACAATAGAGTGTGAAGAACAACACTCAAGACTTGAGAATAATCAAGCAGAGTTGAGAGCTGAGAGCTAGATCTGAAAGCTAGAGCTGAGATCTAGATTTGAGAGCCAGATCCAAAGCTAGTTGCCAGAGCCAGAGCCAGAGCCAAAGGACATCAAAAAATTCATTTGAAGATCGAGAACCCCTACTAGGTATATCTGATGTATAAAGTGATTTTTCATCAATAATCAATCGGTTGCCTTTGAGTAGGACCTAAAGATGTAGCCCAGATCGAGTAAACTCTATTGTCAATTCTAGTTTTCATATTATCTCTGTGACTCATGTTTGTTTCTTATTATTAATTTTTAGTGTTGATTTTAATTATTATGCTAATTTCAAGTTAATTAATAGGAAATTAAGGATTTATAAAACATCCATTAAAATAGAGTGATTAGTGTAGTTTTGGACACTACTTGTTTACATATCACCTCTTCATTCCCAAAATGAGCAGACAATGAGATCTTATGATTCTCTTTAACCTTTATAGCATTCTCTACCATGGAAAATAATCCACTTAGACCTACAGACTGATCATGGTACATACTTTCCATTTTTGGTTTCCATAACCATGTGTGACCTCTTGCACACTGGGAGCTTTATATACCTTATTTTGCTTTGAGAACTCATTCAACCTATTCTTTCAATACCTATAAATGTGACCAACTCTATGACATATCTATAAAATCATTCTTATTGAAGTGAACTCATCTTGCCTTACCTGATTTGGAAAAAATCTTGCAATGTGTCCTATGTCATAATAACTAAAGCATTCAAATTTGCTCATGCTATTTTATTGACGATTTCATTCATTCTCAGCAGGTCTTCTACACTCTCTAGCCCTATGACCAAATTGATTATAATTATAATAGTAACCACTGAAATTCACATACCTCATGGCATTTGGTTATCTAATCTAATTTGTCTTCATTCTGCCAACATCTTCATTCCTTGATTGATGATTAATCTTCAAGGTCGGATTGTCTTTGTTCATATTGGTTTTTATCTTATCTTGAGTTAAATTATTTTGTTCTTATTTTTAACCAAGTCCAATTCTATCACTAGCATGATTTTTACTATTCAGAATGTTGTCTACATCACTTGAGCTATTTTCAAACATCACATATTACTTCATCTTACTAGATGTCTTTTCTAACTTAGCTTTCAATGACTCATTTTCAATTACATACCTTGAAGACTCATCTTCTTTAGCTTTTAATCATGTAGACATGATTTCTAATTGACAATTGATATGCTTGACAATATCTTCATGCTCATTGGTGTCTTCATTTATTCTTACCTCAACACACTGAATTACTCTTCATAGGCATTTATTTAAGACTTCAACTTCTTGTTTTTCTTCTTCTCAATTTTTAAATCTTCAAGGGAATTCATCAACTTAGTCTCACATATTACCTTATCTTCTTCATCATATGTATCACCTAAACACCTCCAAATCATGTAGATTATTCTTTATATGAGGAATTACCTTCTTTAGCTATGAAGAGAGCTTCATCTTCAATAGGACCATCATCTTCATGATCATTCTCAGAATTAATGCCATCATTCTCATTATATGAGCTGAAATATCCCTTGGTGTAAAGACTCCTCTTGTCCTTGTAAAGCTTCTTTTGGCCATTATATCTTTTGAAATTATTCTTGCTCTTATCAGACCTAAATGTATTCTTGTAATTATCTTGATTTTCTTAATGTTATTCATTATCATTTACTTTATTCTTAAGAGGACACTTGTTGACAAAGTGACCTATCTCTCGATAATTGAAACATTTGAAGGGAAGTTTACCCTTAAACTTGCCTGAACCTATTTTTAATTTTATTATTAATAGAGTTATTAGTTCATCATCATCAATATTGGAAATCTCATCATCCTTAACCTTCTTACCTTGGAACTTATTCTTTAGCTTCTTTTGTGTATTGAAATCTATTTTTTTCTTTGGTGGTTTATCCTCATTGACTTCCATCTCAGAGGCAAAAAGAATTCCATGCAATTCATCCATCTTCATTTTGGTGAGATCATGACTTTATTCTATAGTATAAAATTTTAAATCAAATTCAAAAGCAAGAAACCTTAATACCTTTTTCACTATAGTGATTTATTCAATAACCTCTCCCATGCCTTTGATCATATTAACTACCTCATCAAATCTTAGAATATAATAAGCCATAGTATCCTCTTCTTTCAGTTTGAGACTTTTAAATTACCTTTGGTAGGTTTGTAGTTTAGCCAACTTGAATTTTAAATATCCTTCATAATTGAGTTTCAATTTGTTCCAAATATCCTTGGCAGACTTGAAATGGATTACCTTAGTTAATTTATCCTCAAAAAGACCACAAATGATAATATTCATATCTTTGGAATTGTTCTCACTCAGCTTCTTATATGTAACACTAGTTGGAGGAGTAGGTGGCATGGAATAACCATCCAAAATAAATTTCCAAGTATCAAACCCTGAGGACATGATATATTTATTCATTATTTCACTCCAAAAATGATAATTGGATCCATTTAACAATGAATCTTACTTAATAAAGAAACCTTGAGAACTTTTCATTGTACCTAAGATTACCTTCAAGTGGTTAAAATTATATAGAAGGTCCTTCTTTGATGCCAATTGTTAGATTTAAAATCAATGAGAGGTTGGGGGTTAATAAGTGAATCAAGATATTTAAAATCTTTAATCTAAATCCTTCAAACTCTTAGCCATACACCATAAGTAATCTAGAAGCAAATAACTCACTAATAGTAATAAACATGAAAGATCAGTAAGGTAATACAAGATCCATATGGGAAAAGTTATTGGGGGAGAAAACCCACTCTAAAGCCTAAAAACACATGCAATACTTTTCCTATAACATAATTACAAACATAAGACTTTAGTAAAACACCCACTTCACAAGAAGAACCAACCCCTAAAGATGAAAAGCACCAACTTACCTAAGATGTTGAGCACCAACACAACATCTATGAAAAAAACAACTCCATAAATATGATTGATTATCAATTTAATGGATAAACCATACAAAACAACTTCCTTAAATAATATTCACTCACTCAAACCTTCACACACAAAGAAGGCATCTAAAACAACGTTTTGGATCAATCCACACACCTTCACTTGTTCTCATACATCAAACCTATAAATTCAACATTAGGATTATGAAAATAAGGTCATACATGCATAACATACTCTTATATACCTCTCAAAACATCCAAAAGGCTCTCATAGCTTTCACAAATCTTTTGCTCATATGCTCACTTTCACAACAAGCACAATTAATCCAATTAGACATTGTACTTATACCTCACTCTTCCTTTAACTCATCTTGGTTGGCCAATATGATTTAAATATTTGAACCAAACTTAAAATATATCCATACACACATTACATGTTAGAACCATACTCTTCATAGGTCAGTCGTTACCTCATTAGCCCCAAACCACCATTAGGTCTTTGTGAAACCTAAAACAATTAGGCCTTTATACTCATACAGTACATGTGAGACTAATGGGCCCACCTTAACCCATGATTCAAACACATCAAACCTATGTCAAATATTCACTTTCTCAATATCGTATGGTTCCATGCCATCTATAATAACAACTCAATACTTGAACCTACCAATTAGGTCTAGTTGCTCTTCAAGCCTTTATACACAAAAACTACAGTCTCAAACTTTTGAATCAACTACTAAAATATTTCACATATCCATATGATTATATCACATTGGTGAAATTTTTAGGACCTTTGAAACACTTCAATGTGCCTTAGACACTTCAATACAAGTTCTAAGAAATTAAAACAACTCTCTCAAAATGACCACTCAAGTTGGTCACACATACTCAGAATATAGTTAAACTATTTTGACTCTCCATATCTAATCATGGGAAAATAATGACATGAAATAATTTATCATAATCCTTAGATACTAATATAACATATCCATACTCATTTTCTTCTTAAATTTTGGTCAGAACTCTTCCAGCTTACTCCTACAACATGGTCACTCAATCTGCTATTGCGTTTAATCAAACATAGTCAACTTATAATAAATTATTCGCACTAAATATAGATTGGTAAAACCTCAAAAATCCATAAAAATATTATTAATTTATTCTAAAATGGTCTTAAATAGTTATTTCATCTTGAAACATTAAAATACTATCAAGAACAACTCAGTTATCCTTCTCAAGTTACTTGCAGAAAATGGTCAAACACATAATTAAATTTAGATCTTAATATCTTTGACTATACAAACATTCAAAACTTATAAATAGTGTCTATGGATGTAAATTGGAGTCCTTTATAATTTTTCATTTAACACCACCTTGAAATTCATCTTGGATTAAAAGATATAGCTCAAAACCTACATATTGGTTTTCCTTCATTAATTTGAATATTCAAATTCTAACAGTCACTATCTAAAAGCTAAACATCAAAAAATTTATCACCATATCATGCTCCATAAAAACTTTTAATAAATACACACAATTTATCTCCTTAGGAGTAGCTTGATCTTTACCTTGTAATGATCATCATTGATCTTTGATTCGAGCTTTTATGATCGTGCCACTTGGCTACTCTACGTGTCTTCTGAGCGCATTGACTATTTGAATCAATATGCACCATCGATCTCCATTTATATGAGCACCTTCTCAACATTAATATTATATAAAATCTTATAATATTATGACATCTATCACTAGTTTATGCCTTCTAAGCACATTGACTATTTGACTCTAATGAACTTCTGCCACTTGGTAGCCTCATGTGCCTTTTGAGCATCCTTTGACATATTGACTAAATATGCATCATTGGATCACTATTGACAAGATCACATGTTGTATTAAATCATTATCTATTTATATTAAATTCTCACCATTATATCTATGATCCTATTAAATTCTCATCTTTAGATCTTTGATAATGCAAATTTGGCTATGTATGGGAACTTAGTGAATTCTACCTGAGAAGCCAATTTTTCACCTTAATAAATTTTATTGTGATCAACCTCATGATCTAAAATTTGAACCATATGATGAAATTTCATAGGGGAATCTATCCATCTATCAAACTATTCCTAAAACCTTCACATGTGTAAAAGAATATCTTATCAAACTATTTGCTCAACTTTATCTATCGAAATGACTACTTGAGCTTCAACATTAATATGAATAGTATGATGAATTAAATTCACTTTTATAATCACTCATAACATCCCATAGTGTCTTTATGATATGTCCATATAATCAATATCATCCATCGGTTTCCTCACTAAGTCAAACACTAAAGAACCATGCAATAACATTGAAGCTCATTAAAGCACACTTTGTCATTGTCATTATAGCACACATGACACCTCAATAACATCCTTGGTCACTTTGGAGACATCATTGATAAACCTCCAACATTAATCACCATTTATTTGGTGGCAAAAGAGTTAGGGATCACCCAAAGCATGTAGGTATGGGATATCTAAATCAAGAGTAGCTCTCATTCCTAAGATCAGAGCTTCATACTCTATCATATTGTTAGTGACATCAAATGTTAAGAAAAAATCTAAAGGAATGATTTTTCCAAGAGGAATTGTAATAATGAAACCTTACCTATCTCATTGAAGGCATTTAACACTATCAAATTGAAGGGTCTAAGTATACTCATGAAAGTTGACATTAATTTTAAGAAGTTATTGGATAAGTAATTTTGGTTTATTATTATCAAGGATGATAGTGGATTCATCAAGACTACTTGCTTCTAGATCAGTAATGAAGTTATAGAAGTAATATTTAAGAGAGATGGCTTGATTGAAACCTTTAATATAGAGAATTTTGTAATTGAGAAGACTATCTTGAGGGTGATTGGTAGAAGGTATAGGAGCTATGGCAAGTTGATCATCTACGGCATGTCCTTTGATAGCTTTTTGAGTAACAATGTAGCGATAAAATTCCGTAAGGAGGAGCATCCATTTGCCAATTCTATTTATAGGATGAAAGGATTTGGAGAAGAAGTGATAAAAGGGGTCAAAATGAATGATGATGTAGGTCATTTGATAAATCATGTAATATCATTTTTTTAAACTATGAAATAGATGGCAAGATAATAATGTTCTACTTTTGTATAACATTTCTCATAATTGATGAGGCCTCAACTGATGTAATATATGGCATACTATCTTTCAGTATCATCTTGTTGGGTAAGCATTACCGCAACTAATATGGGTGTTGAAAAAGTATATAAGATCAAGGGTCGATCATTTGAAGGAGGATGAAGCATAGGTGGGTTGAGCAATGATTCTTTCATGTTATCAAAGGCTTTTTGATAAGGACCCATCCATATTAAAGTATTACCTTTCATAAGAAGAGAATTGATAGAGTGGATACGGTAATTTATTTCATAGATGAATCATCTTATTACCCCAAGTTTTCCGAGATAAGAGTAAATATCCAAAATGGAATAAGGAATGGGCATATTGACTATAAAACTAATCTTAGTAGGGTCAACATTGATGCCATAGAGAGAGACTATAAATCCTAATAATTTTCTAGATGTGGCACTAAATACACATTTGTAAGTGTTTGGTCTAACTCGATATTTGAGATGGTCAAAGATGATGGAAATATTGGAAAGATGAGTCTTGTCACTTTTATATTTAGCAATGAGGTCATCCACATAGGTTTCAGTAATTTTATGGATAATATCATGAAAGATGTGAGTCATTGCTCATTGGTAAGTGGCTCCAAAATTTTTGAGTCCAAAGGGAATTTTAACATAACAATAATATCCTCATTCCATGGTGAAATTAGTCTTATGTTGGTCCTTGGGGGCAATGTGAATCTGATTGTAACCTAAGAAGCCATCCATAAGATATAACATTTCATAACTAGTAGTGGAATTGATAATGGCATCTATTGAAGGTAAAGGTAATTTATCCTTGGGACAAGTGAGATTAAGATTACATAAATCAATACAAATGCAAATGACCATAGTGACCTTTTTATGAATGGGAACTATGTTAGAAACCCATTCAAAATAGTCCACTAGTTTGATAAATTTAGCATTGAGAAGTTTGATGATTTCCTTGCGACATAAAGTAGAAACCTTCGGTGGAAATTTTTGTTGTTTTTAATGCATAGGTTTAGCATTAGGATAATTTATGATGTTATGCACCATAATTCTAGGGTATATACCAGGCATGTTCTCATAGGACCAGGTGAAGATCTCATGATATTTATCAAAAAATAAACTAAAGTTATCATATTCAATAGGTGAGATTTTGAAAGAAATTGTAATTGGTCGAGGGAATGATGGAGTACCATATTAAATGTGAGTAGTTTCTTTAATAATCATAGCATTTCCATCTTGTAAATGGTATGGTGTATTAGGTAAATAATAAATTGGATTAGATTTAGGATCAATAATAGAAATGAAGTTGTTAAAACAAGGGGTTTTGGTTTTGAAATTCCCAAGTTTGTGATGTTGTTGAGGAAGTTGAGGTTCTCAGGCATGAAGTATTTCAAGAATAGCCTCATCACTAGGTAAGGTAGGAATAGGACCATAATACTCAAAATATACTTCAAGATCTAAAACTTGATTGCCATGGTGATCATATTCAGAATGTGTCTAATGGACATCAGTATCCTTGGCATCTAGTATAATCTCAAGAGTAGGAGAAGTAGATGGATCAAATGGGATTGGTGTGTCATTAGTTTCTTTGAAGTGGGAAAGATCAAAAGTAATGATTAGATTCATAGGTGGTAGAGAAAATGTAGGAATTTTTAGAGATTTAGAAGGTATGATTTGTTCTACCAGCCAAAGAGTATCAAGAAATAGAGTATTATTAGGTAGTACATGACCTTTGAGATCTGATTCATGATCTGTAGAAATGGATAAAAATCTTGGTTAAAATCATGTATTTTAGCTAAGGTTTTTTGATAATTTTGAACATCCAAGTCTTGATTTTGAGCTTGGGCCATTATGTATTTATCATCATATGTTGGAGAAATGGTACATGTTTGAGATTCTAGGGGAGTTTCAGAAGGTAAAATCCTAATATTAATAAATGTACATGGAGACATGATGAGAGGATCTTGAAATAATTTATCCACTCCAAATTCATTACAAGTGAAATCCTCTTTAGGTAAAGAAGGTTCCTGAACATTGCATGGAAGGGGGAAATTAGTTATCTCATAAATGAGATGAATAGTATGGTCCCAAGGTAATAAAGAAGGAGGAAACCACTCCAAAATGTAGGAGGGTAGTTTGGTAATGTTGCAAGTAAGCTAAAAATCATTAGGTTTATCATCATATAGATCAACTAGAGTGACTTGTAAATTGGGATTGATGTTGATAAACTTAGGTAAAGGAGCACTATTGATCTTAGGAATGGTAGGAATATGATATTGATGTTATGGATTAGATATTTGGATACTTCAAGGATTGGGATCAGCATCATGCTTATATTTTTTTCCATTTTGTAAGAATTTAATGCATTGGCTATCGAAAGAAGTAATAACCCTCATTCTATGATTCCATGGGTGTTCAAGGAGTATGTTATAAGATAAGGGTAAATCAAGGACCATAATTTTAGTTTGAACAGTCTTAGGTCTAATGGTTAGGGGAAGCCAAATACAACTAGGTGGATTTTGATTAGTCTTATCAAAACCACAACAGGTAAGGTAGGTTTGCTTGAGATGATCTTATTTATAACTAAGTTATTGGATAATCCACAAATATATGACATTAATACTAGAAATTTACAAATAAGGGTAGTATTATTGGCTATTTTAATGAATAGTGGTGGATTATTGACATGAAAAATAATTTCATCATTGATCATGTCCTCTTCAAAAAATTCAATATAAGGATTGGAAGAAGGACACATGATTTCAATGGTATGCGCGTTGGTAGGTTGAGGTTCAATAGAAGGTGGTTCTTCATCTATATGATATGGATCTTCAATTTCTTTTAATTATTGTAAAAGTATTTTATGATGATAAGGGGAAGTATGAACTAACTCCATAAGTGGAATCTTACAAGGCATAGAGTTAAGTTCTTCAAGAAAGTTCTAATGAGATTTTGAAGAAGAACCAGTGTGAGCTTTAGAAGGTAAAGTATATTTTGAAGGAATAGAAGTTGTTGGGGGTTCAAAAGGAGGATATTATTCCTTAGGGGTTTTTGAAGTGAGATTAGTGGTTGTATTATCTTTAATAAGTTGTTCTTCTAAATATGGTTTCTTAGGTTTGTTAACAAGATCTTTGTGGGATTGCTTGCAATGATAATTGACCTTACCAGTGTTAACATATTGATAATTATTATAATATTGGTCATTATCAATATCAATAATATAAACATACTTGGTATTTTGTTAATTATTAACCATGGAAAAAGATTTTAAGTTATTCTAGGTAGAAGCTTTAGAAACTTGTCATTTTTTAGAAGCAATAGTGTATGTTTTACGACTAAGGTTGATCATGGATTAATGATTAACTAAATCACTGGGCATATAGGAGACAAAAAATTTAGTGATCCCTCTACAATATTCATGGGAATGATCAATGTCAGTGTGGAATGAACAAAATTGATTATGGTCATACCACTTAGGAGAATTTTTAGGTTAAGTAAAAGTTTATAGGGTGGTAAAAATTATTTCATTTATTGCATAGAGAATGGTGTGTGAGAAGATGAAGGAATGCCAGCTTTGGTAACTCCTAGTTTGGTTTTAGGAGTATTACCATTGATAACATTAGTAGATATTTGAAAATATCCTTTAATAAGTTTAGGATTAAGTTTTAATTGTTTCATGAGGAAGTCTTGATATTTAGCTTGGTCAAGAGCTTCATTAAGTATTTAGGGAGTAAAATTTCTAACCTTATATTGAAGAGGAGTTAAAGTAGTGATAAAAATTTAAAAAATTATCATTAGTCATGTTATGATCATCTTTATGGGCCTGAGATTTCCATCATTTAATAAAATAATGAATTGATTCAATGGGATATTGATTAGCATTAATGAAATGGCTAAGGTAATTTTTGGGAAAATCATTATGTTGAAACTCTTGAACTAAAGTATTGACCAAAACCTCAAGTTTCAAAATATAATGTTATGGAAGTTGATTACACCATTCTAATACATCATCAGTGAAGGCTTTAACTAAGAATTTAGTTGTGCTGAAGGTATTAGTTTGGATCTACTCTTTGTAAAGATTGCCAAAGATTTTGAGAAATGAGGCAGGGTCTTTAGTCCCATCATACTTGATAGTTTGAGATATGTTATCAATATAAATGGACACAATGAAGGGAAATAAAGGCTCATTTTGAATAGTTTGAATAGTATTTTATTCATTATTGGTTGAGGAATAACATTTCGTGAAGCATTTCTAAGAGGTGGAGGAATATAATTGGGATTAGCTTGAGGATGAATATTCAGAGGTTGATTATGCATATTAATAAATGACATTGTAGTTACATCATTTGAGAGGTGTTAGAAGTTTGCATTATGTTCATTTTTTGTATGAATTGTGTAAGAAGTTAAGTCATATCTATTGGTGGGTTGATGTTTGTAAGAGCACTCCCTAAATTGGTAATAGGGGTGGGTTATTAGAAGATGGATTATTAGTGGGATTATTGATTAAATTTATGTTAATTGCTCCCACATTAGTTTGAAGAGTTTGAATATGGGAATTATATTGATAGGTATAGAAAGGATTAGATCCACCTACTTCATCTTAAGGTGTGATTTGCACCATGTTACAAGACATAGATGAATGAGGGGAATAGGTGCCCTAAGAGTGATGGTTCTCTTAGGAGGAAAAGAGAGGGAAAAATGAACATCCCATATGGTATCTAAATAGATTCAGGTTGTCTAAGAAGATTATGATAGGGGACCTCATGATGAATTGAGAGAAATGAAAAAATACCAAAGAGGAGAAATAAATAACTGAGTTGAATAGACAAGGAAAGTAGTAAGAGTACATAGTCAACTGGGTCAACCTAGTATTGGAAATAAGGTCTAAAAAACTAAAACAAATAGGGATATAGAGTCGAAAGGGTCAATTGAATTCTATAACCTAAATATAAAATAGGAAGAAAAGGATATAGATTTTATAGGAATGATTGGGTCAATGAGGAGGATCCAATTGAGGTACACAATAATAAACCTTACACCAATGCTAGCTAATGCAAGCTTTTACAATACAACATATGATCAAAGAAAAAACGATAAAATTGGAAAGTAAATGCTAATTAAGTGGTCATCCTGAATGTTTTTAGATTGTTAGAGTATGAATTTAAGTGTGATATGAAGTTTTTTTGTAATTAAACAACTAAAAAGTAATCTATGTATGGTTTTATGATGTTTAGGCTAAAAGGGATCTATTTTGGCAATGGTGTTGGCTTGGTAATGTGGTCTACGCCCTCACTTCACACACCATAGTAATAAGGGTATAAGGTGATTTTCAAATATATACCATTAATGACGTGTTTATACTTAGCCATAAAACCAAGTTGGCTTCCCCTTGGTGATGAAATCCATGTAGGTAGGCCTTGGGTAGATAATTATTTAAATTCATTTTAAGATTATGTGATTTGGTAGTGTGTGAAAAAAAAGAAAAATAGTGAAACTAAATGATATATTGAAAAACCACCTAATTAGACTATGTGATCTATTCTAAGCATGTAAGCAACTAAAAGTGAATGTGTGAGCTAATTACTACTATATAAGTGATAATTACAACTTTGAAACTTAATATAGTGTTGGTTTAGATGATAGCATATGAAAATATTATAGAATAGAGATGATAATGTCATTAATATACTTCTTAAGTAAGGGTATGTTAATAAATATGTAGATAGTTTCAATCTAGTCTCTCAGATAGAAGACATAATATAGAACTAGGTCGATAGGGTGGACCTAGTTTTGAAAAACAAAATTGTAATGGATAATAGAAATGATAGAGAAAGAGAGAAAGGCACCTTGGTGGGTTGGAAGATGTAGAAGAAAGTTAGATTGTTGTTGAAGTGCCTTGATTTTTAATTGCAAATTATGCCAACTATGTCGACTAGGTCAACCTAGTTTTATAATTCCTTGTTTACTAAAGCCTATGAATAATACTATATTAGCAGTGTTGACCTAGTATATTTTTTGGAAGTATGAAAGTGTACTATGTCAATAGAGTCAACCTAGTAGCATGTATGGAAGTTTTTGGGTGAATATTTTGTCATCAACTAACTGACGACAAAATGGGTATATCAACCATAGCATAAAGAGATTTAATCAGCAAAATGTGTAGGTCTACCACATCATAAGGAGATAAATCTCTCCTCTCATCAAGGGGAGGTTCTATATAAACTACTATATACTAATATAAACTAAAAATACACTCAGGGGTGAAATCATACCATCCATCTCTCTTTTTTTAGAGATGATGTTTACAAAGAAAAGGAGAATTCCTAGGTAATTGCTGAAGGCACTTCTCTTCTTTCAGAAATGATATTCAACAAATAGTAGGAATTCTTCTTGGGTAGTAACTGTAACCACAAGAAACCCATGAAAGCATAAAGTCTTTTATTGCTTCTCCCACTGATTTAGGACAAGGAAACCATAGAATGAAGTGTAGCCCAAAGTATCCAGTGAAAACCACAACAAAGTATAAAATCTCAAAGGATAAAAGTAGTAAAAAGCCTTTCTAATACCCTTTTCACCAAATCATAAGAAACACAAACTAGAGGTAATTATAGCAACACAAAGTCTTCATAATTAAATTTAGAACATCTTCCCGATAATTTCCACACACTCTGCTTATTTAATCAAATATATGAGATATTATTAGGAAAAATGACATAAGAATAATTCTCTAAATAACACAAGTCATTCCAATGCAAAGTTTGAACAGTAACCCACTTTCTCATTCATTCAAGAAAATATGATTTACAATCTGAGCTCAAAGTCTCAAAAGGCATCTCAATTTTGGCAGAGTTTTTGCTTCTAATTACCAAAAGATATATTTACAAAAGAGGCTCTCTTTATTTATATAAACCTTGAAGATTTATGAAAGGCTTAAATATTCTGACCTAGTCAAAGATAGAAGTGTTTGTTGACTTTGGACTTTCCATATTTTTACATGTAATTACACATGACAAAAGTACATGTGCAAATGTCCAAAGCGGTTACAGAAGTGCATTTAGAAAAAAGGAAATCAAATCAATAGAAATTTGATTCAATTTATAGCTCCATCTCTATTTATATGAGCATCGTACATGGTGATAGTTGCTTGTATCCCGATACTATCTGGAGTAACCGTATTCTTGAAAATCATCTTCACCCTGACTATGGCATCTTTCACTACTGTGACTAATTTTGCATGACTAGTTAACCTAGTTTTTAGATTATCCAAAGTTAACTGATTATCCATCAAATTATCCACAGAGTCCACTGAGAATGGTTTATCTTCAAAATCCTTTTGAAACATACCTTTGAATTCCTGAACCATTTCTTTGGCTGAAAGGAATTGGTTGTCTTGTGATGTAAGCTTGCAAGGTAGCTCCTCTAACTTGTGTAACAAACTGATGTCACTTTTTTCACTGAGGTCTTTTGATGATTTGAGGTCATTGATCAAATACTTAAGTACTCAACTCCTATATATCAATGCTTCTTTTATCTTAGTATAAGAGTCTCTATCAGTAATGACGCCAATTGATACTAGGGTACTTATTTTCAACTTCTTCATATCCACCCACTTATCAAGATAGTTTTTTATGCTTTCAATATCTTGAGAAATGATATTGATAAGATCCTCTAGTTCATTTCTTACTTTCCTCATCTTACCCATTTTCTCAGACAATTTTGTGAGCAAGGAAATTCCTTGTGTATTCATCTTGTCTAAGTAATCTTTAAGTACTTTGCCCTTGAGATACGTCCTTTTTGCTTTCTAAATCATAGGGTCATCTATGGAGATAGCCTCTGGAGTTACTTTTTCTAGAGTGAAATTAATCCTCCTTATCACTGTAGTCAATTGTTCTACCATTACTTTATAGTGATCTTTCATCTCTTTCTCTCTGTCAAATTTTTGAATCATAATATCCATGGCCGATTGCAAATCACTCTTAGCACTTTCATGGGTTATCTTACCTAACTCGAATTGAGAGATAGAGTAGTAATTTATATCAAAATTTTCAAGAGTTTCATCTTGTGGAGGCTTTGCTATTTCTAAAAAATTTTACCCCTTATCCCCAATCATCTTTGAAAGAATTTTTGGCTTTATAGGAGCCTTAAATTTTACTAGCACCATTTTATTGAAATCAAAGTCATCTGTAGAGATGGCTTATTTCTTCCTCTCGGGTGTATAAGTTGTCAACCAAGGTGGGAGTGTAGAAGCACTTACATTAGGAGCAATCTCCATTGTTGGCATTACTAGAGTTACACTTGCACTGGTAGTGAAAACAATTAGTGGAGTATCAGTAAGAATTGCACCTTCTACTGAATGATCGAAAGTAGAACTATCTCCAATATCAAAAGATGGAGATGACAAACTAGGGATTGACCCTAAGGAATGAAGAATATCTCTAGAAGTGCCTTGAGGGTCATAACAATAATTTTGGAAGGAGAGGCAGCTCCAGAAGAGGGAATACTGACTGGAGAAATAAGTGAAGGAGTTACAACATGCGAGTTAGGTGGGGAAGAATAAATTCCTATATTTGGCTATACACTTACTTGTGGAGATAGAGTTTCCTTTTTTGGTTGATCTATGGACCTATCATTAGTTTGCATTCACTTCACTGTTGGTTCTCTGGCACTTTGTTTTTCAACCTCCATGTCTATTGTTCCTAGTTCCTTTTCTACAACTTGTAACTTCTTTGTCACGAAGATGATCCTAGGCTTATGTGGCTTATTAGAAGCAGGGACATCACTTTTATTCTTCATCCTATTTTTCGCCCTTCTCCTTATTTCTTCTTAAAATTCAGCTTTTGATCTTCTGATGAACTCTTTTAAGGTGATTCCCTTATTTGCTAACCAATCATTGGTGTTTGCCAATATTGGTTCAAACCTTTTTCTCAAAGAGCTCAACTCCTTCTAAGACCATTGCTTTGGGGGAAGAGGGGTATTAGCGATCTGTTTAGTGTGGTATATATTTTTGATCAAATCCCCATCATCCACTAGATTTTTAGGGATATCAGTGAGTCTCAGATATTCTATCTGTTCAAGAGACAATCTACTATAGTCCATTTTCTTAATGTCTTCCACAGTTCTCAAATCGACCCATATCTTTGATCATAGGATCATAAAACTAGGTCTTCCTACTGATTATATATTTTACACCTCTGTAATCAAAGTTTGGTCTCTTTTTGAAATGATTCGTGGTTATGAGTTACATTTTAATCTCCATAGCTCTGGCTTTTCTAGTGGTTAATACTGAGAACTTGCCAATTTCAATCAAGAACCTGAAACCAGGTTTTTTGAGTTCCATCTACTTATTGTGTACGACAATAATTTGTCTGTACAATTCCATCAAGACCAATTTGTCTGAAGGAAATCTTGGAAGCATATAATGATGACTTTAGAAAAATCCAACCTGTAGATAACAAAAGATAAGAAATTACAAGAACATACATCCAAAATCTTTCATAACTACCTAGGCTTCATTTGATATTCTCTTTTGCTCTAATTGAAGATTAAAGAGACATAAAAAGACCACAAAGAAGGTGTCATTCACTCTCCTAAAATGATGGATAGAGCCCTTCAATGTCAACTGAGGGTAATATTGATACACTAGGGTCACTCTCCTATCCCCTTCTAATGTCAAACCTGGAAAGGTTCTCATCGAAGCTACAATATATACTAGGTATGAAGTCATGTAGAATTTAGAGGTAGTGGATACCTTCATCAATTGCTCATGTAGAGCATTGCTGATTTGTTCTCCCCAAAAAATAACTTTTTTACCTTGGAGAATTATCTTAATAAAGGGGTACATCCACTCGTGAAATAGTGAGGAAGAAGGTAAACCTCTTACCCTACTGAGAAGGGTGATCAGATCACTAACTTCTTCTATGAAATCACTCTTTGGAAAGTTTCATGGCCATCTTGACAAGTTTACCCTTGGAGTCTTGAGCCATATATTATTGATTACTTTCTTCGCTCTTTCGAGATCTTTGTCATATTCCCTTTGTGCTTCAACGAAATAAAGTTTTAATACTTCAGTAACAAGAGGGCACATGAACACCTTGTTAATGAATTTAGACTCCAGTCTGATCACCACATTACCATCAACATCTAACATAGCCCTAGTATTTTTATTATAAAACTGAGCACACTGGAGAATGAACTCAATTTTTTGAGCAACTACATTGAAAGAGGAGACCAGATGAATGCTGTTCTTAATTATCTTCTTCATTTCATGGTTGGGATTGCTTGATTTGGTTATTTCCACAAACTTAGCTATATCCACATGACCAATCTCTGTATCCCTAATGTTGTTGACATTAGAAGTAACTGAGGTGATTAGAAAAACACCTTGATACTTATACTTCATCATCTTCAAATTTTTTAGAGAAACCTCAGTCACCTAGAAGGGTTTTCATCAAATAGATGTTGATGGAGGATGCTTGAGAGAAACTGTAACAAGAATCATGATCATGCAATCAAGGGCAAAATGGGCAATCTAGAAAAACTGCATGTTAGTGACCATGACCATGGGAATGCACTTGAAAGGGCTAAAGTGTGAGTAGGTAGGAAAGACAAAGGAAAGTGGGATCAAAAAATTGAAATTTTTAAATTTCCCAGAGTTAGGATTTTTGAGAAAAAGTATGAAGGGGTGGCAAAATTTTCTACCCTTACATATGGAGGTAGTATTGACAGCAAAAATCACTAACATAACACATAAAGGGTGAGTTAATTGATGCATAGGTGGTAATTTTTACCACTTTTGCATGTTGGGTTTATGTAGGGGCAAAAAAAATTGTTGCCCTTGCATGTTGGGTTTATGCTAGGTATGGGCAGCAAAAATCACTGCCTTTACATGGATAGAATCAAACATTATTGTGTAAGGGCAACGATTTTCACCACCTTTACACAAGATGGAAGATATTGGGTAATGACAGATATTTTTTCTGCCCTTACACATATGGAACTCAACCAACAGGTTTTGGGGTGTTTTTAGGCTTTCACCTAGAATGTCTCCTCAAGGAAGAAAGGGAGGAGGGGAAAAACAAAAAAAAAACCAAAACAAGAAAAAGAGAGAAACCTAGCTTTAGAAAAAGATATAAAAATAAAAATAAAATGAAAACCTAGAAATTGAAGAGAAGAATGCAAAAACCTACTTGGAAAATCACAATCCCATGCTTGAAGCCCAAAAAATTATGATCCCACTCATTCATGTAGTCGACTGGACACAGGGAGGAGGAACAAACAACCTAGAATGATCCAAATGGGGCTCAAAATGGCATTAAAAGGGTGAAAATAGATGCCAACCACTTAGTGTGCATGGCCATAAATGTTGTGTGCAAAAATTGAGATGTGCAGGGGTGGCAAAAATTACTGCCTTAGCACGAAAGGTGGAGGAAAGATTCAAGGGCTGCAAAAATCACCACTCTTGCATGGAAACATGTAAGGGTGGCAAAAATCACCGCTCTTGCATGGAAACATGTAAGGGCAGCAAAAATCACCACTCTTGCATGTAAGTCTCAATAAAAATGCAAGGGTGACAAAAAGTGCCACTCTTCCATATGAACATAAAATAACATGTAAGGGTGGCATTTTTTTTCTGCTCTTACACGTAAGTGTAAAACACTAACTCATAAAAATTCCATCAAAACTTGACGTTCTAATTTCACCAAGATCACAACGAATTTCAAATTTCTTGAGAAGTCATAATGAGGGAAAGTCATGAGATTTTCAAGGAATTAGTTGACTACACTTGAGATCAAGAGAAGAGTGAAACTAACAAGTTTCATAAGGGTTGTTCAAAAAATGAGTGTAGATAATTTTGAGAATAACAACTGGCTCCTATTGGGGAACTTCCATCGATCAAACCTTGAAATGATCAATGGGAGTAGAAACCAGTCTCTAAGTGCCTTCATCCATGCCATTGGGCCATAGAGTCAAGCTAAGAAAGAAAAAGACATGAAAAATCAAACAAAAATAAATAACGTAAGACTATACAAATGTAAAAATGAACTCATCTAATACCTCAAGGATTAAAGTGTTTTAGATGTTATCCACTATGAGGTAGTGAGAATGGTGTCCCATCTAGATATCTTAGCAAGAAGTTATTTTCACCATAGACCTAATGAATGATAAATGGACCTCTCCATAAAGAATTAAATTTGCCATCCATTCCTTTCAGTTCTCTCCTCTTGTCCCATAACAAGACTTGATCTCTAATTTAAAAATCATGAATCTTTGCTCTTTTGTCAAAGAGTTTCTTTACCTAATTTTGATGTGCAGTAATCTAGTCCATTACCGTGGTTCATTTCTCATCCAATTCGATTAGGCACATGACCCTTTTGTCAATATAATTTTCCAACGTTTGATCTTCAATTGCCTTTACCAACTTTAGTGCTGGTAGTTCTAGGGTGATTGGTATCTTCGCATTCATGCCATACAAAAGTTGAAATAGTGACATGCCTATTTCCCTCTTAGGTGTAATCTTATCTTCCCACAAAGCATCGAACAATGCTTTATGCCAAGTTCTTTGATTATTATCTACCAATTTTTAGATAATGGTAACTATATTCTTGTTACTTGATTCTGCTTGACTATTTTCTTGAGGATAATAGTTGAAGGAGTGGGAAAGAATAATCTCGTAATGGTATCAAAACTCAGTAACCTCACGAGAAGAGAAACAAGCAGCATTATCTGTTACAATCTTAGTTGGGACCCCAAATTGGGAGATGATATTTTCTTTAAGAAAGTTACATACCACTTCTGAAGTAGCATGCTTAGTTGGAATGGCTTCCACCCATTTGGTAAAATAGTCTATCAAGGTAAGAATATAGTCATGTCCAACACTTAAAGATGGGTTCAAGGTGCCAATGAAATCAATACCAAATTGTTGAAATGGTTCTTCAATCACTACTAGCTTGAGAGGTAATGCATCTAATTTAAGTTTCCTGACAAACTATTGACACAATTCACATCTATGTACCCAAGTGTATGTATCTTGAAACAGTGTAGGATAATAGTATCTAGCTCATAGAATCTTGTGAGTTGTCATTGGTTCAAAAAAATGTCCCCCATAAGCCAAATTATGGAAGGACTCCAATAGTTTAATTTATTGCACCTTATCAATGCAATGAAGAAACACCCCATCAAGGTTTCATTTATACAAACCATTACCCCATAAGACATAGTTATCAGCCTTCAATTTAATATTTTATTTTTTTTGTAGGACAGATGGGTGGGACACTCACCATAGATAATAAAATGAGTGATATTGGAATACCACTCATCAGTAGTGATGATGAAGAGAACTATAGGCACATCTTTAACTTCAGTTCCTTCATGTCCTATTTCCTTTGGTATGTTATCAGTAATCAGTTGGCAGAGACCTTTTCCCCACATGAGCTTGGTAGGTTTGATATCAAGATCAAACTCCTAAATCTTAAAAATCTAATTGCCCCTTTTAGTGCCAAACTCTTGTTGA
The DNA here is from genome assembly GCA_037957365.1 of Torreya grandis. Classification (NCBI taxonomy): domain Eukaryota; kingdom Viridiplantae; phylum Streptophyta; class Pinopsida; order Cupressales; family Taxaceae; genus Torreya; species Torreya grandis. Next base: position 3,032,437 of record JARHVA010001355.1, read on the forward strand.
GTTAGAATGGACTTCACTATTTTATCAGGCACCAAAATGAAAATATGTGAATTCAAGATATAAAATCTGAAATACTTTACTGCCTTAACCATGGCATACGCATGCTTCTCCATGTTCAAATATTTCAATTCATGAGCTTTGAGAGGATAGCTCATAAATGATATGGGAGATTCCACACCTTCTTTGTTTTGTTAGACCAAAATGGCTGAAAGTGTATGTTTAGAAGCGTAGCTATATACTATGAGGTCTTTGGTATAATCTAGACAAACCAAGATTAGGGCATGGGTGATTGCTTTCTTGATATCTTCAAAGGCTAACTTTCCTTCTGTAGTTCAACAAAAAGTGGCTTTACCCTTCATCATGTTGACAATGTGGCAAGTCTTCTCTATGAATTTTGAAATGAATCTTCGTAGAAAATTCACCTTTCCAAAGAAAGAATGAATGGCAGTATTACTAGTAGGAAGAGTAAGATTGTGGATAGATTTGACTCTTTTTGAGTCAATTTTTATGCCTTCTCAGGACACAGTGTGACCAAGAAGTTTACCTTCTGTAACCCCAAAAACTAACTTATTGGGATTAAGAGAAATACCATTTTGCTGATAGCGTTCCAACACTTGTTGTAAATGATGCATGTGATCAAAATGATGTTTATAACAAATGGTCAAATAATCATGATATATTATGATAAACTTTCCTATTACATCTCTGAAAGTAAGATCCATTACTCTCTGGAAGGTGGCACCATCATTGATCAGACCAAAAGGCATTTGACGATATACAAAAATGCCCCACGGTGTAGTGAAAGTGGTTTTATGTTGGTTGGCTTCATTGACTTCTACTTGATTATACCTAGAAAGACCATCTAACATTGATAACATTTTTGAACCAGTCACTATTTGTAACACTCGATCAATAATGGGTAATGGATAGTTATCTTATAAAGAAGATTGATTTAAGTTTCTGAAATCAACATAGATACAAATTTCTCCATTCTTTTTCCTCACCGGGACTATGTTAGCAATCCATTTGGAATGGTGGATTGGGAAAATAATTCTTGAATTTAGCATTGTCTGGATCTCAAAAAGGATACTATCTAATATTTTGGGGTTATATTTCCTTTGCTTCTACTTGTGAGGCAATGACCCAATTTTAAGAGGAATTTCATGCCAATTTCTTTGGGGCCGAGGGACTTCAGATCATCATAAAAATATTCCAAAACATCAATGTAATGGTGAAGAAGAGTAATGAATTTGAGCTTTTCATCAGAAGTGTAGCAATTCCCAATGTTGACCATTTTGGGTTTTTTTTTGTACTCAAATTCACTTGATCAAATTTTTGGGAGGAACTCAAATCCATTTGTTGCTACTTAACATACCTGTCATGCTTATCAAATAACTTTTCAAGAGAAACCAAACCTTTTGGAATTTTATTCCCTTTGAGTTGAAGAAACTCTTCACCAATTTTTGAATTTATTTCGAGAAATGATTCCCATGGTGGAGATTCGCTACCTTCAAAATAAAGCTCCTTAAAGTTGTCCTTCTTTTCTAGAAAAGTAATGATTTGATTGTCATCATTAAACACCTACCAATGACTAGCATTATTAGGTACACTTGGTCGAAAGACTATCTCAATAGTGTACTTATCCCCTTTGAAATCCTTATGGGGAACCATGAGGGTTGTAGAGACTACCAATGAATCTGTACGATCATTGAATTCTCTTGGCATAGAAAAAATATCGAAAGCCTCAAAAATTTCAATACAATCCCATACAAGATTGTGATAATTTCACAATCTTTCATTTTTCGTTTGGTACAGGTTCCTTACCTGACAAACCACCAGTTCAACATCTCCCTAAGCATGAAGAATCTTCATACCTTTAGCATGAGTAGCTTTTAATCTGAGCATCAAAGACTCATACTTGGCAGTGTTGTTGGTATTGTTGAACTGTAACTCATATGAATAAAGGAAAATTTCTCCTTGAGGGGACATCAAGACAATTTTGGCTCTATAATCAATAGAAGAGAAACTACCATCAAATTCTAAAATCTAGACATCATTAGAATTTGATCTTTTCAAAGATTTCTCTTCATTACTAAAGAAAGATCATTTGTTATCTAATTTTTATTTTAACAATTCTTCTGATTTCCTATCTAAATTATCTGAATTATCACTTAAATAACTTTTATTTGATGAGCTAAAAACATCTTCAGTGGTTAGAAAATAGTTACCCATTCCTGATGATTCAAATAAAATTTGAGCTTCAGGGTCTGACATTTGGGTGACAATATATTTTAACTCTTTCTCAAGAAGCAATTTTTTCATGACACCTTTAATGGGTATCCTTGCTTCAAATAGATCCATATTCAACTCTCCACCTATATCCTTGTAAAAATTTCATTCAAGCAGAATGCCATAGGAAGCTGGAACATCAACCACCAAGACTGTCATTTTGATCTTTTTATCTAGAAAAGCTGTGAATGCAAATTGGGCATCTTTAATTTGACGTAGGAGTGGTACTTTATTTTTCTCCATGGAAAAGCATCTACCAAAAGTCTTAGTTAAGGTAAGACCAAGAGAATCTGCTACTTTGGCAGCCATAACATTGTCAGAGGCCCTAGAGTCTATTATACAGTTGCTCAATTTATGATTATTTGTTAGAAGGAAAACATAGAAAGGTTCTATTTTCCTAGGGGAAACAGGAGGAGTAGTGACAAGATTATTCTGAGTGGATTTGTTCTTTGAGGAATCATGAGTCATATTTAAAAAATCTTGTCCTATAGGGATAGTTTTGTTTTTTATGTATTCCACTAACCTATCAAACTGCTTAGGATTGGCTCGTAAGTACTCAACTGCAGTCATTTGAATCTTGGTTTTTTTAGCATGATCAATTATATCAAATAATTGGAATGAACTAGAAATAGAGGAACTATGTCATCCTGATCTTTATTGGGTGTGGCACTAGTCTGAGGAGTAGAAGCAAAAGATACATGATGGTTTGAGGTACTTACTTTCTTATTGGTCACTGGGTCCTTTGCTTATAAAGGCAATAAATTCCCCTATTTATCAATTGAGACTGCTGGCTGAGGTTCTTCTCCTATATTTCATTTATCAGCTTGTTGAGTTGACTAATTTTGGGACCTAGTAAAGACAACATACAATCCATCAACTACTTCTCTTTTTTTCTTAGCTTCATCTTGGTATTATAGAAATTTGATATTGGAGTCACCAGCTAATTCTTCTTTTCCTTTAGCAAAGATATTAGCATCATCCTCTTGGTCCAAATCAAGTTAGAAAGAGAGATCATGTTCAGTTTCATGATAATTGACTGCTGAGTTGATAGGTGCTACTTCGATGGTGAGCTTCCCCTATGTCAAAGGAAGATGGCTGGATTGTCCTTGATTTTTAGTAGAGCTACCTTGATATGAATGATTGGGAAATATCCTTCTTGGCATCTCTCTATAAGGGGGAGAAGACATACCTTGCGACATTTTCCTTTTTAGGGCTAGTAGTTCATTTGTCAACTTTTGCACCATAGGATCTGTGGTGCTCATGGAAGAACTTTCAACAGATGAGGAAAATTTATTTTTATTGGAATATTTTCTAATCTTACCTGCCAGGATAAGATCATATTAAACCTTGGTAGCCAAATTTTGGGCTACAGAAAGATCTATAGGACTAACTCGCCTCAATAAAAAAATTACTTCAAGAAGTTGAGAGTTGATGAAAAATCACTTAAGATTCTTCGGTGTTGGCTGAGCGATAGTGAGAATTCAATTCCTAAGCTTATTTAATTTAGCAACAAAGTCTCGCATAGGATTCTTTTTTCATTTGAGTAAGCTGAGCCAACAAGGCATGTGCATCTTCAATGGGTTTAAACCTAGCCTCAAACTTAGCTTTGAGAGTGTTTTAATCAGTTATAGTTTGACCCTAAAGGTGATAAAAACAATCTATATAAGAGCCTTGTAAAGTTTCTACAAACAGTCTCACTGCTATATCTTCATATTACATGCCCATTACACCACATGCTATGCAAAAAGTAGCAATATGCTCATTAGGATGGACTTTTCCATCACCATCAAACTACGAGGTAGTTCATGTAAAGGTGGGGCTAGATTGAGAGGACCAAAAGAGTTACCCCAATGACCTTGGGCTGCCATGATATGATGATTAAAGGGAGGTATAAAAAATCTTGGTGGGGTAAGTACGGATAAAACTCTACTAGCACTAAGACTAGAAGCTTTGTCTGGTATTGGAGATCTAACGTTAGTAGGAGGAAAACTCCTAATACATTGGAGGTGAGATGACAGACGAGAAATTTTAAAATTATTTCATCGTACTAACTCGAATATGGGATCAAAAATACCTTGAACTCTTTGGCTTCACATGTACGATGGATTTGCCAGAGTGAAAAATGAAAAGAGACTGGAAATGCTTCAATTTGAAGCTTGAGGCTTCAAAGTGCGCATTCGTGTCCCCAACAGAGTCGCCAAAAGTGATTGGGTGAATATTTTATCATCAACTAACTAACAAAAAAATAGGTATATCAACCATAGCATAAGGAGATTTAATTGGCAAAATGTGTAGGTCTACCACATCATAAGGAGATAAATCTCTCCTCTCATCAAGGGGAGGTTCCCTATAAACTACTATATACTAATATAAACTGAAAATACACTCAGGGGTGAAATCATACCATCCATATCTCTTTCTTTAGAGATGATGTTTACAAAAAAAGGAAAATTCTTGGGTAATTGCTAAAGGCACTTTTCTTCTTTCAGAAATGATATTCAACAAACAACAAGAATTCTTCTTGGGTAGTAACTGTAACCACAAGAAACCCATGAAAGCACAAAGTCGTTCATTTCTTCTCCCATTACTTTAGGATAAGGAAATCATAGAATGAAGTGTAGCCCAAAGTCTCCATCAAAAACCATAATAGAGTATAAAATCTCAAAAGATAAAGTATTATAAAGCCTTTCTAATACCCTTTTCACCAAATCATAAGAAACACAAACTAGAGGTAATTAAAGAAGCACAAAGTCTTCATAATTAACTTCAGAACATCTTCCTAATAATTTCCACACACTCTGCTTATTTAATCAAATATATGAGATATTATTAGGAAAAATTACATAAGAACAATTCCCTAAATAACACAAGTCATTCCAATGTAAAGTTTGAAAAGTAACCCACTTTCTCATTCATTCAAGAAAATATGATTTACAATCTAAGCTCAAAGTCTCAAAAGGCATCTCAATTTCGGCAGAGTTTTTGCTTCTGATTACCAAAAGATATATTCACAAAAGAGGCTCTCTTTATTTATATAGAGAAGCCTTGAAGATTTATGAAAGACTTAAATATTCTGACCTAGTTAAAGATAGAAGTCTTTGTTGACTTTAGACTTTCCATAATTTTACATGTAATTACACATGACAAAAGTACATGTGAAAATGTCCAAAGCGGTTATAGAAGTGCATTTAAAAAAAAAAGAAATTAAATCAACAAAAAGTTTATTCAATTTGTAGCCCCATCTTTCTTTATATGAGCATCGTACATGGTGATAGATGCTTGTATCCTGATACTATCTAGAGTAACAATATTCTTGAAAATCATCTTCACCCTGACTATGGCATCTTTCATTGTTGTGATCAATTTTGCATGACTAGTTAACCTAGTTTTTAGATTATCTAGAGTTAACTGATTATCTAGTATATTATCCATGGAGGCTACTAAGAATGGTTTATCTTCAAATTCCTTTCAAAACATACCTTTGAATTCCTGAACCATTTCTTCAGTCGAAAGGAATTAGTTGTCTTGCGATGTAAGCTTGCAAGGCAGCTCCTCTAACTTGTGTAACAAACTGATGTCACTTTGTTCACTAAGCTTTTTTGATGATTCGAGGTTGTTGATCAATTCCTTAAGCACCCAAATCCTATATATCAATGCTTCTTTTGTCTCAGTATAAGTGTCTCTATCATGACATGAATTGATACTAAGGTGCTTATTTCAACTTCTTCATATCCACCCACTTATCCAGATACTTTTTTTATGCTTTTAATATCTTAAGAAATGATATTGATAAGGTCCTCTAGTTCATTTCTTACTTTCCTCATCTTACCCATTTTCTTGGATAATTCTGTGAGCAAGAAAATTCCTTATGTATGCATCTTGTCTAAGTACTCTTCAAGTACTTTGCCCTTGAGATAGTGATTTCTGAATCACAAGGTCATCTATGGAGATAGCCTCTGGAATTACTATTTCTAGAGTGAAAGTAATCCTCCTTATCACTATAGTCAATTGTTCCACCATTGATTTATAGTGATCTTTCATCTCTTTCTCTCTGTCAAATTTTTGAATCATAATATCTATGGCCAATTACAAATCACTCCTAGCACTTACATGGGTTATCTTATGGAGGATTTGCTATTTCCAAAAATTTGTGCCCCTTATCCCCAATCATCTTTGAAAGAATTTTTGGCTTTTTAGGAGCCTCGACTTTTACTAGAACCATTTTATTGAAATCAAAGTCATCTGGAGAGATGGCTTGTTTCTGCCTCTTAGGTGTATAAGCTATCAACCAAGGTGGGAGTACAAAAGCACTTACATTAGGAGAAATCTCCATTGTTGGAAATACTAGAGTTGCACTTGTCTTGGTAGTGGAAACAATTAGTGGAGTATCAGTAAGAATTGCACCTTTTGCTGAATGATCGAAAGTAGAACTATCTCCAATATCAAAAGATGGAGATGACAAACTAGGGATTGACCCTAAGGAATGAATAATATCTCTAGAAGTGCCTTGAGAGTCATCAAAAATAATTTTGGAAGGAGAGGTAGCTCCAGAAGATGGAATACTGACTAGAGAAATAGGTGGAGTTACAACATATGAGTTAGGTGGGGAAGAAGAAATTATTAAATCTAGTTGTACACCTGTTTGTGGAGATAGATTTTCCTTTTTTGGTCAATCTATGGACTTATCATTAGTTTCTATTTGCTCCATTGTTGGTTTTCCAACACTTTATTTTTCAACCTCCATGTCTGTTGTTCTTTGTTCCTTTTCTACAACTTGTGACTTCTTTGTCATGAAGATGATCCTAGACTTATGTGGCCTATCAAAAGTAGGGACATCACTTTTATTCTTCATCTTATTTTCTGCCCTTCTCATTATTTCTTCTTGAAATTCAACTTCTGATCTTGTGATGAACTATTTTAAGGTGATTCCCTTATTTGCTAACCAATCATTGGTGTTTGCCAATATTGGTTCGAACCTTTTCCTCAAAGAAGTCAACTCTTTCTGAGACCATTATATTGGGGGAAGAGGGGTATTAGCGATCTATTTCTCATGGTATTCATTTTTGATCAAATCCCTATCATCCACTAGATTTTTAGGGATATCAGTGAGTCCTAGATATTCTATCTGTTCAAGAGACAATCTACTATAGTCAATTTTCCTGATGTCTTCTGCAGTCCTCAAATTGACCCAAACATCTTCAATCATAGGCTCATGAAATTGGGTCTTCCTCTTGATTATATCCTTTACACCTATGTAGTCAAAGTTTGGTCTCTTTTTAAAATTCTTCATGGTTACGAGTTGTATTTCAGTCTCCATAGCTCTGGCTTTTCCAGTGGTCAATACTAAGAACCTACCAATTTCAATCAGGAACCTGAAACCAAGTTTCTTGAGTTCCATCTACTTATTGTGTATGACAATAATTTGTCTACATAGCTCCATCAAGACCAATTTGTCTAAAGGGAATCTTGGAAGCATATAAGGATTACTTTGGAAAAATCAAATTTATAGATAACAAAAGGTAGGAAATTTCAAGAACATACATCCAAAATCATTCACAACTACCCAAGATACATCTGATATTCTCTTTTGCTCTAATTAAAGATCAAAGAGACATAAAAAGACAGAAAATAAAGCATCATTCACTCTCTTGAAAAGATGGATAGATCCCTTCAATGTCAACTAAGGATAATATTGATACACTGGGGTCACTCTCATATCCCCTTCTAATGTCAAACCTGGAAAGGTTCTCATCAAAGCTGCAGTATATACCAGGTATGAAGTCATGTAAAATTTAGAGGTAGTGGATACATTCATCAATTTCTCATGTAGAGCATTGCTGATTTGTTCTTCCTATAAAATAACTTATTTACCTTGGAAAATTATCTTAATAAAGGGGTACATCCACTCGTGAAATTGTGAGGAAGAAGGTAAACCTCTTACCCTGCTGAGAAGGGTGATTAGATCACTGACTTCTTCTACGAAATCACTCCTTAGAAAGTTTCGTGGTCATCTTGACAAGTTCACCCTTGGAGTCTTAAGCCATCCATTATTGATTACTTTCTTTGCTCTTTTGGGATCTTTGTCATATTCCCTTTGTGCTTCAACAAAATCAAGTTTTAATACTTCAATAGCAGGAGGGCACATGAACACCTTATCAATGAATTCAGAGTCCAATCTAATCACCACATTACCACCAACATCTAACACAACCCTAGTATCCTTATTATATAATTGAGTGCACTGGAGAATGAACTCAGTGTTGTGAGCGGCTACAGGGAAAGAGGAGACTAGATAAATGATGCTCTCAATTACTTGATTTGGTTCTTTCTACAAACTCAACCATATCCACATGACCAATCTTTATATCCTTAATGTCATCGACATTAGAAGTAACTGAGGTGATTGGAAAAACACCTTGATACTTATACTTCATCATCTTCAACTTTTTCAGAGAAACCTCAGTCATCTGGAAGGGTTTTTATCAAACTGATGTTGATGAAGGAGGATGCTTGAGAGAAACTGCAACAAGAATCATGATCATGCAATCAGGGGGAAAATGGGCAATCTGGAAAAACTACATGTTAGTGACCATGACCATGGGAATGTGCTTGAAAGGGCTAAAGTGCAAGTAGGTAGGAAAGCCAAAGGAAAGTGGGCTCAGAAAAGCAAAAAATTCAAAATTTTTTAGAGTTATGATTTTTGAGAAAAAGTATGAAGGGGCAGCAAAAATTATTGCCCTTACATATGGAGGTAGTATCGGTGGCAAAAATCACTGACATAACACATGGAGGGAGATTTAGTTGATGCATAGGCAGCAATTTTTGATACCTTTACATGTTGGGTTTATGCAGGGGCAACAAAAATTGCCTCCCTTGCATGTTGGGTTTATGCTAGGTATGGGTGGTGAAAATCACCACCTTTACATGGATAGAAGCAAATTTATTTTGTAAGGGTAGTATTATTTATTGCCTTTACACGGGATGTAAGATATTGGGTAAGGGAAGCAATTTTCACCACCCTTACATAAACAGAACTCGATCGACAAGTTTTGGAGTGTTTTTAGGCTTTCGCCTAGAATGCCTCCTTAGGGAAGAAAGGGAGGAGGGGAAAAACAAAAATAAAACCAAAACAAGAAAAAGAGATAAACCTAGCTTTAGAAGAAGAGGGAAAAATAAAAATAAAATGAAAACCTAGAAACCAAAGAGAAGAATGCAAAACCCTACCTGGGAAATCACAATCCCATGCTTGAAGCCCAAAAAATCATGATCCCACTCATTTGCATGGTTGACTAGATGCAAGGAGGAGGAGAACACAACTGGAAATGATCCAAATGGGGCTCAAAATGGCATTAAAAGGGCAAAAATTAATGCTAACCACTAAGTGTGTGCAACCATAAATGATGTGCATGAAAATCGAGATGTGCAGGGCCGGTAAAAATTTCTGCCCTAGCACGAAAGGTGGAGGAAAGATGCAAGGGTGGCTAAAATTTCCACTCTTGCATGGAAACATGTAAGGGTAGAAAAAATCACCGCTCTTGCATGGAAACATATAAGGGCAACAAAAATTTCTGCTCTTGCATGTAAGTCTCAACAAAGATGCAAGGGTGGCAAAAAGTGCCACTCTTGCATATGAATGTAAAATAATATGTAAGGGCAGCATTTTTTTGCCGCTCTTGCATGTAATCATAAAACACTAACTCCTAAAAATTCCATCAAAACTTGATGGTCTGATTGCACCAAGACTATGATGAATTTCACATTTATTGAGAAGTCGTAATGAGGGAAAGTCGTGAGCTTTTCAAGGAATTAGTCGACTACGCTTGAATCAAGAGAAGAGTGAAATGGACAAGTTTCATAGGGGTTGTTCAAAAAATGAGCGTAGCTAATTTTGGGAACAACAGAAGTGAAAACCTATACTATGTTGACTTGTTTGACCTAGTAGCTTGTATCTGATGAAGACTTACATAAACAAAACAAAGTCATTTTGATGTGATTGTGTGTTAAACCTGCACAAAGAAGTTAGAACTATACTATAACTATCGACCTAGTATCATAAATATAGAAAAATAATAAATAAAATGATAAACTAATGAAAACATGAAAGAAAACCTATAAGGGTTAGATTCATATTAGTTTCACCAAAATGTATGCAATCAGAAATGTATCATGTCTATAAATCAATCCTAACTTAGAAAAGATATATCATACTTAAAATTTCAATTAGAGATACATTAAATAATCAGGAACATGACCAATATGGAAATTTATTAGACCTAATTAGGGGATCTCTTACTACAATAAACCACACTAGGAAGGGTTACAAAGCCTCCAATCAAACATAATCATGCAATATCCCTAACTAAGCCCTATGTATTTATATTCACTTAACTAATATTTAAGTAAAGCAAAGAAATATAATCTAGTGCTCATCAAATCCGCTGGCACAATATGGGGGTTAGTTAAAAAACAAACATGAATAGGAGAATATAAATTAAGCTATGTATGATTAAGACCCTAATGCATGGAGAAGAAGAGTAATATTATTTGAATACAATACTTATGCTACTTATATCCACTAAAGGGAGGAACAAAGTTAGAGAATACTTAGCTAAAAGATGAACCTATTGAGACTCAATCTCTCCCTTGGCCAAAGGGGCTTTGCAATAGGTTGTGGTTTCTAAGGATCACTAAGAAAGTCCAAAGCATCCAAGACTTATCCACAAGAATAGATTATCCAAGTAGAAACCCTAAGCTAAGACTCCTTGAGTAGAATGGTGGAAGAGCATATTGTAAAGAAACACAAGTGAATAATAACTCTTGTTTATTTTTAAATAATGATAAAATTACCTTGTATATATAGGCAGATTTAACACTAAGACCTTTTGAAAGTTTTGACTGATAGGGTTGACTCAGTTGACCTAGTACTACTATGGATAAAAATTCACTAGATCATGGGCTAGGCTAGCCAAGAGCTAATTTAAACCTTAAATGAATTTTACCCATAATACTATAGGTTTGACCCATTTGACCTAGTACTGTAAGTATTAAAGAGGAGATTAAGGTATGAAAAATAAGGATACAAGCGAAGAAATGACTAGAGGAATGTGAAAAAGAGGAGTAGTAGCTTAGGAAATGGTTTTTAGGAACTAGTTAGATTGGTAATAAGTGGCAATAAGGAACAACAATCTTGTGAAGCACCAATGGTCTACCCACACCTTTCTCAGTGCACCATTTAAGGCGTGCACTCAAAGAGATTGAGTCTAGATGGGTTATTTTAAGATAGAAAGCATCAATATTTGATAAGAGTTAAAAATATTATGTGTATACATTTTACACGTAGCACTTGAAAACTAAATATTTTTAGTTTTCTCTATCATTGTAATAATGATAAATAGTTTGTTCACACACAATAAACTATTTATGTTATATATATTTCAAATCTAATATATTTCATACTAAGATATAAAGAGATAATAAGGGGACATTATATATTATTTTGGAGTGATTGAATAAATATTTTTTATTTATTCTGTAGAATTATTTTTGTAGGTTTATTATTGTAGGTTCTATCTCCTAGATTGATCATGTGGGTCTTGTGTATCACTTGCTCATTTCTTCATGGTTTCAGAGTTTGGAGTTAGAGTTGAAGATCTTCTTACCTATATTTTTTTAACATATTTCAGATCTTAACATAGAAAAAACATTAGTTTATTACTGTGTTCCAAAACATTTTATTCTCTCACAATATTTCTCTTGTTTAGAATTTTGTTCTAGTTATTTCTATACATTTATGAAGGTTTCACACTGTACAAGTACAAAAAATAGAATTTGAAAGTATAGGGGCATAAAAAAATTATGTCATATATCCTCTAAAATTTTTAGGAACTATGTTTCATTAGTTCATATAGTCCTTCTATAACTAAACTTGTTGTTTGGTTTTTTAGCAATTCCTTGCCCCCAATATGACTTTTACTCACTACAGGCCATACAAATCATTTTTTTAAATAAGAAATAATATGGGGTTATATAATTGTCCCAAGTTACATAATATACCTAAATGTACCATTTTTATTAGGCCATACCATGTTTTTGGTTATTTAAACCTAAATTTTTTAGGTTGTCCTAGTTTTCTGCACACCCATATGGTTTTCTTTTGTTTGGAGGTCATACAATATGAAAAATTGAAATATGATGGTATGGTTATAATTAAATTCATTTTAAATTATGATGTATAGTCATGTCGTATGACCCTTGTGGAATATTTTAAAAGCCTATTTTGAAAGTGTGTGGAGGAGACTATGGGCAATTTTTAATGATTTTTATTTATATTTCTACCTAACAACCATGGCTTGCTAGAGAAAATGAATATTTTTATGAAATTTTAAACATTCCACATCCCCATCTTACACATTTGAGTCATTTTTTGTCTTTATTTCATTAATTTCTCCTTTAAGAATGATATAAAACAAAGTTTCTAGTTTCATGTTTATAATTTGACTATGGTAAAATGGCTAGGATACTTTTGTTAAGACATTGATAGGGTGGTGATCTTGGGGTTAAATTCCACTATTTTTTTTTCATAAAGCCATTTTTTATTGTTTAAAAAAATAGTACATTTGAAAAACAAATTAGGGGTAAAACACTTATTATTACCTTGTAAAATGCAATTTTGCATTATTTTAACTAGAGTAACTATTTGTATTAAGGGGGTAAAAATATCTTTGGAAGAAATTAAATTATAATGGGAGGGTATATTTTGAATAAATTTGTATAATGAAGGAAATATTTAGATTATTCTTATCCACATCTTCTTCTTTCTTGGGAATGGAATCCTGATTGTTCGAACTTGTCAAAACCCCTAATTACCATGCATGAAAGTCTAAAATACAACTCTTCTTGTCAAAAGGACTATGGATAATTTTTAATGACACAATTCCCACAACATTCACTTCTAAAAAATATAAGTATGCATATGGCTACAAGCAAGATGAGGCTCTTGGAATGATCAGCCTCAACATTTCAGAAAACCTCTAATTTCACATAGTAGATGTTAAAAAATCAAAAGAGGCATGGGAGAAATTGAATAACTATTTGGAAAAGTGAATTCAAGTTCAAAATGTTGATATTATATAAATTATTGAGTGCTCTTTCCCCTTCATATTTTCCATCTATAAATGAATTTTTGGCAAAATTCAAGTTTTTTAGATTATAATTGAAAGTTGGTGATAAGGACAAAAGTGATAAGGAGTGCATTTTCATGATTGTGTCTAAATTAAAAGGTAATTATAATATATTTTATTCTATATTTTATACCATTATGGATACATTAAGTCAATAATTCAAATTTCCTTCCTTCAAAATTTTTTGTGAAAGATTGATGAGGGAGAAAATAAAATTAATGGCCTTAGATGTCTTACCTAGTCCAAGTCATGCATTAGTTCCTAATTATTCCAAATGAAAACCTAAACCTAATTATAAATAAATTAAATTACCTTTAAATAAACCTCCAACATCCACCACATCTCCTTAATCTTCTAAATATACAAATACCAAAAATTCCTTTAAACAAAAGAAGAAAACATTTAGTCCATGTAATTTTTATTATGATCCTAATCATTATGAAGATAAATGTTATAAGAAGACGGAAACATTAGAGGAAGAATTGAAACCACACAATATTTTCATTCATTCTCCATCTTATTCTACTCCTTCTATGGGAAAATGGAAATCACTTTTATCTAGAGTCACATTTGCATCTCATGATGAATGGATTTTTGATTGAGGTGATTCACACCATCTCACATATTCTCAAGATATCATCCTTTATTTTATATTTTATTAATTAACATATTATCCTAGAAAATTCTTCATGGGTTAAAGTTTTGGGAATAAATATAGTTGAAAAATAAGGTGGTTATTTTAATGATGTATTTGTTGTACCCAAAATCTTTTCTAATCTTCTATTTTGTATCAAATATGTAATTATGGTGCTGGTAAAATTGTGGAGTTTACTCCACATGATGTTTTAATAAGAGAATGAAATTACCCTATTGAGATAGTTACTACATGTACAAAAATCATACTAAAAGACTACACTTTTGATAAGTTTGAGTCTTCTTCTAGGTTTTGTAGTTTTTCACTTGTAACACATGGTGATAATCTCATAAAATTGTAGCATGATGGGATAGGTCAATTGAGTTATGGATATATGCAAAAAATTATTGCAAAGTAAATGTCCTTTCAAAGGTTTCATGTAATTTTGGAGTTTGTTCTAGATGTCTAGTTGGTAAACAACACTAGGACCTATTTCCAGTTGGTAAGGCCACATGTGCACATACAACCTTAGAGTTGGTTCATATTAATTTGATGACTTTTCCAAGTTGTTATTTTTAGGGTCAAAATATTCAATCACATTCATTGATTATTTCACTTGGAAAACTTGGGCATATTTTCTCAAGTTGAAAAGTGAAGTCATTGAGATTTTCAAGGCTTTAAAAACCTTTGTTGAAAAATAATCATCTATTCCTCTTAAGAAGACATGCATTAAAGATATAGGGAATATGACAATAATGTATTTTTAGATTTATATACCAATTATGGCATCCAAAATTAGTTCACTATACCCTATATTTCCAAATAAACTGGTGTAGTAGAGAGGAATAATCAAACATTGAAAGAGATGGGATATTGCATGATTCATTCTAAAAATTTGGGACAACAATATTGAGTTGAAGCAATAAATTGTGTAAACTACATTCAAAATTGTATGCTTCATAATTTTTTGTAGAATATGACACCTAAATAAGCTTGGTTAGCAATCAATCCTAATATTTCATATTTTCATCTCTTTGAGAGTTAGGCATGGGCATTTATTCCTGATGATAAATGTACAGCATTGGATAATAAAATCTAACCACTCATTTTTTTGGATATTGAGAAGATCTAAAATCTTACCATATTTTTTATCTTGTCATACATGATGTGTTATTTCAATGAGATGTATGTGTTGATGATCTACCCACTCCATAGGGTCTACATCTAGTACTTATTCTCCTCCTTATTCTATAGATGATAGTCAGGACTTACTTTCTATTATTGATCATGATGAGGATGATTTTATGTTGCACATGTTCAACCACTACAACAATATTCTTCACAATCTATACCCAAGTGGTCATAAAGCACTCTACAAGTATCTAGTTCCTTGGTTGGTGATTCATCTAATTTTTGGTGTACTCGTTCACATACATATGGTGTTTTTATTATGGAAAAACCCATTACTGATGATCCAATGTTATTTTCTAAGGACATTAGTAAACCTAAATGGGATTTTTTAATATACGAAGAGTATCATTCATTAATGAAAAATAATACATGGGATCTTATCCCTCTTCCTAAGGGAAGAAAACTTGTAAAATGTAAGTGGGTCTTTAAGACCAAATATGTTGCAGATGGATCAGTTGATAAGTACAAATATATACTTATAACTAAGGTTTTTCATAGTTTGAAGGAGTTGATTACTCTAAAACCTTTTCATTTATAGCTAATATGGATTCTATTTAGCTTGTATTCTCTCTTGTTGCTCCACATCATTGGTCATTTTTTTAGATGGATGTGAACAGTGCTTTATTGCATGGTGATATCCTAGAAAATATCTATATCTAATAGATTCCAAGATTTATCCAAGACTCATCATTGATTTTTAGACTCTGTCATTCACTTTATGGTCTCAAATAAGCTTCTATATCTTGTTATGAGAAGATGGATTATTTTATTTTGAGTTTTGTTTTCCATCTTTGTGAGTTAGATCACAATGTGTAATCCTAAAGCAAATTAAGAATATTGTAATATTGGTTTTTTATGTTGATTACATTATCCTCACTATAATTTTAGACTTCTTGATACATGACATCAAGGAAAATTTCATAGATAGGTTTGATATGACAAATCTAGGACTTATGCATTATTTTATTGGCCTTCAAGTTCATTAGTCATCTAAGAGTATATTGGACAATAGAAGTATGTGAAAAATATTATTCAAAGGTTTAACATAGATTATTTTAAGTTTGATCTCATTCCATATCAGTTAGGTGTTGTGTTATCTACCACTTACATTACTAATCTTGTTTATTCAACATTGTAACGATAACATCTAGGTAGTATTTTATATTTGATTCAAACACGTCCTAATATCACATTTACTATGAACCTTATCTCTCACTTTTCACATGAGACTCATGAAAGCCATTAGAAAATATCCAAGTTTATTTTACACTACATTTAGGGCACCATAAACTTTGGTATATAATACACACCACATATTTCTACATAGCTTATTGGATATACTAACTCTGATTGGGATGGTGACATTGACACTCACAAATCCACTTACAGATTTTTATTCACACTTGGTTTTGATCTAATTTATTTTTCATGAAAATTATAGATAACTATTACATTATCTTCCAGTGAGGTAAAGTATTGAGATTCCATTAAATCTAGTTAAGAGATAGTTTGGCTTCACCCACCAGGGTCCTCTTATTATTTGGTATGATAACTAAAGTGAAATTATTATCTCATGCAATACTGCTGATCATAAGTGCACCAAACACATTGATATTCACATCACTTCATTCACCAACTTATTCAAGATGGAGTTCTTTGTTTTGAGTTTATGCATATAGCTAAGTAGATTGTCGATATATTCACTTAGCCTTTGGCTTCTACTTGTTATCTCTAATTTTGATATATGCTTGGGGTGAAGTAATTTTTACTTGGGGGGATTTCACATGAAGTCCTACCTTCATTTTTTTAATGTTTTGATTGGTTTGTACATGGGTACTTTATTAGTCCTAGTAGCTTGGACCTATATTTATTTTATACTCCTTATGTTTCACTTATGGGAGGTTGTTGGAATAATGTGTTTTTAATCTTACCTAGGGTAAGTTTTTTTTACCTATGGTTAATTTTTTTTACCGAGGGTAGTTTTATTGTTATAATGTTGAGATTCTCTCAACAATATTTTGTGCATAATACTCGAAAACTAAATATTTTTTAGTTTTATATATTAGTGAAATAACAAATAATAGTTCATTCACACACAACAAACTATTTGTGTTATATATATTTGAAATATAATATATTTCATATTGAGAGACATAGAGAAAATTAGGGGACATCAACTATTGTTTTGGAGTGATTGAATAAATGTATTTTATTTATTATCTGTAATTATTTTTAAAGGTTTATTTTTGTAGGTTCTATCTCCTAGATTGATCATGTGGGTCTTGTGTATCTCCTGATCATTTCTTCACTCTTGAGTTCACCTTCCTAATCCTATGGTACACCTTTAATCTTTATTATGTCAAATATCAATCACTTCCAAGTTAACTCCAAAAAGCTCCCAATTAGGTAATTAACTTCAACTTATAACTTCTTCCTTATAAGAATTTCATTTTTCCTAAAATTTTGGATCTTAAAATTGCATGAAATATTGGAGTCTACAATTTTTATAGAGACATATCCTGAATAAATTATTCCAAGATTCACAGTAGTATTATGGTCATTTACAAAATTTGGAGATAGATGCTCATTAATTCATGGCCAATACCATGCCATTTATTGATAAATCAACCACTATTCAATTGTTTCTTATATTTTTTTATTGTTATTTGTCTTGTTTACTTTCCTCTTGTTGGAGAGTTCTATATTCACCATTTGATAAACATATAAGGAGATATCTACTTGAGGATTCAACATTTCCATCAACTCCTCCTTCACTTGATCTCAAATTTGGTTAGTTTAGAGGATTTTTTTAGTTTTTATGTTGGTTAATTAATTATTTATTTAATTATATTTATTTATGATAATTAAAAATTGTATTTGAAAATATTTATTTAGAAAAACTCTAAAAACAAATTATCTTCCTTCTCTCTTATTACACTGGAAAAGTAGTTTCATCATCTTAGTTGCATCCACACATTACAAATCTCAAAGAATAGTAGTTTTCTAATTAGATATAAGATAAGTAGGTGAATATTAAAACTAGATAGAACCAATCCATAACATTTAATTTTTAGTTTTTCATAGCATACATTCACACACACACATAACTCGAACATATAAATTGTATATAAAAAACTAGAAAACTGAAAAGAAAGTTTACATTTAGGATTATTTTGATTCCTTCCATGGTAAAGAAAGTTATTTTAATTCATAAATGAGAATTTTAAATTTTAATTCTATGGATCAAAAATCCACTTTTTGGAGTATTTCATCTCTAGTTTTGGGCTTGCTCAATAGTTAGTAGTTCCTTAGAACCTTTCAATGGCTTCCCTTTCATCCCCTTCCTTCTTTATGACCCATTTTCAAATTTTACCTAAGTACAAACCTCTATCCACTTTTTCCACATGACATCCCAATGCTCACCCAACTTGAAGAGACTTTGATTTCACTCTAGAGGAGCACCAGCTTGACACATGGAATACCCATGCTCTTCAAATCCTTTTCATTTTGGGTCAGACCTCCAAGTAGCACCACTAGTTGATAGAATAACAAATGGATCCCACAAAGCAGTAAATAAAAGGATCAACACTGATTCAACACATGGAACCCTCATGTTCACTTTAGCAAGGGGTTCCAAACTTTCTCTGGAGGAACATCTGCTTGACATGTGGTGTCCCCACACTCAATATCACTAAAGAAGTCCTCAGCTCCTCTGGAGAAGCACTAGCTCAATGTGTG
This sequence comes from Torreya grandis, assembly GCA_037957365.1. Classification (NCBI taxonomy): domain Eukaryota; kingdom Viridiplantae; phylum Streptophyta; class Pinopsida; order Cupressales; family Taxaceae; genus Torreya; species Torreya grandis. The sequence goes on from JARHVA010001355.1 coordinate 3,051,469, forward strand.
TCATCCCCATGCTTACTTGGGAGAAATATTGTTTTGCTAGAACTTAAATTAGTGCCACTAGATGAGAGTGTGGGTCTTTCCTTTTGAGCTATGCTTTTGAAACACTTTAAGCCTAGATTAAAGTATAATCTATTTTTTTAAGGGGGATTAAGGTCATTGAACACATCATAGGTAGGACAATTTTGTAAGTGTAATAATGACACCACCTCACTTCTCCTAAGTGTAGTGGTTGTAATAGAATGACATAGTTGCACCATATATGGGTTCTATAGGCTAACTAAACTTATGAGCTCAAGACCCTCTTTTCAGTTGTAATGGTGTCATTATGGGTGTGAGTGATAGAATCTTTAGGTATCACTTTATTTAGGCAACTACATTGCCTATTTACTTTGGGCTTATTCCTTTTGAAAGTGATGGTTATCATTTTGTTTTATCTATCTATTTTTATGAGCAACCATTGTAATAGACTATGAATAGTAGCAGTTAGTATTTTTATATTCTACAACCTTAGAAGGTGCACCTCATGGTTGTGATTGGATGCTTTGTATGTGCCCCTTGTGGCCTTATATATTTTTTTCTCCATCCATAATGAAGAGGATGTGATGTTATGTATTTTTTAGAGTGGAAAATTATCTATGTCTATTATTTTTCTTATTTTACTTCTATATTTTTGGTCTTTGTTTTCATAATAGATTGTAATTCATGATTTATGATCCTTTATGGTCTTTGATTCTTGAGGATCTAATCTATTTTATGAAATTATAGGTTAATGTTTCAAATGTCTCAGTGCATCACCTTCAATTATATTTACTTCATGTTATTTATTTCTTCTATCCTACCCCTTTTCACCCCCAACTAAATGAAGAGACAACTTCTAAAATCTTGGAGGTTGTTTTATAGACCACATTCAGTCCCATATCTATAATTATTCCCATAGACATTGTTTAACCTAAAGTGAGAGTTTTAGGCATCAATAGTTAATATTTTTTGGTAACTTGATGAGATGATCTACTAGTTTGACTGGCTAGAAACATGAGTTTATGAGCCATAGGCCTATAATAAGGTTACAAACTATGAATAATATGAATCTACTAACACCACTTTTGGGAGCACCTACTTGTCAAAGAGCCTCAAGGTCTAAAGATGCACAACAAAAACATCAAATGGTGCATCTAGGACCACCAAGGAACTTTCCATCATGAGATAGTAGTAACTTACTTATCCCTTTGATACCCTTGATCATATGGGACCCCATCCCTATAAATGCTTTGAAGGTGATCCCCATGTTTTTGGGAGAAAATTTCAAGTTAGCATCTAAACATCTCTAAGATTTGGAAAATGTGTGCACTATTTACTATGTCAACATGTATAACATATCTTTAAGGTTATTAGCATCCTCTTTTAAAGGGTGGGCTCTTGACTGGTATCAATATTCACTAGCTATCTCAATTAGAACCTAAGATGACCTGGGAGACAAATTCTTTGAGTGATTTAATGAGAAGGTAAATTGATCATCCCTCTTACAAAAACTAATAAACATGAAAAGGGCCTTGTAAGAAGCCATGGTTGATTTTAACACTAGGTTTGAAAAAACCTAGCAAAGGATCGACTGATTGCTCGACCACCCATGGGCATGGCCATTATTTTTTACCTCAAGGCCCTCAATTCAAACAATGTGGTCATGATATAATCACTTGGAGTTTAAACATTACCAAATACATATGACATCATGGTAAGGGACAAGAACAACCTAATCGATGTAGGGAGGCTTCCTCCTTAGTCATTAATGTTAATGTTCCCTTTGATGCCCATACCTTTATAAGAAGAGGTATCAAGCACTTTAGGAGGCCTACCTCCCTCTATGTATGTGTGCCCACCCACTCAAGTGAGCATGTCTACAACATCTTTTCTAGTGGTGGAGATGAATGATATGAAAAGTACTCTTTGAAACTTCTCCAATGAGATAATTAATCTCAAAATTCAATATGTTATACCTCCAAATACTTATTTTAATAACTACCAAGAAAGGAGACCAACTTACCAACAAAATCAATACTAGGAGAGGCAAAATCCAAACTACCAAACAATAAATCACCAAGCTCCAAATCATCAAGTGTTGAGTCATCTAATGTAACCCAAAAATCAAATGGTTGTGGTTCTAGATCCTTTACACATGGTATCACTAAATGTGAGTAGAGAGCTAGTGGCTACTCAGAATAATTTGATCAATGATTCTAACTCATGGTGTTTTCCTTGTAATGATGCCCATAGTCCCCAAAATTGTCCAAGGAGAAACCTATACAAGAAGGTTGTTGAGAAATAGTGATAAGGGAATACACCAGACTCGACTTATGCATACCAATCCCTAGGGATCAAATATGTAGTTTTGATGGTGCAAATACAAGGTATGTCCCTAGAATAAGAAGAATAAATATCTCTAAAACACATGTTATTATCCTAGGTAGAGGTTAAAGATGTGGTTTATGTGAACAAGGTCCATATATCCATAAGTTTAATCAGACTACTACACTTACTCAAAGAAGAGATTAGCTAAAAGCCCCAAAGCTACTATAAGACCCAAAGTGACTGATGAGAAAGTCCCAACACCTCAACCTCTAACCCCAACCTATCTAAGATGGGGAAAGATAATGTGAAACAAGGTAAAAGACCCTGAGGTCCCACCTCCAAGGTCATATAATGTGGTAGAGTAGCTAAAGAAGGTTCTGACCAATGTTTTTCTTTGGGATGTCCTATCCATCCCTAAATAGAAATATTTTTTGAAATAAGCCCTAGAGGAATGAGAAAGGCCTCTGCATGGGAAGTCAAATTTAGATCTTAAAAAGACAAAGGGCAAAAAACCTATCACAAATGCACAACCCTAGATACCCTCCACATTCATCAATACTAAGGAAGGGGTAAGAAAAATAAAACCTACCCCATTCTATTCAACATTGATTATGGGGGGAAAATTGTTGTATAATTTCATGATAGACACGAGCTTGAGCACAACAATCATTCCCAAATAGATAACTAATGTACTATATTAAAAGTACAAAACCTTGAACAAAGGGGTGATGTAGCTAGATAGTAAAAGGGTTCAAACCCTAGGGGTCATCCAAGTTCTCCCCCTCACATTGTATTCCTATTATAACATAACTATACCATAAGACATTATAGTGATAGATATCCTACCTATTTTTGGGTTATGTTTGTCAAGGGATTTCACTACCAAAATTGGAAGATACCTATCATTAGACTAGTCTCATTTGATTTTGAGGACCAAGTATGGTTCAAATTTTAAGGTGTTATTCAAACCTCTTCATATGGAACACATAATGGATGAATTAATGGTGAACCTCAAGATAACACACACCTCTTTAAAGATGGAGACACATTACATAGAGATGATCAAAGAAGAAAGGGTAGTGGACAACAAAAGCCTTGAAGAGGAGGCCCTTGTTAATGAGTTTATTGAAAATGACCCATTCACAAACTTTGATGCCATGGTCTTAGGAACCTATGTTATTCATGATGAAGACCAGGTCATCCCTCAGGTCATGAAAAGTATAGGGGATCAAAGTGAAAGGCTTAAGGGTGAGTTTGATTTTTAGACATTGCATTTCAATGGTATAAAATGCAATATTAGTATTAGGGCTAGTATCTGACTAACATCTCCCTCTATAAAAGAGACTATTTAAGCCTTTCAATTTCTAGTTTGCTTGTAAAAATAATGAGGTTGAATATGAGGATCTATTCCATGGCCTCAGCCTCGCTGAGTGGATAGACGTCAAATAGCTGGAGGTACTTGGTGATTTTGAACTAGTAATAAGGTAGGTAAGAGGGGTAGTAGTTGTAAATAACATGCATATGAGATATTACCATCACCATGTATGGGATTTGATTAAATCTATTGATGCCTTCAACATTCAAATAATCTCAATAACCATGAATGTGGAGGCTGATAGGATGATAATGATAGGCTCCTAATTTGACCCAATAATAGACTTGTTCACTAATGATCAAGTTGTGTGGGTAATTATCAGATCTACTATCCCATTTAATGACCAAAACTAGAAAGTATTTGAAAATGACACTCAGATTATGATGTTCCTCTAGAAATCATGTGAGTTTGTAGAGAAACTAAAACTAAAAACTTGAGGAGGCCTATGGATATCAAATCATATAGTTAAAAACCAAGAAGCTTCCAAAGGGTCTCATCACCCTGGAAAATCTCTTCGACTCTGATGATACAAAGAATAACAAATATAAGTTTATTATGGATAAGGGTGATTACTATGAGCTTGATGTTGGGGGTGGAAGAAAGTTGAAGGTTAAAAAGGAGGTTCCTTAAAAGGATAGGGAATGATTAGTGTCCCTCTATGACAAGTAAAAATGCATCATCGCATGGACTGATGATGACCTAAAAGGATATGATTGTAGAGTCATTAAACATACCATAGACTTGATATAAGAAACCAAACTAGTTTGGTAGAAACAAATGCTAATGAACTCAAAGATTGAATCCTTGATGGCCCAAGAGCTAAGGAATCTAATTGACTCAAATATTATATACCCAATCAAGCATTCAACTTGGGTTTCTAATATGGTTCCTATGTGAAAAAAAATGGAGAAATCTAATTATGCATGGATTATCATGACCTAAATTAGGTTTTTTTGAAGGACCATTACCCTCTTCCCTTCATGGAGCATACCCTCTAGATGATAGCAAGTACAAAGATATTTTCCCTATTGAATGGATTCTTTGGGTACAATTAGGTATGGGTGAATGAAGAAGACCAACACAAGACAACCTTCACCATAATGTGGGGAGCCTTCACATATGTGAAGATACATTTAAACCTTTCAAATGCTGATGAAATATTCTAGTGAGTGATACATGTATCCTTCAAGGGGATAACTAACAAGATCATCCTCATCTACCTAGATAACCTCACTATGTTTTTAATAAGAAGGAGGATCACTTCAACCATCTAGAGAAGGTATTCCAAAGATGCCAATAATTTGAGGTGTCTCTAAACCCCAAAAAATGTGTGTTTAGATTCTCTTATGGTAATATTCTTGGATACATGGTATCTAAGGATGGGATCTCTATTGATCCAAAGAGGATAAAGTCTATCAGAGACTTGGCTTTACTAGTGAACAAGGAAGGGGTCTAATATTTCCTTGAAAAGATTAATTTCATTAGCAGGTTTATATCTAATTTTGTAGGATTGGTTAGACCAATCACCTTAATGCTAGAAAAAGACCAGGCCTTCAAATGGACACCTAAAGGAAGAGAAACATTTGAATAAATAAAAGGTGTTATATCTACCATGCATGTACTTGATAACCCTAACTTTTTCAAGGATTTTATTATGTATGTATATGGGAGTGAACATAGCCTCATAGCTATGTTAACTCAAAAGTAAGAAGAGGGAAGGAATGAATACTTGATTGCATTCTACTCTAGAATATTACACAAGTATGAATCCAAATATAACTTCATGGAGAGACAAGCCTTCTCCATCATCAAGGGCCTTAATAAGTTTAAGCACCTTATGGCAAGCAAAAAAATAATGGTGTACATGGTACACTCTAGCACTCATGAGTACATCATGGAAGGAGAAATTATAGAAAAAGGGTCTAATTAGATCACCAAGATCCTGGAATATGATGTAGAAGTCAGTCTAACAAAGGTAATCAAAGGGAGAGGAATCTGTGAGTACCTAGATAAATGTATAGATGTCTTGGAAGAGGATCAAAACATGTCAAAAGTAGCCCTAGTAAACCAATTCAAATCTAAAAATTATTGGGTGATCGATTGGATATGATTAATGTAGATAAAATTGTATCTTGATGGGCTCCCCATGTATAATAGGCATTTTTATAGACTACAAGGGTCTAGTTATACACTAGTCCAAAGGGGCACTTTTTAAGAGTAACTTTGATGGAGACCTCTTCCAATGTGTTGATAAACCCCAAGTGGATAAGATCCTCCAGGATATGCACTTTTATCCCCTAAGTGGCCACTTCTTAGATAAGATCACCACCACAAAAATCATGTGCATAGGGTATTACTAGCTAACCATGTTCATTGACTATCATCAAGCAGTCAAAAAGTGCTAGAAGTGTCAGTTCTTTGTGGGAACAAGAATTTTTTTTGCCATAACTCTCAACCTAATTGTGAGTGATGAGCTCTTCATGAAATGGGCCCAAGACTTCATCAAAATGATCAATCTCATCACTAACACTAGTCATAAATATATATTAATAGCCACTGATTACTTCACCTAATGGATCGAAGCAATCCCACTGAGAGAAGTGACAAAAAATTCAATTAACAAGCTCTTAGAAGAGCTTGTGGTGAGGTTCAACCCACCCAAAATAATAATTTATAGCAATGTGAAAGCCTTCTTTATGTCTAAATTTGCTGAATTTGCACTCCAAAATGGTTTATTCTTGAAAGCTTCATCCAATTACTACCCTCAAGGGAATAGGTTGGTAGAGTCTACAAATAAAAATCTGTCAAATTGATCAAAAAGATATGCAACAAGTAAAGGGAATGACACTTGTATGTGAAAATGGACCTATGGGTGGACTATATCACCCCCAAACAAATTCTAAAGACATCCCCGTATGAACTTATATATGGAAAGTAATTGATCATGCTTGTGTCATTAGAGACCCCTATATTATAGCTTTTGAAGGCTATTAAAATCAAAGAAAATGGAGAAATGGAGATTTAACTTACTGAATTGTTCAAACTCCAGGAAGAAAGAGAGCAGGCAAGTGATGCATAGATCATCTGTCAATAAGTGGTTAAGTGATAGTTTGACAAAAAGTCATTAGACCTAGGATTTAAACTTGGAGATTTAGTTTTCAAATATGATCAGTGGATCAAAAAGCTAGGACAACAGGCAAAGTTGATTCTCTTTAGAGAGGACATTTTTGCATCATCAACAATAGACAAGGAAATGCATTATATATCCCCATAAATAGGATAAACTTAAATCATTTTAACTGACTTGCTCACCTACCCCCTTATACATAATTAGTGAGTTTCCATTTCTTGTTGTGTGTTTCCTTTTCCTTATTTTTGTTTCCCTTTGTTTTTTTTCCTTCCCTTTGTTGTTTCCTTTTGTAAATAAGTGCCATTGGCATAAGTGGTTGATAGAACTTCTATGCGTCCTCTCCCTAGTCCTTCCAAATCTTTAAAAACATTTCTAAAAGATGGTTATCTACCCACCTCACCTACTATTAATGTTAGATGTTCCATTATGCATGTTTCCCCATAATGATCATCATAAAATCTCTTTAAAATGTCATTTCAAGCATGTGTGCCACTTATCATTTATGGGGATGTTCATTTTTTCAATTCTTATGATGAGCTTGCCTATTGGCACCAATGCATAAATACCCCCTCTCTCAATCAATCCCAATACTTGACAATTTGATATTTTTAGAGAGAATCAAGCAATTGAGAAGAGAAGAGAGAGAGAGTCTACAAATTAAACAAGGTAGCAAAGAGTCATAAATGTAATACCTCTACCAAAAATAGAGAGTGATTTTGGAATAGATTTCTCAGCTATGGAAGCTTCTATGTCTTCATCCAAGAATGGTAAGCATCCTTAAAAATAGAGAACCCATAGTTTTATAAGTAGGAAAATCCTCTCCCCAAAGTATTATATGAATAAATCCTATGCTTCATCCCCTACTCAATCAAAATAGAAGGTGCCAAACACTAAAAAAGTGACCAAGGCACCTTGTAAGGATCATACATTGGTTACCCACTTCATGGATGAAATATTCAATCTGAAGTTGGCCCAAAATCCTAAAAATTTAAAAGAGGGAACCCACACCCAAATGATCAATAGGGTTAATAGGAAAGAGTATAATTCATTTAGATGCAAATTATGGGAGTGCACATTGGCACAATACATGATGACCTATGTGCATCCGTACCTAGAAATCATTGCTCTCTGTATATAGAGATATGATGCTAGTACTAGAGTGATCACTAGTAATTCCCATTTAAGGGTAAAAATTGATGCATATAACATTAGAGAGATGCTTTAGCTCTAATATGATTCTAAGGCCACTATTTATAGTGTTGAAAGACTTGCATCTGGGATTCCTAGGTGAAGGAAAAAAGCATGTTTCTTTAGAATTCTCCTCAAAAGTGAGGTCACAAAAATGCCTCCTCTACCCATTCCCCTATTTACTTTCCCCACATATAATTTAAATGATACTCTATCCATGATATATTTCATCTTAGGTATGAATTTTGATGAAAACATCAATGACTTTCAGTTGGGGTCACTCTTCCTCGTGACCTTAGTGGAAAACAGATAGGAGTTCAAGATGGACTTTTCTAAAGCCATCACCTCTAACATAAGGGATGAATTAGAGAATTAATTGGTGATGGTTACTTTCTGATACTCATCTTTCCTCATACACCTCATTCTATACCAATATTCCTAGTTCTTCTCCTCACACATGTCACTCAACACTTTCAACATAAAAGTCTTCCCTAATGTAGTGAACATAGTCACCATATGGACTCATGTCTTGTTGATCATTGGAGACTAATATGAGTTCTAAAAGATGTTTATGGCTCTAGTTTTCATGGACCTCAATTGATAAGATATCTCCTCTAGGATGATGGATTGACAACAAGATTGGCTTATAGGCAGTAGAGTCATAGTTGACTGGTTTTGGGGAGACCACTTTTCATTTATCCAATTGCATAGATTCTAAGGAGACCCCTTCTAGTTCCCCTAGATGTTGAATAATAAAACCTTATCCCTAGAGTTAAATCACCAACTTGATGCAATGGAATCCATATATAGGGTAGGGAAGAAGAAGAAAGGTGTATATGATGTCCCATTTGTAAGGGTTGGTATCATAGTGTTAAAAAGGCACCAGGGATGCCTACTTGTGGCCAAGCTTATAGATCTTATCTTTGAATTAATAAATGATAGATGGGAATATGATCCAAAAGGATACATATCCAACTTGAAGACCAATCAACACTCCCAGGCATCAATCCCAAACTTACCTAGAGCAGAGGAAATCACCTATAGAGGACATTCCCTAGAATTATGTGGACCTAGTTCAGGTCTCACAAAATGCCCTTAAACCATGGGAGTATTTCAATGTCAAGGTCAAAGCATATGACCCAACTAATATATTATCATAGGGGATGAAGAAGTAGCTTAGCCAATTGAACTGAAGTAAAGAAAAAATGGTTGCCTTCATGAAATATAGGTATGAGATCAACAAGCCATATATTGGCTTGAATGATGAAGATAAAGATGAAAAATTTGAGAAGATCTAGGATGAGTTCCATCCAAAGGAGGGCATGTCTTAAGGAGAATCCACTCTTGAAATTGAGGTAGGAGATGATGAAGGAGAAGAAGAAGATAATCCTAGGGAAGAGATAAGAGACACAGCCTTAAAGAAAGAAGCAACTATATTAGAGGTCATGGTGACCAAGAGGACTTCAACATGGCCACCACCCATGTTCTAATATCCTATGGCCCTATAACAATAAAAATATCCCTTTGGTCACCTTACAATAGGGTCATCCCAACTCAAGTGGATCGAGGAACCCATTTCTATCCCTCTAATAGTAACCCCTAAAATAAGATCTACTTTGTAGATCCCTTTATTTCCACCTCAACATCCTTCTCCACTTTTCCATCTCCTTCTAGATTTCCATTGTAGGTTGTGACACCATATACTACCCAATCAAGAACTTTGGCTCCTCTCATCACCTTTTCATCTACATTCATAGTCCCACTACAGGTTGTGGCACTCTTTACTACTCAACTGGATACCACCTTAGTTCTGATCTTCTCCTCTTCTACCCAACCTACCACTAAGATCAACCCTTTTTATTCTATAATACATATCTCCTCTTATATTCCTTTCGTCACCCCCTACCTATATCATCCTCCTCATCTTCCCTTGTAATTCAATCACCATTCACCCCACTCCATAGGCTCCCACCTTTTTCCCCTTTAAATCTCACCATTTATTCATTGGATTTTATGGGAATAGGGTTTGTTGATTTATAGAAGCAAGTAACTATTCCATTCACTTTGCCACAGGGAATCCCCTTTGTATGGGAGATCATTCAATTACTAGATTAGTACAAGTAGTAGGTAGATGTAACAAAGATAGCCTGGGAGGCCCAAATGGAAATAAAAAGGGGGAAACATGCCAAGGCCAATGCTCATACCCACATGCAGTCATTTTATGACCCTACATAGCAATCCCTTATGATTATTCATCTGACACCCTATGTAGTTAATCCCTAAGAACAAATGCAGATAGGGGACTAAATTATTCAAGTTGTTGGTCTCAACATTAGTAAGGCTAGCCCCATTGAAAGTGTCAAACTCATGGAGAAGACATAAAATTCTGTGACTATAGACTATCTTAAGGTGACCTGATAGTTAAAAAAGACCAAGCTAAAGCTTGAAAAGGTAAAGGCTATGGTTGACCACCCTAAGGCTAAATCCAAGGATGCATACCTCAACAAGGCAAGAGCTGACCTCCAAGGTAACATCCTAAATAAAATATTCTAGGTGGAAGCTAGCCTATGGATAGCTACCAAAACCAATCTATAGTAGAAAGAGATGGAACTAGCTAAAACTTTCCAAAAGCTCTCTGATTTATATTCATCATATCAAAAACTATAGGATAAGGCACAACATGACTCCTCAATCAAGGATTAGGAGATTGAGAGGGTAAATAATGACCTTATCACTCACCCATAGGCTATAGAAATCCTTCTTATAGTCTAATAGTTGTACAAATCCCACTAGTAAAATATCAAAGCTATGGTAGCAAACCTGAAGATAGTGATGAATTTCATCATAGATGCACAAAAGCTAGCTTCTTAAATTTATCATCTTCATCTCTCCCAAGGTCTCAAAATCATAGAGCCTCATTTAGAATCTCTACAGTACTTCTCATGAAATGCTACAAGCAGTAGGGGTGATTGACCAGAGGTAGGTAGTGGCAAAAGTCAATGAGTTATTGGGCTACAATAAGGCAATAAATAAGTGCAAGGCATTCCTTAATGCCTTAGATCAAGTAGTCTAAGAGATGTAGTTACACAAATTAATTAGTCTAATTAGGACCCCCTCCCCTTTCTTGGTAGATAATAAAATCCCCTTGAGGACTAGATTAAGGCAATGCTCAAGTAAAAGTAGAATGACTAAACCATTTTTATGGCTCTCGATGAAGTGCCTCATGTCTCTAAAGTAGAGAAATTTTTTCACCCACTCACCCAACTAGAGTTCTAGATGCTAATGACTATCAAAGGTTTGGAGAACATCTCCTTCAAGGAGATAATAGATTTGGGTAGAGCCTTTGAGGATATTAATAAGAAGACCCATCCAAAGGAGGAAGAATAGACACCCTTGTAGGTATCCCTTAAAAAAATTTAGCTATTCACACCCTTGTATTTTTATAATTTTGCTTCGACTAGTCTAAGTACTAGAGTTTTTGGGTTCTCCTACTTGTAAGTAGATGTCCTTGTGAGTTACCAAGAACTATGGATCAAAAATCCACATTTATTATTTTTGGATTAGTTCATTTATAGCTTTAGGGTCATTTAGTAGTTAGTAGTTCCTTGACACCTTTTAGGGACTCCCCTTTCAGTCCCTTCCTTCTTTGGGACCCCTTTTTAATTTTTTCCTAAGTATTAGCCTCCATCTACTTCTTACACATGGCATACCAATGCTCACCTAGCTTGAAGAGATTTTTTTTCACTCTAGTGGAGTTCTAGCTTGATATATGGAAGACCCATGCTCTTCAAAGACTTTTCATTTTGGGTCAAAACTCCAAGTAGTGCCATTGGTTGATGGAACAAGAGATGGGCCCCACTAAACAATAAATAAAAGTATTGATGTTGCTTCAAGACATGGTGCTCTCATACTAACTTTAGCAATGGGTGCCTAACTTTCTCTAGAGGATCATATACTTGACATGTGGTATCCTCATTCTCAATCTTGCTAAAAAAGTCCCCATTCCCTTCAAAGAAGTGCCAACTTGACATGTGTCATCTCTGTACTTATGTAGGAGTAATGTCAAATTTTTAGAAGATAAAACAATTCCATTAGATGAAAGTGTGGGTCCCTCATTTTGAGAAAAGCCTTTAAAACACTTTAAGCTTAGCTTAAAGTACAATCTATTAGTTTTAAGGGGGACCAAGGCCATTGAATGAAACATAGGTGGGATAACTCTGAAAAAGTACACGTGGAATCACCTCACTTTTCTAAGCATAGTAGTTCTAAAAAAATGATATAGTTACACCATATCCATGCTCTGGAAGCTAACTAAACTCATGAGCTCAAGACCCTATTTTCAGTTACAATGGCATCATTATGGGTGCAAGTGCTAGAATCTCTAGGTGTCACTTTCCTCAGGCAGTCACCTTACCTATTTATTCTAGGTTTGTTCCTTTTGAAAGTGATGGTTATCATTTTGATTGATATCTTTGTTTTTATGATCATCCATTGCAATATACTAAGAATTGATCCAAAACTTAGAAGCTTTGGTTTAAAGATAATTCAAGAGATAAGAAAAACACAATTATAATAATGTTATCTCTAAGAAGAGATGTTTTATTGATCAAATTTGTAGACCCAAACATATGCCTATCTCTGAGAATAGATGTCTAATTTCCATTTGGGTTACATATTCATTTATACACATTTTGAAGGTAGGAGGAAGATGTGGAAGGTCACCAATCTTGAGGGAGATTAAGTAGGTCAACTTCTATGATCTACAACAATACAGAATTCAAGGAATTACTATTTTTAGAAACTTACTATTTTTAGACTACACTACTAAAATTAAAATTTGGGGCACTTCTATTTAGTTTTTAAGGGTCAAAACCCATTGATCAAAGCTCCATGACATCTCACGGTGTCCCCCTCATTCTTAGCTTTCCAACAGTTCAAATGGGGAGTCAAACAGAGATATGGTGTAAAAGTTATGGCTCCTATAAGTTATGCCACCAATTGGGGTAGAACCATCACCTGAATTGTCATCTGAAATATTCCTCAGACCATAGTAGCAGTTAGCCTTTTTTTATTCTATGACCTTAGCAAGTGCACTTCATAGATGTGAATGGATGCTTTGTATGTCCCCTTATGGCCTTTTGTATTATGTTCTCCATCCACAATGAAGAGGATATGATGTTCTATGTTATTTGGATTATAAAATTATCTTTGTCTACTATTTCTCTTCTTCTACTTCTATAGTTTTGGTCTTTGTTTGCATAACAGACTATAGTTTATGTTTTATACTCCTTTATGGTCTATGATGCTTCAAGATCTAATCTATTTTATGAGATTATAGATTAATGTTTCAAATCTCTCAATGCATCACCTTATATTAGATTTACTTTCATGTTATTTGTTTTCCTCTATACTACCCCTTTTCACCCCAAACTATATGAAGAGCCAGCTTCTAAAATCCTAGAGGTTATTTACAGACTGCATTTAGTCACATATTTGTAAAGCTTCCCATAGATGTTTTTTGACCTAAAGTGAGAGTTTTAGGCATCAAAAAATTTAATTTAAATAAATATCATTTTATTTTCATATAAATTTCTAAAAAAATACTTTAAAACTCAAAAACTTACATAAAATGGATTTTGAGTTTTAAATCTAGTTTTAAATATCAAGAAGCTGTATTGGATTTTGAGTTTTAAATCTAGTTTTTCTATTTGCATGTTCAGGATTCAAAGTGGACCTTATATTTTATTTTAATTTTAATTTAAATGGTAAAATTATAATCATTCATTTTAGTGCACATAGGTGAAATTATGCATTCTTAAAAACAAGGAAAAAGTCAAAAATTAGTAGTTACATTGTTAGTTTAAATTTAAGTTTTAATTAACATTGAAATCTTAAAATCTCAAGAAAAGAACCAAAAATATATAAAAAAAAATAAAAATGTTTCCAAGCATTATGATTTCATAAATTAGTATAGTTTTATTTCAATTTACAAAGCCTTATTGAAAATTTAAAACAAGCTCAAACCAAGCCCTATCTAAATGAGAACAAGCTTGAAAAATTGCTTAATGTGATATAGGAATTTGACTCAAGAGAGGATGGTTAGTATGGTTTTAGTTCCAAAATGAAAACAAAATGAAATAAACACACTAATATCATAACATCTCTAGGCCTAGACACTAGGGAGAGATTAGTTAACAAAATCAAATGATAAGCACAACTAAAAACTAAGGGATCAAATACAAGAGTTCCTTCACCTTCCTTGGATTCTCCAAATGCCTTTATAGTGGTGGCTTGCTCAACTTGTGCTCATGAAGTCCTTGGTAATGGAATCTTGGCTACCTCCATCTCTCCTTGGCACCTTGTGGCTTATGGCTTGGCTTGGCTTAGAATCAATTTGGCATGGTAACACTAGTTTCTTGAAGCTTTTGGAACCAATAATTCATTATAATTTTGCACCAATTGATCTTAGAAATGATGTTGTGAGGCCTCCTATTTATATATTTTTAGATTTGATCAGAATCAACCTGAACCATCCATCTCAAGATTGAGATGTGTGGTTGAGGATTAATTCAATTTTTTGAATTAAGTTTGTAATTATCCTCATCATGACATTGGAAGAAGGGGAAATTAATAGGCATGGAGGGCATCATGTAAGACATTGATGAGGCATGGAAGGCATGAATTTTGATATTTGTAGCATTTATGGCCTAGGGATGTCTTTCCAAGAAATGAGGTCACCTAATGATGCATATATTCAATATTCATTTCTAAATACAAGTATTCAACAATTTTCCATGGAATTATTAATTAGGCCTTGATTTGGGTTGATTAGCTCTTAATCATGATTAAGCACTTTATGTACAAATTACTTAGATTGATCAGAATGCCTTGTCATTAGTCCAAAATTTTATTGGATTGGAAATGGAAAGCAACATCAGATGAATTGGATGTGTATTCCCATTTAAGATGTTGGAAACAACAAATAACAAAGGCACAACCCTTGTGCAAAAGATTTGATAGAGAAGAGCAATCTAGAGCACCCAGGTGCAAATTTAGCATTTTGACTCAAAATGATCTGATCAAAGTTAGCTGGCCCATAAATTGTATTACCCCATTCAGTGATACCCTCACCAAAATTGGCACTTGAATGTCATTTTCATATCATTTAGCATGTTTTAGTGTATTTAGGCCAAATTATGCATTTTGGGTAGAAATTGCTCAAAATCTTGATTGGAGGTTATTGGTGGCTAGATTTAGGTGTCTATAGTGTGCCCCTATTTGGGAAGGCATTATAATCTATAAGCACAGTACCATCTTCTCAAAGAATGAAAAAGGTTATGTATGCCTATAACTATAATGATGATAAACTAATTATATGATGCCCCCTCGAGGGAGCAGTTGGCACAAGTAAGTTAGAAAATGGTCCCTTAAAAAGAAAGAAGTGAAATGAGGGGACCAAAGAAAGGAAAGATGATGGGGTGAAAACACAATGATATTGAAAAAGTAGTCAAAATCATTGAGAATGCAAGTGGGATGGTGAAAAATGGTTTGCCCAAAGGTGGTTATAAGAATTATACCCTGATAGTGGCAATGTGGTAGGATAACACAATGATTTGC
Organism: Torreya grandis; assembly: GCA_037957365.1. NCBI lineage: Eukaryota > Viridiplantae > Streptophyta > Pinopsida > Cupressales > Taxaceae > Torreya > Torreya grandis. Next base: position 3,067,125 of record JARHVA010001355.1, read on the forward strand.
CCAAAGGCAATTATAATCATTAAGAAGATGGAGCTGCCCCAATTAGGATAGATAAAAAAGATAACATGCCCTTATATAGGCAAAAAAAGTAAAGTGGTGACAACATAATAATTTGCCCAAAGGTGGTTATAATCATTGAGAAATGCAGGTGGGATGGTGTGCAATGATTTGCCCATAGGTGATTATAATCATTGGACCCCAATTATGGCAAACATGATAAACTTGGCCAAGGATGATGATAACTTAACATAGAGGGTAATAATGAATTGGAATAACCTACTAGTAAGGAGATGCTCATTTGAACTAATAAAGGTTGAAATTATTTCATGGTTAATTACTCTATTTGGGATATGAATGGGATTGAGTCAAGATGTTGGTGTCGAAGAGATGTCACCATTACCGAATAGACTTCTTGAAGCTGAGATTTGTTGTAGCATGTGTTGGTAGGCATCATGGTATAACATCATGAGGACTTTGCCAAAATATGCATAAAGACTAACTCTTGAAATCCAATACTCAATAGAACACAATGTACCAATGATAGAAACTATGATGACAATGTAAACATATGAATATGGATGAATTCGAGTGTATGTGTGGGCAAGGAATCACCCAATGAACACACATAAACTAAATCAAGGAAATAGAGCTAAAAGTAAACAAACAAATAGACACAAACAAAAAAACAAAGAAGTAAACAAAGAAACATTTAACAAAAACCCTACGAATATTACCCCTAGAAAATAGGTGATAACTTAACAAATGAAAAAAATGAGGGAATAGAAGAAAAGGAAGGGGGTAACTAAGCTATCTCCATATGCACTAGGCAAGTGGACGATACCTACATAGTTCCATGGATGTAATATCTAATAAAAAACTTCAGGCCAAATATAGTTCTCTCAAGGAATGGGAAGAATGTGATAAATGATGAAAAAAAATGGAATAGATATGATATAAGAAGAGGAATGGTCAAGAAAAATGGCAAGTGCATGAGAGAAAAAGGCCAAAAAGGATGGAGAAACTAAATGATAAGTGATTTGATTGTAACTTAATAAGGGTTCCCATAATCCTTAAGGCAAAGAAGTGGTCAATGCTTTTGTTCTTTTCTAACTATTTTTCAAATGTTTTTGGAATTGTTTTGGGGTGTTTCAACTCAATCGAGAATGATGAGACACTAAATGGTTCAATCTTGAAAAATGGTAAGAGCTTAGGGAAAAGGGTGACTAAGCTGACCTTAACAAGTATTGAGAACTACCTACATAGTCCCAAATTAGGACCTCAAGTCACTATAGTTACACCATTTTAATGAAGGAATTTGACTAGTGCAGTATCCAATTCAAACAAAATAGGCATAGTTGGTAAAAAGGCACAACATGGCATAGGAAGTGGTAAGTTGTTATGTTAAGGCTTAGTATTTCCCCTAGTTTTCCCATAAGTGGTTATAACTAGGACACAATGGCATATATCAATGGTACTAATTTGCCTAAAGGTGGTTATAATTAATAGCAAGACTAGTTATAAGAAAGGAATAACAAATAAAGGATGTAACTGCCAAAAATTCTATCACACTATCCCAAAATATGATCTCTATGTGAAGTAATTGAACTAATTAATGAACTGATCAGATACCTTAATGCTAAAAATATGTAATTTATGACAAAAACCAAGGTCAAATAGGCTAGGTTTTAGAGCATACTAGGTTGGTAGGTTGGAAATGGAAAGTAGATACATGAAAGAGGATGAATAAGGATGGTATTTGTACAAAGAAGAATAGGATCAAAAGGGATAACTAAAATGGTCCTTATAGACAATACACTTAGAACTTAAGCACAATACCACTTGAGATGAATAATATTCATTGGCTTTAGAAGTTCATCACCATTTGGTGTGGCAAGCCTGTATGCTTCTGATCCATAATCTGTAGTGATGATGAAAGGCCCTATCCAGTTTGGTTTGAATTTCCCTTTATGTTTCTTCTTAGCCATGGTATTCTTTTGTTTTTTTTCAAGAACAAGATCACCAAGTTCAAATGTTATATACTTAACATGTTGATTATAGTGGCCTTTGAGTCAATTCCGATATGCTTGAAGATTGTTAAGCATAGCTGTGCATTTCTCATCAAGTAGGTCTAGCTTTTGTAGGTGAGCTAATCGATAGTCATGATCATCTAGGACATGCTTGAAAGAGATGTTTAGTGAAGGAAAATCTATCTCAATGGAAAGGATGGCTTCAGTACCATAAACAAGTGAGTATGGAGTGGCTCCTGTAGGGGTATGATGATTGGTATGATATGCCCAAAGGGCAAGGAATATTTGGAGGTGCCAATCATGCTCAACATCATTAGCAATCTTTTTGAGAATGTTGAAAATGGTTTTGTTGGATGCCTCAGCTTGGCCATTACCTTGAGGGTAATATGTTGTAGAAAAATGTTGTGTGATGTTGTATTCAGTGCATAACTGGTCTACATCTTTGTTCTTGAATGATCCTCCATTATTAGATATAATGTCAGAGGAGATACCTTAGTGACAAATTAGGTGATTGAAAATGAATTTGGAAATTTGTTTTCTAGTCATGTAAGTGAGGGGTATGTCAAGAACCTAAAACAATAAACATGCTCTGATACCACGTGTCAAGATCTTGCTCCAACAATAGAGCACATATGATTACTTCTTGTATTAGCAACTAAACACAGAATTTAACTAGAATAAATAAGTAACTAGAAATATGAAACAACACAGGAATATGAGAGACAATACACAATTGTATTAATAATCACTCAGAAGAATATACAATAAGGAAGATGCCACTTCTTCCTCCACCTCAAAGGCTCGCCACACCTCAAGACCTTCTTACCTCTCTCTCTTGGTCCCAACAATCAACTCCAATACAAAATTGATGTTCACCTCTCCAACCAATCAGTAACACACTGCTAGTACACCAAGTACACAACCGTACTCCAAGTAGATCTCCTGCTCTCTACTGCTACCTACAAATCACTAGACCTTACTCACCATTGTAGATCTCCAAAAGAAGCCATGCTCACCTGCTAACTAAGATCATACAAATACGAAGAACCCTACTGATTCTCCAAACCAGTACCCATCTTGGTACTATGGCACTAGGAGGAACACACCATTTCTCTCTTCTCTCAGAAGGAGCTTATTTGCTCTCTTACTCTCTAGCTACAAGTTTTACAATACAGCCCATGAGTCCATATATAGATCTCATGCTTACAATAATTAGACTATCTTAATTACAATAATTAGAGGCACAACTCAAGACTACAACTAGCCTTTGACATGCAAACAAACAGTCCAAAAATAGACTCTCTGGGATTAACATGCAAACTGCCTATTCACGCATAGGCTGCCGACGCCGGCACCTCCATGACCGATGTTGGCCGACTGGTAACCAATGCCGATTGCTTCTCCACTACTATCTGATTGACGTTGGTTGATCAGACCGATGCCGATTTCCTTGCAACTGGTTCTACAACTCGGCATCCTCTGTAACTTCTCTTGTTTACATCCTGGTGAAGCTTTTAGGTCCACAACCTAACAATCTCCCACTTAGAGATAAATAGCTGCACCTGTACCTGTACTTGTACACCATCTAAATTATTCCTTGGCTTGTATCACTCTTTAAGATCAATCTTGAAGACCAACCACCACACAATCTGTGATGCCTTCCCTATCATTCATGTAACCTGCCACATCCAAACCTACATATCCATGTAGTGAAGACCTCGACCCTGCATAACAAGAATCCCTGCTGCTAGTCCCACTAAACTACCCTCTAGTACTCCTTCCTCGAATTGGCTCCATACTTTCTGACAACTCCCACTACTTGGGAAAATATAGGTTGACTCTAGACCTCATGTGATTTCAAACCCTGTTCTAAACTAAGTTTGAACTATCCAGCCCTTGGTGTGCTTTCCGATTCTACATCCTGCTTCTTGAACCCCGCCAACACCATTTTCACATCAGCTCCCACTGGAGATAAAATCTCCATGTCTCTTATGCCAAAGAATTTCACTGCTCCAAATTCTTCCTGACATACCTCTGAACTAACCTTACCCTTAGCTCAGCAAAACCCTGTATCTCTGAACCTATAACTAGTATACCATTCACATACAGTAACTAGATAATTTTGTGACTCATCATCCCCCTGGTAAGACAAAACCACAATAGTTACACTGACATTGACTGAAGCCATGCTTAGTCATCCACCTGTCAAAACCTGTACCACTATCCTGCAGCTTCCTCAAGACCTTATACCTTGGCCTTCCATCTCACGTATCCATCCACTCTCTTTTTTAACTTGAGAATCCATTCCATCTCTCAGTGCTTGCTTCTAGCTGACAACTCTACCAACAAATACCTATTTGGTTCTTCTCCAAGGACTCACACTCCTCATCCATGCCAAGCTCCCACTGTATCTGGATTCTACCTGCATTGCTTCTTTCATCTTCCTAGTTCTTGACCATCAATAAGAAATATAAAGAAGGTGAACAATGAATATGAGGTTTACTTACCCTTTTTGACCTCGATATGAGCATTTGAGACTTCCTGATAGCTTGTTGTCTGCCCACCATCCATTCCAGTGACCAATCTCGGCCATCTCCTAGTCTACTCCTGACCGATGTCAGTTCCCTACATTGACCCTGACTACCGACGTCATTTCCCTAGCCGATGCCGGTGTCCCTCCTACCGACGTCAGTTTCTTCATGATCGACGTCGGTCTTTATTCTATCGACATCGGTTACTATCTGATCGATGCCGGTACCTGTGTTTACCTGTGAGTGATAACTTTTTACCCACGAGCTCTCCATGGATCAAGACCCTATTCAAATCAACATAGCTCTGCTCAGAATAATTTAGTTCCCTCACTTGATCTCTATTCATCATCTCCTCCATGAACACCAAGGCTTTCCAGTTCTTTAGCTTGTCAAAAACATCTATCTTCCACTTAAGAACCTACATTCCCCTCCTACATATGTGACCAAGCCCATGAAGCCACATCTCTGCAACAGAAGGTGAATCAATAATATAAGTAGATAGATAAAGGATACCTACTTTCTTACCACCATCTAATTCAAGTGCATCCGCTGTGAGAGTTATAGTGCATCTCCCATCACCCAAATTTCCTGAAGAAATTAGACTAATATCCAAGACTGGTACCTGCATGACTTCCTTTACCACCGGTGTGTTATTCGCCTACAATTTTAGCTTCACTTCCCCTTCGTTAATAATCTGACAAGGCTCTCCAACCCCTAAATAAATCTCTCCAAAGACATACCCATGAAAATATGCTCTATTTTGGGCTGCATGGAAAGAGGCAAAAGAATCTGTAATCAAAGATTCTACTTTATCTAGGACATCCTGTGCAACATTGCCTGCAACATCTACTTCTACGCATTGATCTTCTACTGACCAACAATCTCTTTTTACCTACTCTTTCTTTCCACCAATCAAACCATTCCTGCTATTCAGTTTCTCCATTCGTAGCTTACTTTCTTCTGCCATTGCTATACTCCCACTCAATCTAAAACCCTTGTGAGTGACCTGTAATCAAAAAACACTACCAAATTTGAAACCACCTATTAGTCAACCCAACCAAAAGCTCTGATACCACTTGTCAAGAACCTAGAACAATAAACATGCTCTGATACCACGTGTCAGGATCTTCCTCCAACAATAGAGCACATATGATTACTTCTTGTATTAGCAACTAAACACAGAATTTAACTAGAATCAATAAGTAACTAGAAATATGAAACAACACAGGAATATGAGAGACAATACACAATTGTATTAATAATCACTCAGAAGAATATACAATAAGGAAGATGCCACTTCTTCCTCCACCTCAAAGGCTCGCCACACCTCAAGACCTTCTTCCCTCTCTCTTGGTCCCAACAATCAACTCCAATATAGAATTGATGTTCACCTCTCCAACCAGTCAGTAACACGCTGCCAGTACACCAAGTACGCAACTGTACTCCAAGTAGATCTCTTACTCTCTGCTGCTACCTATAAATCACTAGACCTTACTCACCATTGTAGATCTCCAAAAGAAGCCATGCTCACATGCTGACTAAGATCATACAAATACGAAGAACCCTGCTGATTCTCCAAACCAGTACCCACCTTGGTACTATGGCACTAGGAGGAACACACCATTGCTCTCTTCTCTTAGAAGGAGCTTATTTGCTCTCTTACTCTCTAGCTACAAGTTTTACAATATAGCCCATGAGTCCATATATAGATCTCATGCTTACAATAATTAGACTATCTTAATTACAATAATTAGATGCACAACTCAAGACTACAACTAGCCTTTGACATGCAAACAAATAGTCCAAAAATAGACTCTCCAGGATCAACATGCAAACTGCCTATTCATGCACAGGCTATCAACGCCGGCACCTCCATGACCGATGTTGGCCGACTGGTAACCGATGCCGGTTGCTTCTCCATTATTGTATGACTGATGTCGGTTGATTAGACCAACGCTGGTTTCCTTGTAATTGGTTCTGCAACTCTCCACAACTCTGCATCCTTCGTAACTTCTCTTGTTTGCATCCTGGTGAAGCTTTTAGCTCCACAACCTAACAGGGTATAGCTTCAACCCACTTAGTGAAATATTTAGTGGTGGTAAGGATATGTTTATGGCCATCAGATGAAGTGGGGTTAATCTTCCCAATGAGGTCAAGTCCCAATGTATAAAATGGCCATGGTGTCAACACAGTTTTAGAGTTTTTTTGGGGGCATGAATTAGATTAGCATGCTATTGACATTTGTCACACTTCTTTACATATGTAGTAACATCTACACCCCTAGTGGGCCAATAATAACTAGTACGTAAGATCTTTTTGGATAAGACTGCCTCGTTAGAATGGGCTCCACATACTCCTTCACGAACTTCTCTTAACACTAGAGTAGACTCTGTCAAATTTAAATAATAAATAAAAGTTTCATCAAAACTATGATGATAAAGGGTAGATCCAAGTAGAGTATAATGAGCATAATGATGAATGAAGGCTTTCATTTATTTTTGAGATAGGTTAGCTGGAAAAACTTGGTCATGAAGGTAGTTATAAAGGTCTGAGTACTAGATAATTAAGAACAATAATATCACAAATCATGGCAATGATTGAAGGTTCATGAGCTGGTGTTGACAAATTCTTGATGAGGAATTGATACTCTCTAGTTTTATCTATTTGATGAATTAGAGATCCAATAGTAGCCATGGCATCTATAGTTATGTTATTAGCCCTCAGCATGTGCTCAAAGTGAATATTGATAATTTTTTGTTTAAGAGTGTTGACCATGGATTTATATGTAACCAACTTGTCATCTTTGGTCTAAAAATGACCTATAACTTGATTAATGATGAACTGAGAATCACCATAAACTTGGAGATGAGATATATTCTAATGCATTGCTTGTCAAATTCCTAGAACAAGTGCTTCATACTCAGCCATGTTGTTTGTACAAGGAAATCTAATTTTGAATTATTTAAGGATTAGATTCCCTTATGTTATAATAAATAATAGGTATACACTTGATCCATGTGTAGTGAATGAGCCATCAAAATATAGTTTCTAGGGCTGCTCCTCAAGGGGTGTGTCAATGACAATCATGATAGATTCATCAGGAAATTGAAATGTGAGTGGCTAGGTGTCTGTGAGAGGTGCTTCAACAAGTTGATCTATAAGAAATTGTCCCTTGATTGCCTTCTAATTGACATACTCTATGTCAAACTCATTGAGAAGCATGATCCATTTAGCCATTCTACCTTGCAAAGCCATTTTAGATAGTAGATAGTAGATTTTAGAGCCCCATTTGAAGGTCCCTTTGGTGTAGTGGCACTCAAACACATTCTTGGTCAATTCTTTAGCAATGAATTATATGATGTTAAACTAGATGCCCTATACCATATTATAGGCCAGGTAGAGATATTCCTTAGACACATCTATCCACTGACTGCCAAGACATAGCTTTGGGATCATGAGGCATGCCACCACCCTCTTACCAGGGTCTTCACATTTGTTGATCATGAATGTATAGCCCCCCTTGAAGTAGTTTAGTAGCTTTGCAACTTGATTTACCTCCTCATCATCATCCATCGGCTGATGGATATCTCTAATTATGTTTGGAAGCCCAGTTATTTTTCTTATCTGCATCAAGATCTTTATATTCCAATCTATGAAATATATGTTGTCCTTATGGATGTGTGAGAGAAGGAATTGGATGAGCTCTTAGGGATTTTTGAAGCAAGGAAACTCATAGAGTTGAGTTTCACTTGAGGCCTTTAACTTGTCTCAAATTGATACATCGAAGAGAGCATCACCTTCAAGGATCTTACAGCCCATAACCACCATCTATTCCTATGCCAAGTCCTAGAAATGGATCGACATCCTATGGTTGTATTCTTTCAATTGCCATAAATATGTGGAGAACCATAGTTCTCCTACTTATACCTCTAGTAGAAATTACATGTATTGATAAGATATTTTTGTAAGCACCTTGGTATCCACCACCATAATGCTAACCACCTCAATTGATTGTGTCTTTATCTTGGTGATAGTTACTTCCTCAACAATTTTGACCTATTTAGGTTCTAGCTATGCCTCTATAGAGCTTGATGCCTTTCACCATTCTAAATCTGCTAGAATTAAACCTTGAGAGGTGTGTCTTGATGAAGCCTCTAATGATGGTCGATGCTCTTGTAGTTATGGGGTCTTTTCTTGTATGTTCAGCTCTAAGCTTTGCTAGCTATTAATGGTGGCTTGGCGATAGCTTTTTGGTTCATACTAGTTATTTTTACAAACCCTTGTTCAATCTTTCACACTAGTTTTTACAATGAATGTACTCTCTTTTTGTGTCTTTATTCACTTTGAGGTACGTGGATTTATCAAATACTCATTATGATGGTTTTTTATTGCTTCAGATCTCTAGTGTTTCTCTAAGTTTTCACTTAGTCTTAGATTAACATAAACTTGGTAACCTTCATAAGTCCACCATTCACCCTTTTATATCCTTCTTTATTGACCATCATTATTAATGTAGCCTTAATGGTGTAGGTGCCTTGATCTTCTTGGAAAATTTGAAAAATCTATGAAATCTTTGAAATTCTCCTATCTTGTACATATTGATTACATATCTATGTGCCACCATCATTACTTCATTAAATGCCCCTAATGGTTTTTTGGTGAAGTGACATGCAGTTCAAAAAATCACTTCTCACTCTTTCCTAGGTGGATGCCAACTATCATATATGACTTCCTTCTACACTTATATCCTTTGGTGTAACCTTTGAATTTATTATGTTAACTTGGATACATCACCTCACATGTGCATGACTCAACCTCCTTAGTTCTACCTCTTCTCTAGCTTTAATCCTATTTCAAGCATGCTTTTCTTTTTTGGTTAATTTCTTATACATCATCTTGCCTTGGCCTATCTTACCCCATACAAATCCCTTGCACTAGCCCTCAAGCACTTTGTTTTTTATTCTAATGCTCTTAAGCACTATTAGTACATGCATCTTCACTATATAACTTTAGGCTGATTGGGTACCCAATAAATTGATGGAACTCTTCATGATTTTAGTGTAAAGGTAGCACCATACTGGTTCATTCTCATGCCCTTAAGTTCCATAAACTTCTCATTTTTTGCATGCGTCACTCTAAGCTATTTCTTATTATACCTAGTAAGCTTCACACACTCACTACTTAGGTGTATAGATTCATATACTTATGGGTGTAAGTGATTAACTCACCTGATTAGAATTATGCATGAAGTGTTGACACAAAATTTCTTATGACCTTTATGTGTTGCTCACTGTCTCTATACATTATATAAGGGACAAAAGAAAGAAAAATAATGGCTTGGATTGTGTCAACCTTTATTTTGGTTATCTTAACTCAACCTAACTATTGACCAAGAATTCAGAGTTTCCATGGTGTGAACGCTAGCCTACTACCTATATGGCTTCAATTAGTTGCCATTGAAATACTCAAGAGCATTTCATCAGACAACATGCATAGCTTACATGTACCTATTCCCAAGATGTAGTGGATGATGTATGGACCCATCCACAAAATTTGTAACTTGCTTGGGTGCTTAAGGTACTTGGAATAATAGATAAATACTAATGCTCTTTCAGTTAGCTCCTTATGCTTGATGTGCTTATCATACCAGCACTTTTGGTGCACTTTCTCAATCTACTGACTTTGTTTGACTTGGATGTGCTTCTCATCCAAGTGTTCTAAGTATTCCAACCTTGTGATTAAATATTATTAGTCATCTAAGAGGCTAATTCATGCAATGAATAAGGAGGGAACCATGAATTCTATGGGCAAAACTACTTTAGTGCCAAACACTAATTAAAATGGTATAGCCTTATTCAAGCACTTGCAGGTCATGCGGTATACCCAAAGTACCACTAAAACATGATCATCCTAGTACTTGAAACCAACATCACATATCTTTGTTAGGCACATTCTTAGGATTTTGTTAAAGGCTTCAACTATGCCATTGGATTGGGGATGATATGGAGTGGTTTTGTGGTGTGCCACCATGTATTCAGTTAGAAGGATGCACACTATTTCATTGATGAAATGAGTGCCCTTATTGTTAGTTATACTCAATGGGTATCCATACCTACTAATTATGTTCTCCCATATCAATCATGTAACTATTATGATTGTATAATCTTTGGTTGACATAGCTTCATCCCACTTGGTGAAATAGTCAATGGTCACTAAAATTTATCTCGCACTGGCGTACCATGCTACAAGAGTGATTGGCCCAACAAATTTAATGGCCCATTTTTAAAATTTCACTTGAATGAGAATGAGAATGAGAATGAGAGGAATCTCATCCTAATGGTTGGGCTTTCTAGTGTGCTGGTATACATCACATGTCTTAGCATATCCCTTAGTGTTATGGAATAGGCTTGGTCATCATAAATCTGGTTATAATACCTTACATGCCATTACATCACCAGTATAATGGCCTCCTATGATTATTTCATGTACTTCTTGGAGGATGGAATCCCATTCATGTTCTAAAACACATTAGTGTAGGACTTCATCCCTAATTAGTTTATAAAACTACCCTCTGATGAGCTAGAAGGGGGTAGCACAGACCACAAGTTATTTCTTTTCCTAAGTGAATAAAGTCTGGGGAACAAACCTAGACACTAATAAAGTGACAATCTTTGTTAGATCCTTAGGGATGCTTTAAACCCTATACAGTTACACTTCAGGCATGTCATCCTCAATGGGCACCACCACATCATTAGAGTTGATGCAAGATAAATGGTCTGGCCCCAAGTTTTACTTCCCAAGTTTGATGACTATAGAGAACTAAAATTCCTAAAAGAGAGCAATCCATCTACATATGCACCTATGTAAAATAGGCTTGTTCACTAGGTACTTGAACATCTTATGATTTATGAAGAAGATGAATGATGTTCTTAGTAGATATTGTCTAAATTTTTGCAAGGCATAGACCTTTTTTAATTCCTCACACTTGGTGGTGGTGTAATTTTGTTCTACCTATGTCAATTTTCTACTTGAGAAGTAAATGGGGTGGTCCATCTTTCCCTTGCATGGTTGCACTAGTATGGTTCCAATGGCAGAGCTTGAAGCATCAATGTGGATGTGAAAAGGAGTCATCCAATCAAGAAATTATAGAAATGTGGCACTGGTCAGCTTTAAACATAGTGTCTCAAAGGCTTCCTCTTATGACTCACCCAAGTAGAATGGGCCATCCTTGTTCAAGAGCTCCTCTAGAGGTACCATGATTTTTTCATAGCCCTCAATAAAATTCTTGTAATAACCACAATGGCCTCGAAAGGCACACACATATTTCCACATTGAGGGAGTTTGGATCTGAATTATTAAGGCTAGTTTTCTAAATCAATAAGCAAACTATCCTTTCAAATGATGTGCTTGAGTAATGTCCCAAATAGAGGTGTGAAGATGCATTTATTCAAGTTTAAAGAGATATGGAGCTACCTACACCTTTCAAAAATGAGGCATAGGTTATCATAGTGGTCTCTCATAAGACCATACAACATCCAGTCATCAAGATACGCTTGGAGGAATTTATGGATAAATTATTTAAAGGCTATGATCACCACCATAGAGAATATGGTTGGTGTATTCTTGAGTATAAATGGCATCACATTATAGGTGAAATAACCCCATTCAATCAAAAAAGTTGATTTTGGATTATCCTCCTCTTCAATATAAACTTCATGGTAGCCTAATAACCCATCAGTGAATGGGGTCAAGAAGGGATCATTGACATAAGAAATATTTAACATCATTTAATTAATGTAAATCCATATATGCCCATATTTCCTAATGTTGATGACTATCGAGCTTACCCACTTAGATTCTTGTACCAAGTAAATGATGCCAGCAACCAACATTCCATTGATCTCTATCTTTACCTTAGCACAGAGATTGGGATTCATCTAATATGGGTGCTTCTTGATTGGCCTCGGACCATCCACTAGCTTGATGCTCATTTTCCAAAGTAAAGGGTGGGTTCCCTTCATATCCTTAAAGCTTCATGAGAATATTTCCTAAAATTCTTTCAAGAGGTCTATAATTTGTGCTAGCTCTAATTTAGACTAGTAAGCACCTAGAGTGGTAATCTTCAGTTTTCCTTCTATGTTGATGTCTACCTTAGTGGTTTTGAGCAACATGCATTAGGTTTCATTTCTCTCTTGATGAAATTATTTAGCCTACCTTATCCCCTCTATTGTCTCAACCCAAATATGCATTGGATCTTCATAATCTAGGGTGTTATCATCCATAAGGTGCATGAGCTTTTGTCTACCTATTAGAGCCTTCTAATTTCATTCTTTTTAGGTCTCATCATCTTCTTCATTAGAATAACTATTGAGTGTCATCTCTTCAAATAAGGTTAGGAGATCTATTCTTTTCTCTCCAAACATTTCTCTTACATGCTATTATAAGATTGTAGTGTCCTTAAACACTACCCTACAAATGACTTGTAATGGTTCTAGTAGCTCTAAGCTTTGTGAAGAAAAGAAAAAGTTGTGCACAAACCTCTCCTTGAGTATCTCCTAATTCCTTATCTCATGGTGCATCTCATTTAAAATGTACAATGATCATGCCTATATCCTCAAAGTCCTATAAAAATCACTCACCCATAGGCCTCTTGGCACATTCTCATCATAGATAGTCCATGTTTCTTCACAAAGATGTACATGCGTGATTGGGTCATAATCATTAGTGTATGTGGGTATGTCCAGATCCTTATTAATCTTACTAAACTTGGTGAATATTTCTTCCATCACAACCTACCAAGTTGTAAATCTAGGTCTCTATACTACCCACCAATGAGCGACAGTGCTTTTCAGGGTATGCACTAGTGTGCCCATTCGATCCATCTCCTTTGATATGTAGTCTTCAATGTCCTGGACATACTTTTTTATGTGATAGCTTCCTTCATATTTTAGAAGTACTAAAATATTCCCTTTATTGAGATATAGTGCCCTTTTCTCCATTCTCCAAGAATGGGGGACCTAGTTACTTTTAAGGTGCTCAATCCTAACCAACCCTATCCTAGCTAGTCTTGGCCCAATTACACATACTACGTGGTATCTTTGGCCAATGATCTCATAAGAATATTTGACCCATCACTCATAAGATATTTTAGTTGTGTTGGAGGCTAATTTTCTATCCTCCTATTTGATCATGCCTTGGTTATTAGGGTTGAGCTTCTTAACACCCTACACCATGTTGTTATAAATGTGGTTGATCTCATCCTTGAGATCAACACTTTCTACATATGGGTGTCCTTGGTCTCTCAAAAGAGAGATCATCACTCTTTCCTTTCCATTCTCAAAATTCATATAGAAATTCTTAAAGCACATATCTATGTTTTTAGCATAACACCATGGTCTTCCTAAGAGCACTGGATAATTGTATTATTCTACTAACTTGATGAGCTTAAAGTCTACATGGAACTTGGTGCCATGATATCTACAATGGTACCCTTTAAGATCCTAATAGGTTGCAATCATTTTTTATTATCCATGAACAACATATGAGGTGAAGGTCTCAAGGGAGGTCACCCCATCTTTTCCCAGGCATTTCAAGTTAGAATATTAACCTTGTTGTTCCCAAAATCTGTCACTTGTTTTTGGAACAACATATCAACTATTTTGGTCTTGTAGACCAAAATTGTCTCTTCCCTTTTCAAAAATATCCTGAGCATCCAAGTTCTTCAATTATTCAAGTCTTCTCAACTAAAGAACTCGCAGGTTCAATAGGTAGGCTTTCTCAGAAAGAAGTTCCTACATTTAGGCATTTTCAAGGCTGGTTCAATGCCGAGGTTCAATCAAAAGACTTAGCAACAGGTTTCAAACAAATAGAATGAACCCTTGAAACATTTAACCATTAAACCCCACTTCATCAAGGTTCAAAGGTTCAAAAAGAGTTAAGCGCTCAACAAGTTCAAAGACTTCGGCAAGTTCTAATGTTTAATAAGTTCAGTTAACTTAAAGAAAAGAAGGCTTCAAAGAGTAAAGGTTATACTATTGAACTGTTAAACCTTGAACCAAAATGTTTCAATGAGTTCAAAGGTTCAATGAGTTCAATAAGATCAAAAGACTTAAACAAAAGAAGACTTCGAAGAAGAAATATTGAACTATTAAACCATTAAACCTTGAACCAAAAGAGTTAAAAGTTCAAAGGTTCAATGAGTTCAATAAAGTTTGAAGGACTTAGAAGAACAAAGGATTCAAAGAACAAATAATGAACCATTGAACCTTGAACTAAAAGAGTTCAAATTTCAAAGGTTCAACAAGTTCAAGAGAAAAGAAAAGAATCCAGAGAGTTTAAAACTTCAAAGGATTCAAAGAAAGAGAATGAACCGTTGAACCATTGAACTAAAATGGTTCAAAGGTTAAAAGGTTTAATAGAGTTTAAAATACTAAGAGAATAAAATGATTCAAAGAAAGAGAATGAACTGTTGAACCATTAAACTTGAACTGAAATGGTTCATAGGTTCAAAT
The DNA here is from genome assembly GCA_037957365.1 of Torreya grandis. Lineage (NCBI taxonomy): Eukaryota > Viridiplantae > Streptophyta > Pinopsida > Cupressales > Taxaceae > Torreya > Torreya grandis. The sequence goes on from JARHVA010001355.1 coordinate 3,082,194, forward strand.
GGTTCAAAGAGTTCAACCAGTTCAAGAAGTTCAAAGTTCACAAGGAAGCTTCGAGCGAAGGAAGGAAACAGAAGATTCTAGAGACAAGTTTGAAGAAATGGTTCAACCAATTTAACCAAGGAACTAGTTGAACCAAGGAGCTGATTAAACCAAGGAGCCGATTGAACCAAGGAGCTAATAGGACCACTCAAATTGTTGAACCATTGAATTGATGCACTTAAAAGGTTTAAAGGTTCAAGGTTCAAAGTGGTTCAAGCAAACAACAACTAGTGATGTCCTCGCAAATGTCAAATTTAGAGTAAAAAATACCCATTTATTTTCAAATGTGGTGTAGACCTGAGAACAAACCCAGTGACCAGCTGAAGAAGCTGAAAGGGCTAGTAGAAAGGGAAGAGATATCATGAGAGCTCAGATCATGAGGAATAGATAAAATGCATTAAGAGAAGAGGGAACAAGAGGGAAAGACCAAAAATATCTATGTAAGAGTTATTTCTAATTGGTGAAATAATCCACTAGGTGGACATCAGAGAGTGCGAGCACTTAAGGACATGGCTTATTTTTCTCTATCAAGTAAAGGTGAAGTGGACAGCTGCATAAATATTAGGAAGAGGACCAAATAGCCTATACTTTGGAGGACACATTTGAGATGAATTTACATGCCATAATTAAGGCCAATGCCCTATTCTAGCATGGCCCCTTCATAGGACTGAAAATGCATTCAAGGCATTGAATGTAGCATGGGTCATTCCATGAAACAAGCACCCAAATCTTTTTGGGAGTGCTATATATTGTAATCTCTTATTTTATGCAAATGGGATTTTTTATTATTAGAAGCAAAACTCTACTCAAATTGAAAGGCATTACAGAGACTTTGAGCTTAGATTGTTAGTAATATTTCATTATTTGAATGAGAAAGCAAGTGACTTTTCAGACTTTGTGCTGAAATAGCTTGTGTTGTTGAGGAAATTGTTCTTATGTATGTTTCCTGAATGCATTCTTGTCCATTTAATTAAATAAATAAAACTAGTGGAAGTAATCAGGAAGGTGTCCTAAAGCCAACTATGGAGAGACTTTGTGCTGCCATAATTGTCTATAATGTGTATGTTTTTAGTTTGTTTCTATGTAAAGGATCTTGGGATGACTTTGTGCCCCCATTATCCTTTGTATTTCACTCTTTGGTAGTTGAGGTGGAGACTTTGTGCTACACCTCATTCTATTGGTTATTGCACCCTGTTACATTTACTTATCACTACTAGAAATAATTCTTGTTGTTTGATGTAGACCACTTCTAAAAGAAGAGAAGTGCCTTCTATCATTTCACTAGGATTTCTCCTTTGTCTATGAACATCATCTCTAAAAAAAGAGAGATGGATGGCATTATCCTACCCTGATTGTTATTTTCAGCTTATATATATTAGTATATAGTGCCTTGTAGTTATAAGGAACCTCCCTTGATGAGAGGAGAGATTTGTCCCCTTTTGATGTGGTAAACCTGCACATTTGGTGGATCAATCTCCTTATGTTGTGGTTAAAACAACCTATTTTGCCCATCAATTAGCTGGTGACAAAATATTCACCCAACAGTTTTTGGTGACTCTAGTAGGGATTGTTTTGTGCAATTTGAAGCCTCAAGAATCAAATTGAAGCAGTCCATATCCTTATCCATTTCAGCTTTACAATTTGGTAGCTCCATGGTATATGAGAAGCTAGAGATCTAAAGGTATTGTTGACCCTATATTTGAGTTGGTACAACAAATTAATTTTGATTTGTTTCCTTCACCATCTCACCTCCAACGAACTAGGAGTTTTCCTCCTACAAAAGTTAGGTCTCCATTATCAAGCAAAGCATCCATTTCTACTGTTAGTAGAGATTTATCATTATATACCCCTCAAGCATTTTTTATCCCTCCCTTTAGTAGTCAAGTAATGGCAGTTCAAGGCACCTAAGGTAACTCTTTTGGCCCACTCAATTTAACTCCACCTCTACATGACCTACCACGCAGTTCAAGGAAGAATTTCTCTATGTTCTTTGGTGATGGGAGAGTTCATCTTGATGAACATATTATAGCCTTCAACATAGCTTGTGGTGTGATAGGCGTGGAGTATGAGGATGTAACATTCAAGCTATTTATGGAAACATTGCAAGGCACTACTGCAGACTGGTTCTACCATCTGTAAGCTCAGTCAGTGATTGATTGGAACACTCTCAAAGCCAAATTTGAAGCGAAGTTCAAGCCTACAAAAGATGTGCATGCCCTATTGGCCCAAATCACATAAATAAAGAAGGAGCCTCATGAACCTATGAAGGACTTCATAGACAAGTTTGACAAGTTGAGGAATATGATTCTTACAATTGCTCAACCAACAAATGAGAACTTTAAATGTTTCTTCATCAACTCTCAACATCCTAAAGTGAGTTTCTTGTTAAGACAAGCTAGCCACATAGACCTTGTTGTAGCTCAAGATCTAGCTACTGAGGTGGAAGATGATCTCATCTTAGCAAGGAAGATAAGGAGAGATCCTAACAGAGGTTAATCTTCTTCATCCTCTGAATATCCATCTACAAGCACCACTAATCCAATGGTATAGAAGCTGGTAAATGAGTTACTATCTCTCAAAAAGTAAATGGCATGAGAGATGTTTGCTCCTCCTTTGTACTGAGATATACCAAGAAGGACATTCCCCAATTAGTCATACTAAGGCAACGCTGCCAGGAATCAAGGGCAACTAAATTGCCTTCCCCCCCACATGGAAAGCTTACCATTGAAGCACCACCAACCAATTCAATAGTTAGATATCTTGAAATAGAATCTAATTTCTCTTTCTAGCCTGAATTAAACCAAAAAAATGATGCTAATCTCTTTGCAGAAGACCAAGAAGAATCATCTGGTGACTCCAACATTGGTTTCTTGAATTACTAGGATGAACCCAAAAGTAAAGGTGAAGTAGTTGATGGATCATACAATGTATTCACCCAGTCCCAGAACCAGTCAGCCCAGCAAGCTGATAAGAAAAAAATAGAGGAGCATTCTCAACCAACAATTTCAATTGCTAAGTGGGGAACTACTTTGTCTTTTCAATCAAAGGACCCAGTGATTGCTAAAAAGGTAAGTAAATCAATCATTCCTTCATCTTCAAATTTAAATTCACAGACTAGTACCACCCCTCCTAAAAATTAAAAGGATGAATTACCTTCCCCTATTCTTAATTCCTTTCAAAAATTTGATATAATTGACCATGTCAAGAAAACCAAAATTCAAATATCTGAATTTAAATTCTTGCAATCCAACCCTGAACAATTAGATAAGTTGGTTCAATTTGTAAAAAATAAAACCATCCCTACAGGACCATCTATGACAAAAGTGACTCCCACATCCACCTAGAATAACCTTGTCATTATTCCTCCTACTACTCCCAAGAAGACATAACCATTTTATGTCTCCCTATTGATAAATAGTCACCACCTGAACAATTACATCATAGACTCAGGTGCATCTGACAACATCATGCCCACCAAAGTAGTTGAATCCCTTGGTCTCACACTGACCAAGACATTTGGGAGATGTTTCTCTTTAGAGAACAAACAAGTGCCACTGCTAGGACAAATCAAGGATGCCCAATTTTCATTTGCAGCATTCTCAGATAAGAGAATTAAGATGATAGTTCTGGTGGCCAACGACCCAGCCTCATACGACATTCTTCTTGGGTGAAATTTTTGCAAGGATGTTGGTGGTGAGTTAAGTATGGAGCTATCTGAAGCAAGGATCCTAGTCAAAGGTGTAATGCAGAGATTGTTCCCTGAGAAGGAGGGAAAATATGTTGTCACTCAAACATCAGTGCTTGAAGCTCCAATTTTGTTTGAGTCTTCAAGCATGGGTAATTACTTCTTATCCACAGAGGAGGTTCATGCGGCATCTGATGAAATTTTTGAATGTGACAGTCTAATAATTGATTCAAATAAAATAGCAAAAGAATTAATAGGATGCAGTGCAAGTGCAGAAGAATCCTCCCCTCTAATTAAATAAAAATCTAAGGAAAAATCAGTTTCTAATGATGTTTAGATTCTAGAATTCAATGGCAGATATTCTTCTACTAGTTAAGGAGCTGGAATTGTGTTGATATCTCTTCAAGGAGATATTTTCCCCTTTTTTAATAAATTATAGTTTAGCAATACCATCAATACTACTAAATATGAATTTTTGTTGCTCAGATTAAAGGTCGCTCAAGATAGGGGCATCAAACTCTTTCATGCTAAAGGAGATGCTGAACTAGTGGTTTGCCAAGTTAAAAACCTGTACCAAACCAAAAATAAGAGATTGCACCATTATCACAATCTAGTTTGGGATCAAATTGAAATATTTGATGCTTTCAATATCTCTACAATACCCAGGGAATTCAATGACCAAGCCTCAAAAACTTGAATCAGCCCTTGAAATAAGTTCAGACGCAGGTGAAGAATTCCTATAGCTAAAAGGGAATAAAATTACCAAAAGATTGGTTTTCCTTGAAAAACTATTTGACAAGCACAACAAGCTCATCAAATAGCAACAAATGGATTCAAGCTCCTCCCATGAGTTTGATCAAATAAATTTGGGTACTAAGAAAAATCCCAAGATGGTTAACATTGGGAAGTTCTACACTCTTGAGGAGAAGAACAAATTTAATACCCTACTTCACCATTACATGGATGTTTTTGTGTACTCTTATGATGATTTGAAGTCGCTCAAGCCTGAAGAAATTTACCATGAAATTCCTCTCAAGAGTGATGTGATGTCTTACAAGTAGAAATCCTAGTAGTATAATCCAAAGATATCATGTACTATTCTATTTGAAATATAGAAAATGCTGAACACTACAATAATTTTCTCAATCCATCATTCCACATGGATTGCAAACATAGTTCCTGTGAGAAAAAAGAATGGTGAAATTCACCTCTACATGGAATTTAGAAATTTGAATCTATCATCCTTAAACGATAACTACCCTCTGCCCATCATGGACCAAGTTCTTCAAACAGTGACTAGTTTAGAGATGTTATCAATGATGGATGGTTTCTCAAGGTACAATCAAGTGGAAGTTAGTGAAGTAGACCAACATAAGATGACCTTCACAATGCCTTGGGGTACCTTTTCATATCAAAAAATGCTATTTGGTCTGATAAATGCTAGTGCCACTTTCTAGAGACCAATGGACCTTGCTTTCAGGGATGAAATAGGTAAGTTCATTGTGGTATATCTTGATGACCTAACTATCTTTTCCAAGCATCACCCTGATCACCTACATCATTTGCAACAAGTGCTGGAATGATGCCAATAGAATAGCATTTCTCTAAATCCTAAGAAGTCTATCTTTAGGGTTACAAAAGGGAAACTTCTTGGACACACTATATCCTAAGAAGGCATAAAGATTGACTCAAAAAGAGTCAAATCCATTCAAGAGCTTACTCTACCCACAAGTAAGACTATAGTTCACTCTTTTTTCAAAAAGGTGAATTTTTTACGAAGGTTCATTCCTGAGTTTGCTAAGAAGACTCACCACATTATGGACATGATGAAGGGAAATGCCACTTTCAGCTGGACTGAAGAAGGCAAATTAGCATTTTGAGACATCAAGATAGCTATAGCCCATGCCCCAATTCTAGTTTGTCCAAATTATACCAAAGATTTCACAATGTATAGTTATGCTTCTGAGCACACACTTTCAATAATTCTGGTTCAACAAAACAAAGAAGGTGTGGAATCTCCCATATCCTTCATGAGATGTCCTCTCAAAGCTCATGAACTGAAATATTCAAATTTGGAAAAGCATGCTTATACAGTGGTAAAGGTAGTAAAGCACTTCCATTTTTACGTCCTAAATTCACACACTATTGCCTTGGTTCCTGATACCATAGTCAAATCCATATTAACTCAGCAGGAGTTTAGAACCAAAAGGGGTAATTAGATTGCTAAAATCTAGGAGTTTGATCTTGTTATCAAACCAATGAAGCTTGTTTAGGGAAGGGGTCTTTGCCAATTGATTACTGATAATAGACCATAAGAAATAGGGCATAGAGAAGCAAAAATTGAAGATGCGCTAACAGTCCTCTTTGTCTCCACCATGAATGAATGGTATTCAAGTATTGCTCATTTCCTTAATTATGGTGAGTGTCCTGCTCACCTATCTCATAAAGGAAAGAGGATTGTCAAGTTGAAAGCTGCCAACTTTGTTCTATGGGAAAATAGGCTATATAAGAGGAACCTTGATGGGGTATTCCTTCGCTACATGGATAAAGTGCAGTAGAACAAACTTTTGGAATCCTTCCATAATCTGGCCTATGGAGGACAATTTTCTATGCTTATAACTACCCATAAGATTTTGTGAGCTAGGTATTACTGCCTACTCTATTTCAAGATGCATATAAATGGGTATGAAGATGTGAACTGTGCTAATAGTTTGTTTGAAGACCCAAGTTAATTGCTTTGCTTTTTAAGCCAATGGTAATAGAAGAGTCATTTCAACAATGGGGAATCAATTTCATTGGTGTTGTAAACCCATCTTCAAGTGCTAGACATGATTATGTCCTCATAGCCATAGATTACTTCACCAAATGGGTGGAAGCTATTCGAGCCAAGTATGCTACTTCAGATGTATTATGCAATTTCCTCAAGGAGAACATCATTTCCAAGTTTGGGGTCCCAACCAAGATAGTGATTGACAATGCAACCTATTTCTCTTCCCATGAGATTACTCAGTTCTACTTTTATTATGGGATTACCCTCTCCCACTCTTCTGATTATTTTATGCAAGGAAATGGCCAAACAAAATCAAGCAATAAGAACTTGGCGACCATCATCAGAAAGCTGGTAGATGACAACCAATGAACCTAGCATAAAGCATTGTTTGATACATTATGGGCAAACAAAATTACGCTCAAGAGGGCAATAGGTATGTCACCTTTCCAACTTCTATATGGTCTCAATGTAGAGATACCAATCACCCTAGAATTACCCACATTGAAATTGACAAAGGTGGTCAAAGATCAAATATATGAAAGCTCCATTGACAAGAGGATCATGTGCTTGACTGAGCTAGATGAGCAGTGAACTATGGTGGTGGATCAAATTTTTGTGCATCAAAGTCTGGTGAAGAATATCTTTGACCAAAATGCAAAATCCCATAGTTTTAAGATTGGTGATCAAGTTCTGTTATGGGATAAGAGAAGAGAACCAAAGGGAATGCATGGGAAATTTGATTCCCTATAGAGAGGCTCATTTACTATTCATCAGCTCAATGGAGAAAATAGTTTTCTATTGAAGAATCAAGATGGCACACCCTTTTCACTACCTCATAGTGGAAAATATGTGAAGCACTTTAATCCTTGAAGTATCAAATAAGATCAACTTGTACATATGTATAATTTTTGTATAGTCTTTAGTTCCATTTGGTGCTTTTCATTTTTATTTGTTTTTGGCACCTTTCTTTTTGGGTAGCATGACTCTATAGCCCAATGGCATACTTAAGGCCACTGGAGATTCTATATTCTACTCCCTTTGATTGTTTATACAATCGATGGAAGTTCCCCAACTAGAGCTAGCTATTGTTCCCAAAATCTGTCACTTGTTTTTAGAACAACATATCAACTATTTTGGTCTTACAGACCAAAATTCTCTCTTCCCTTTTCAAAAATGTCCTGAGCATCCAAGTTCTTCAATTATTCAAGTCTTCTTAGCTAAAAAACTTGCGGGTTCAACTAGTAGGCTTTCTCAGAAAGAAGTTCCTACACTTAGGCATTTTCAAGGCTAGTTCAACACCGAGGTTCAATCAAAAAACTTAGTGGAGGGCTTCAAACAAATGGAATGAACCCTTGAACCTTTGAACCCCAGTTTAGCAAGGTTCAAAGGTTCAAAAAGAGTTAAGCGCTCAATGAGTTCTAAGATTTTAGCAAGTTCTAAAGTTCATTAAGTTCACCTGACTTAAATAAAAGAAGGATTTTAAGAGTGAAGGTTGAACTGTTGAACCTTGAACCTTGAACCAAAATGGTTCAATGAGTTCAAAGGTTCAATGAGTTCAATAAGATCAAAAGACTTAAACAAAAGAAGACTTTGAAGAATAAAGATTAAACCATTGAACCAATGAACCTTGAACCAAAAGATTTATAAGTTCAAAGGTTCAATGAGTTCAATAAAGTTTGAAAGACTTAGAAGAACAAAGGATTTGAAGAACAAAGAATGAACCATTGAACCATTGAACCTTGAACCAAAAGAGTTTAAATTTCAAAGGTTCAACGAGTTCAAGAGAAAAAAAAAGAATCCTGAGAGTTTGAAACTTCAAAAGATTCAAAGAAAGAGAATGAACTATTGAACAATTGAACTGAAATGGTTCAAGGTTCAAAGGTTTAATAGAGTTCAAAAGACTAAGAGAATAAAAGGATTCAAAGAAAGAGGATGAACTATTGAACCATTGAACTTTGAATTGAAATGGTTCATAGGTTCAAATGGTTTAAAGAGTTCAACTAGTTTAAGAAATTCAAAGTTCATAAGGAAGATTCGAGTGAAGGAAGGAAACAAAAGATTCTAGAGACAATTTTGAAGAAATGGTTCAACTAATTGAACCAAAGAACTGATTAAACCAAGGAACTGATTGAACCAAGGAGCCGATAGGACCACCCAAATCATTGAACCATTAAACCAATGCACTTAAAAGGTTTAAAGTTTCAAGGTTCAAGGTTAAAAGTGGTTCAAGTGACTAGTGACCAGTGACGTCCCCGTGGATGTCAAATTTAGGGTAACAAAAATGCCCATTTATTTTTAAATGTGGCGCAGACCTGAGAACAAACTCAGTGACTAGCTGAAGAAGAAGCCAAAATGGCCAGCAGAAAGGGAAGAGATAGATTGAGAGCTCAGATCATGAGGAAGAGATAAAATGCATTAAGAAAAGAGGGAATAAGAAGGAAAGACCAAAAATATATGTGCAAGAGTTATTTCTAGTTGGTGAAATAGTCCACCAAGTGGACATCAGAGAGCGCAAGCACTCATGGACATAGCTTGTTTTTCTCCATCGAGTAAAGGTGAAGTAGATAGCTGTGTAAATATCAAGAAGAGGACCAAGCGGCCTATACTTTAGAGGAGACATTTTAGATGAATTGGCATGCCACTGTTAAGGCTGATGCCCTATTCTAGCATGGCCCCTTCACAAGACTAAAAATGCATTCAAGGCATTGAATGTAGCATGGGTCATTCCATGAAACAAAGTGCCCAAGTCTTTTTGGGAGTGCTATAAATTGTAATCTCTTATTTTATGTAAGGGGATCTTTTTGTTATGAGAAGTAAAAATCTACCCAAATTGAAAGGCATTACTGAGACTTTGAGCTCAGATTTTTAATCATATTTTGTTATTTGAATGAGAAAGCAAGTGACTTTTTAGACTTTGTACTGAAATAGCTTGTGTTGTTGAGGAAATTTTTCTTATGTCTATTTCTTGAATGCATTCTTGTCTATTTAATTAAATAAGCAAAACTAGTAGAAGTAATCAGGAAGGTGTCCCAAAGCCAACTGTGGAGAGACTTGTTGCTACCATAATTGTCTATAGTGTGTGTGTTTTCAGTTTATTTCTATGTAAAGGATCTTGGGATGACTTTGTGCCCCCATTGTCCTTCATATTTCACTCTTTGGAAGTTGAGGGGAGACTTTGTGTTACACCTCATTCTACTAGTTATTGCGCCCTATTACATTTACTTATCACTATTAGAAAGAATTATTGTTGTTTGTTGTAGACCACTTCTGAAAGAAGAGAAGTGCCTTCTGTCATTTCACCAAGATTTCTCCTTTATCTATCAACATCATCTCTAAAAAAAGAGAGATGGATGGTGTTATCCTACCCTGAGTGTTATTTTTAGCTTATATATATTAGTATATAGTGCCTTATAGTTATAGGGAACCTCCCCTTGATGAGAGGAGAGATTTGTCCCCTTTTGATGTGGTAAACCTGCACATTTGGTGGATCAATCTCCTTATGTTGTGGTTAAAACAACCTATTTTACCCATCAATTAGCTAGTGAAAAAATATTCACCCAACAAACCTTAGTGCCTATATCAACTAGTACTTCACAAATCAACCACCCATTGATGGTGGAATCTATCAATAACTCTCTGTCATACTTGACATTCTAAGTATGTCTTACTTCTCATACCTACTCCATATATAGTGCCAATAACCTCAATTACCTAAGGTGTAGCATCTATCTATGGTTTTTTCCCTACATAATTTATCAATAGATCCTTTATTAGGGGGAACATTCCTTTAGTTTTTAGGAGGTGTAGGATATTGGTTACTTTTTTCACTTCAACCTCCAGGTGATCTTACTTCCTACACAAATTCGTGGCCCATGCCTCTAAATCTTTAACCAACTGAAGTTCACCTAGCAAGTTCTATATCACACCCATAACCTATTATAGGATGTCCTTCTACTGTATAAGGTTAGGATATGATGAAAAAATTTCCTCTAGCCACATTACATGCTCAATGTGGCTTGATTTGCCATACTCTAGGCATAGATCTTGATTTGGCATAGTAGGTGGTTGAGTGTTAAACCCACTCTTTCTTGTGGCCTACACCTTATGTGGCTCCTTACAAGCCTATTTTGGATTGGGAGCCCACCTTTCTTCTTTAAACTCACACCTCACCATCGTTGCACTTTTGTCTATGCTAGGTCAACCTTGAGTTATCTTATTGTATAAATCTAGGCATTTTTTGATTGAATGTGGTCCTTGATAGTACCTATACATTGGGTGTATGGGGAAGTCACATTAATAGTGCTTAGATGACCCAAACTTATAGCACGATAAATGTGGGAATATTCCTCTACCACACCCCCCTCCTCTTCTATGTGCACCTTGTTGGGTGCCATAGCCCATATTGTTTTGGCCATAGATTTCATTACCTTGGCCTGCCTAACTGTTGATTGATGTTATCACCTACCTCATGCCGCTTTCCATGTTTTGGTGTATCTCATCAATGACTCTAAAATTTTCTATTGAGTGGGTATAGGCATCACACATTTTATAATAAATGGTGGTGTTTACTTGGCTAGTGCACTTCAACATAGGGAAGCTTTGAGAGTCATGTGGCCCATGACAAATTTCACAATTGAGAAGGAGGGTGTGAGTATTCCTTCATGGACAATTGTTCTTGTTGTGTCCCTCCATCTCATATTCAATTCACTATAGTCCACTGTGAGTATCATCCACTAAACCAATGGTCATTTTTTATAGTTGGGAGGCCATTGATGTAATCTATACCTCCATGACTAGGTTGATCCCCATATCAACACTGCCTATTGCTTTAACCCAAAGGGTAACTTCAAGTGATTCATGAGGGGTCTATGAAGGTTTTCATGGACAATTATCTTATAAATGGTACCAAAAGGCCCCCCATAAACCATTACATGTATTGGGAAGGGAGAATATCATATGAAAGCTTAGATAGTAGAGTTTTAAATCATGCATCATACATGTACACATCCTCAGATAACCCTTGGATGATTTATTTGAGCACCACAATGCTTTATTTCTCAAACTCAAGGATATCAAAATATTTCAATAAGGTTTCCTTCAACACATTTTCGTTAACCATATCCTAGTTCAGATCAAATTTTTGATACCAAGTATGGGTGTGATCTAGTAGGGTGGTCACAAACTAGGTCACCTTGCACTTGCGTTGAGTGATGCCCTAGTGTGCCTTTATAACTCACACTTTAACACATGCTCTATAGCATTTTCAACTCCATAATATTTATGCAAGTGCATTACCATCTCATAATATATCTATTCAGGGGGTGGCATTAGGTTTTGAGGCACTTGCCCCCTTACACCTGAGTCGAGGGTGGCCCTCCTATGCCTCCACTTATAGGGTTGAGTGTTGACCTCGAATGAGTAATTTTTACTACCAAACTTATCAATGTAGTACCAATTACTAGTGGTGTCATGCCACTTCTTATGATTTGTTGCCTGGTCATCATAGCTAACATCCTCTACATAGGAATACTTTCACCTATGTTTAAGACTCCTAGGTTAGCTTTTGATAGATTCACCATATCATTACTCAATTTCTCAAAAGGAATTACTTACTCAGTCACAAAATTTTGATCCAAATTTTGGACCCTATCAAAGTCTATGTTGATAATAGATTCAGTTACCATTCTTCTTTCTTCTGGTGGAGAATCTAGTGCATGAACTTGCATTTCAGGTTCAAAGGGGGTAGGTACTTCTATTGAATTTTTGAGCACCACATCTTGTAGGAACCTATTGCATCCTACACTCCACTATTGAGTCTAGTTTCTTGCTTCCTTCTCTCTCTCTTCACATTGATATAATTTAAATGATCCTTCCCCATGCCCTTTCTACTTGCTATGGGTCCTCTCAACACTTCTAGGTTCTAAATCCTCTATCAACATGTGCCTTCACTTATTATAATTTAGCCTCTAGAGCTCTTGGGTGTCAATTTGTTGTTCTTATTCCATTATACCTTACGTATACTCACCCTTCTCCCCATTCTTATAGTTTTTATACCATAATCCACCATAATCTTTTTTAGTTTAGTTCTAAGCCCTTTTATGATTTCACCCCTTGGTTCATTAAAAACTCATACTCTACTTCTTTTGGGCATAATAAGGTTTATACTATGAACTCTAACATGTATCTATTCAATATGATACTCTACCACCTATCCACAACACACATCTAAACTTCATCTAGGCTCTCTAGCCTTTCTATGCACTCTAGAGTCTATTCAAGGTGTTGTCCATAGATTTGCCTCTTAGTAGTAGTGTAAGTGACCAACCATCAGTACACATGCTCAAGTATCTCATAAAATAACACTTCATATAGGGCATTGTATAAGTTTACTTATACCCATTTTCTTGACTTCTATCCTTTGCATGTAGGATGGTTCTGTGCAAAACTCTCTTCCACTTGCTCTATCTAGCACTTGATGTTATTAAGTGATAGTTGGAGCATTAATTTTTTTCACCATTTAAATAATTAAATTCAACATGGGTCTTAACTATAGAACGAAAATGTTGTAGAAAAGTCCACTAGGCTAGCCTTTGCACTTAGTCATGCACTTTGTTATCAAACTAAATTAGTTCTAGACTTGATGGAGCTAGACACGAGCATATTAAGGTCTAAAACACAAAATTTAATCATGTTATGGCATTGACATTAGTTTCACACAATTATTAATCCTTGTGTGCTCACCTGAAGCATAATAGTGAAGGGACTAGGCCTGGATTGGGCTAGTTGTAACATGGCATAACTTGGGGTTCAAAGGGACTTAGTCATTGGCCAAAGGGGTTCAAGTAGTCTTTTAATGCTAAGTCCTTCAAGGGGAATTTGATAGGTGCAAACCTTCTTATTATTATAAGTCCTAAGTTGCAAGTCTATGCTTGGATAGGTAGGGCTCTTGATGGCATAAGTTGGGAGAAGAACTACCATAGGGTCCTTCAAATACTTAGACAGTCAAGGGATGTTTTAGGTTTAATTAGTCATCCTTGAGGTAACACTCTAGGTATAGGTATTGGATCCTTGGTGTATTTTATTTCCAACACTTAGTATATTATAGGTCTATCAATGTTGTTAAATGGTATAAGGATGCCATTAACGATTAGGGGTGAACCTCCATTTCCCAAGATATTACATAAGAACTAAAACAAAGGTTAAATGAAGATAAATTAGAAGCATAAAATTATATATATTATAAAATAAGGACTAATAGTTCATTCTTTTAACAACCTTCTTCATTAGCTTATGGTTCATCAATAAGTTCAATACAAGGTAATAGAGCATAGGCCATTTCTAACTCTATTCATGCCCAGTGGCTTATAGGCGAGATTGGGCTATACATTCAAACTACTTGAACTAATATGCAAGATAAACATATTAATGGAGGATCTCTATTTTTATAGAGCTTCACTATATTATATTGCCTCCCTTTATCTTCAACTACAAACCTTCTTTATAGGTAGATGGTAATCTCTTGCTAGGTCAGATGGACACATATCGAGTGCTAAGCTATTGCTAGTCCATCAGCTAAACTACACTATCGAAGGTTTACTAACACATGTATGTTGATCTATCATTAAGAGGTTGCTATCTTACCTACTCCACTCTTTGACATCTATGTTTCTTGAGCTACCATGTCTAAGTCCTAGAAGTGGTGTCTTTATGAAATTTGGTCTTTATGCAACTACTACCAATTGGTGTGGTATCTAAGGGAAATCCTCTATTTATTACCAAAATTTACAAAGAGGGGGAATGACTACTCCAAAGTTTGCCTCATGTCAAGATTTGTCTAGTTGGTATGATCCATGTACTTACTCAAAAGGGGGCCCAAGACTCTAGATCTATAGGATGAAGGTAATCCTATCAATCTTCTTCCAAAAAATTAAATTTTTACACTTGGTATAAGTATTTAATGTTCAAAGTGACCCCAAGCCATTTTATGTTCACTAAGTAGCCCTTACAAAAATACAAAGGCTTCACATTAATTATTACTTGCATAGTAATGGTTTAGTGAAGCCCACTCCATCAAATAAAGACAAGGAACCCATAAAAACCATAACATGTATCTTAAAATAAAGTCACAAAAGCCCCAAAACATTTACAAATGAAAAACATGATGAAAGTGTGGTTAGAACAATGGAGAAAGTGGGTGTAAATAAACTCATGATAATACTAGTTATCTAGACCAAGTCTACAACTGAGATCATTATCATACAAGAGAGGAATGAACCTATCAAGTTCCAATTTAACCCATATAGGTTTAGGGCTTACAGTCCCCATAGAACACTATATTTATAATCTCTTAATTCTATGATTGAATTCCATCATGTTTGCATATTGGAATTCTTGGGGCATGAATAAAACCTCCTAAAGAACCTGACAATCTGCCTCTCTCATGCAATCAACTAACACCTCATTCCAAAGAGCTAAAATTTTGTTTAAAAACTAGGCCAAATAATGAAACCAATCACCTTTGTCCTACCCCTCAATAACTTAAGTAAGGAATTCACACTTTGACCTAAGACATTGTAGATGTTAACATTGGTTTAGAAAAATAACCAAAAAAGAGGAATAACCAAAAATCCTCCTCTCCTAAAGAAGTAGAGGACAATAAAAATATTTCACCAAAATTTCAAAAAATATCCTTTCCCTCACTTGGATATGATAGGAAATATGAAAAATGATCATGTGTTATAAATAATATAGTTAATACCATAAAAAAGGTCGTCAATGCCCCATTCAAATAGGATACTTTGCCCTAAGACTTG